>JASVEL010001720.1:0-413383 GCA_032618575.1 Nicotiana noctiflora
TTTCGCGTTTGCACTTTGCGAGGGCCATGAAATTTGCTAATGGCACGCCTCGAATTTACTCCACTAAATGAATTAAAGATATGCATACTTAAAGCTAATTCGAAACTTAATACCACAACTACGTCACGGGAACCGTACCCGTAGCTATGACAATTACTTGTGCACCGAAAAGTTTACTTACCCAACAACAACAAAACTAAATGGCCAGCAGTTAATTAAGCACATCATATGATTTGCCGTTTTCATCATATTCAGTTGAAATTAATTTGGCAATCAATTAACTGGCAGACAATAGAATCATGTTGCAAAAGACATTGATCCAAAGTAGATTGATATAGAACTTAAATCACATTTCATGAATTACAAAGTTCGATTGCTTCACAAATTCAACAATTAACATTTTTTGACCATTCCGGATCGAGTTGAGACAATAGCTCAAAGACGAACAAACATACCCGGAATTGTAGCTCCGCAGATCAACAATACAACAATAAATTCGGACGGGATTCACGGCTGGACTCGTTGGTGGTTGCTGAAGATGTGTTCGTTTGGTGCTGTCACAGCATGCTGGTTCCTGCTATAGCTTTGGTTTTGAGTGGTTGAATGACTAAGATTTTACCAAACTCCACCACCTAATGGGTATTGAAACTCCATTGCTCGGAAACGTTACAATCCTTATAGCGACAAACTGAGATTGCAGCCTTTCACTACGCAACAAATCAACGATAATCCGGCGAGCTACTGGAGCTCGTTTCTCCGGCGAATCTCAGGCAGCCATGGGTGTGCTGCTTGAGTTTAAATGAAGAAAGAGAGGTCGAGAGGGTTGTTTGAACAAGACGACGACGTGGTCGGGGCAGCGGCGAAGCTAGGCGCCGCTGGTTGTTCGACTGGATGGAAACGGGCAGCTGGTCATCGTGGGTTGCTGCTGGATTAATGAAGCAGGCTTGTTGGTGTTGATGGTCGTTTGGCTATGGTGTTCGATGGTTGGTTTATGGAAGTGGTCTGCGATGGAGGGCTGGTTCGTTGGAGATGAAGCAGGCTGTTTTTCTTTGGAGCTGTATGTGCGATTTTTTCCTCCTGAAGAAGATGGATGAATAGCGTTTTTTCGTTTTCTAAAATCCCTTCTGCTTTGGTTTTTTTTCTTTTCATGAAGAAGACAACCAAAACAGTCCACTCCCCCTGACCGTGAACTCTCTCCTCCCTCTATTCTTTCTCTCTTCTTTTTAAATTGTCTTACTTGTTTTTCTTTTTTTTTTAATTCCCCAAGTCCTCCTCCCATACTATTATGTTTGGTAATGGTTAAAAGCATGATGACCATCACGTGGGTTGGGTACCCAATAGTGATGGGTCTTCCTCGTGTTCTGTCCGTGTCCCCCATGTGTGTCCCCCACGTGCGGTGGGCTCGGATTATTATGGGCTATGTCCGAAAATTATAAAACCGGGTAGTTTGAACCCGAATATTATTCTTCGCCCGGAACCGAGAATGAGAACACGGTGTTATTAATTAATCACTACGTAAGCAAAATAACTATAAGACTAATAATTAAAACAAAGTTATTTTTTATATTTTTCAAGATTAAAGTTACCACAAAATACTAATTATATTATTTTTTTGTTTTATAATTCTTGTTTTTTTTTTATATAAAAATAAAGATATAAAGAACTATTTTTTATATTTTTTAAGTTTTTAAGTTTAAAATGACTACTAAATATTAATAAAAATTATTTTTGTAATTTTCGTTTTTAATAAAAAGGTAAAATATAAAGTACTATTTTTGTATTTTTCAAATTTAAAAATGATTACGAAGTATTAATAAAACTATATTTTTTGTTATTTTTTATCTTAAGGTAAAAATAAAGTAAAAGAGTCAAAATTAGCTAAAATAGCTATATTATGCCTAAACTAAATATTTTATGCCAAAAATATAAAAATCTCGGGGAGGGTCAAAAATCACGTGGTTCCAGTCGCCATTCTTGATAGGCAAGTCCGTAAGTTGAGAAATAAGGAAGTTGCCTCTGTTAAAGTATTGTGGCGAAATCGCTATTGAAAATTGATACAAAAATCAATAATGTGAAATTGTGAAAGGAGACAGCAGGAGAGTTTGCAACCTGTGGGGCACTGATTTCCCCTTTGTTTGACTACTTGTGCTTTACGTGATTGATTGGTTATTGTTAAATTGGTTGATCGTAGAAAGTGCTTTGTGTGAGAATTATTTGAAATGAGGAAAATGTGGAAACATGGTTGGCTGGCTTAATTAATTGTTGATGTAATTTAATGGCTTGAGTTTACTTGGGACAAAGTTTGTCCATACATACCGGTACAATTCAAGTGTACTGACGTCCCTTTTGCCGGGGGCGCTACATTCGTGTCATGATTGTAGGTGGATCAGTAGCAGGCACTTCAGCTCATCGGCAGTAGTATCCTTCTCCTTCCACTGCCATTTTTGGTGAGCCCCTTTCTTCCTCGGGGCCTTGTGTGGTTCATGCCACTCGGTTTAGATTTCATTTTGGTTTTGTAAGGTATAGCCGGAGCCCTTGTTACCGGCAAGTATTGTATTTCCCTTTTTGTATCCTAGAGGCTCCATAGACATGTAAGCTGTGGGATTGTGGCCTATGTATATGTATGGGGCGTTGTAAATATAAATTATGAACTTGTTAGTGAATCAATCACATGGTTATGTTTATGCATTATGAAATCGGTCATTATTGGTAAAATATTTGGTTAATGAGAAACAATCAACACAGGGTTAACGCGTGGGAATGAAAGGCACCCAGGTCCGCTTGACTGGGGCAACCCGGTCAGGCGCCGGTCATGTCCCTCGATTTGGGGCGTGACACTTATGTGCCACCAAATCAGTACTGAGCCCTCGCATATCATCATAAGACCAGGCAAATATGTCTTTGTACTCATGTAATAACTTTATCAAGTCCTCTCTGAGTGATGCTTCCAAGTGCACACTAATCTTTGTTTCTCGAATATTCTCTTCATCCCCCAAATTAATAGACTCCGTCTCATTTAAGTTTGGTTTGGGTTCTCTTCGTAGTGACTCAAATCCTTACTAATTTCCTCAAAAACTTCCTCATCCTCATATTCCACTTCATTATCATGTTCAATTTCTTGTATAGCTATCTGATTATCAAGACTGGACCGAGAATCCTTCATGCATGACACATCATTGAAATCAGCGAAAACTGGACTATACAAGAAAAGAAAAGAAAGTAAAATAAGGCTACAAAAATAGATGAAATAAGAAATTGCATTTCATTAAACTTTGAAAGGTAACAAGGTTTGGATACATATGACTAGACGGAACATAGGATTACAATTTTTGAAACAAGACAAATTTAGGAACGGAACATTAAAGCTAACTACCATAACTCCCTTCTGATTGGAAGAGGAGTAGCTTCCCAGTTATTTAGCTTGATCTGGGGTCCAACAAACTGAACGTCCATCCTGCTTGTGCCCTCGACTGACTCTATCATGTTCACGCCTTCGAACAACCTCTCAAATCTTTCAAACAGCTCTTTATTTGGCCTTATCTCTACTTGGCTAGGCATGACTGTTGCCGGACATCATTGTATACCAGGGTTAACGAAGGAATATGAAAGTTTTGGGATAGGTTTGGGGAGGGTCCATCCTTTCTTTTTCAATTTTTTGGCTCTTTGTATGTCGGTGATGGTTGGCTTGAAACCCAAGTTGAAAGTATTAGTGCTACTCGAAAGATATACTAGTTGTATTATTCCTTGCAGAGCAACTCCTAAACCTTTTCTCGGAGAGAACCCATTCTTTAGCATTTTCTTAGCAACCATGACTGCCGCGGCGGCTACTTTGGGTACTGGGATGATTTCAACTTCAGATATCTTATTCACAGACACAGTGTCCATCACTTGCTACACCCAAGGACCTTTGTCACCCTCAACTTCTTCAAATGGCGTGATGGTATTGCAAACATTATCGTCATCATGCACTACTATCTTTTGCTGATCCCATTCAAACTCCACCATTTGACGGAGTGAAGAAGGCAACGCTTTTGTAGCATGGATCCATGGACGTCCTAACAGGAGATTATATGACACGGCAACGTCCAATACTTGAAACTCCATGGTGAATTCCACCGGTACGATGGTAATTTCTAATATGATATATCCGACAGTGTTCTTCCCGCCTCCACATATGTTGTTTCTGTAGATTCTTTCGTGATCAATCTTCAGTTTGCCCAGAATAGATAAAGGACAAATATTGGTACTTGACCCATTATCGACCAGGACACGGGTCACCACTAATTCCTCACACTTCACTGTAAGATATAATGCCATGTTGTGCTCTGTCCCTTTCAACGACAGTTCATCATCTGAAAATGTTATCATGTTTGCCTCAAAGATTTTATATGTTATCTTTTCCAAATGACACACTGTGATCATTTCTGGTACATGAGCCTCATTTAGGATCTTTATTAATGCCTTTCGGTGCTCATCAGAATGAATCAACAGAGATAGCAAAGATATTTGAGCTGGTGTCTTCCTCAACTGCTCAACTATGGAATAATCTTGAGCTTTCATTTTCTTTAGGAATTCCTCGGCCTCTTCTTCAGTGACAGCTTTCTTTATGTGAGCCGGATTATCTTTCGCAACTTTTGTCTTTCTCAATTCATCAGGAGCAAAACATCTCCCTGAACGGGTCAAACCATGGGTTTCACAAATCTCCCCCTTGATTTCCTTTCCTCTATACGTGACAGCTACCTTATCATAATTCCAAGGTACGGTTTTAATGTTCACTATCGACATCTAAACGACTGGCTTGATAACAACTGGTTCTATATGTTCCCCTTTTACAGTCAATATGGGCTTCACCCCGGGTACTGACACTTTTACAGGTTCAGGTTCAACTACCACTAAGCTGACTTACATGTGGCCCGACCGATATTTCTTACTCATGACTTTCTCCTCTGTCTTGCTATTTTCTTTGATCATTATTATAGCCTGAGAGGGCTTTTTACGACTTCCTCCTTGTACCAGCTCTATCATGTATGTCTCATGGTGCATAGGCAAAGGATTCTATGTTATATTAGGAGCCTCGGGGGCTTGAACCTCAATTCTTATGGAGTCAATGAGTTCCTGTACTACAGATTTTAGGTGCCAGCATTTCTCAGTGTCATGTCCTGGGGCCCCTGAACAATATTCGCAATGGATATATTTATCTAAATTTCTTGGTGGAGGATTGGGAATTTTAGGCTCTATGGGGTTCAACATCCCAAGTTGTCTTAATATGTGGAAAAGGCTGGTATATGACTCACCCAGGGGAGTAAATGTTTTCTTTCTTTGAGCCATGTCGTTCTTGACTTCAGGGTCAGGACAGAAACTGGTTCTATTGGGATTTTTGTAGGTTTTTTATGGCTGGTATATATTTTGGGTGTGGTAGATATTTTGAGGTGCTGGGGTTCGCCATGAAGGAGAAGGTGGTGGGTAAGATTGGGCGTGATGGACAGAAAACTGAGGACCAGTCGGAGGGTAATAATGTTGAGGTGGGCTATATGGTGTTGGTGGGTAAGGTTGATATGGGCGAGGCTGATGGTGATAATGGTTATCCTGGATATGAAATACTGGTTCACTTGAGGATTTGTGCAAGGTGGCTGGTGGTGGTGCCACATATACTGGAGTAGCCTGTGGTGGTGGTGGTGGAGCTTGTTTAGGGATTAAGGGTGGTGCTTGTGATGTAGCGGCATATTAGGGTGGGTATGTAGGGTATGTAAAAGATGAGTTCATAGTGGGTGGATCTTAGTTTGGGACTGGTGGAGGGATGTATATGGGGTTGGCTGGGTAGGTGGGTAAGGGTTTTCCCCTCGACCAATCCTGGTACATCTCAGCCATCTGTTGTTTAAGCTTATACATTTCTTCCTTCATGCTATTCATATCTACTACTTCCTCCTCTTGCACTGGGTCCATGATTATCGTCTCAATTTCTTGAGTAATCACTTTTGTCATGCTTTTGGAACGGGTGTTGTAGTTGTGATGTGCCAGAATACTAGTTGCTAACTGCTATATCTGATTACTCGTCAATGACAAAACTTGTTAGTACTTAGGTCATAATAGATGAACATCATAGGTTTCAAAACATAAATTTTGCCTTGCAATATGTGTCATCCCGGCATTGTTGTCTTTCGTTTTGGCCCGTCAATTCTTTTTTTTTCGGCTTTTCATTTTCTTTCCTTTATTTCCACCAATGATCTTTTTTCTTTTTTTTTAATTTTTTTGTTTTCATTGTTTTTTTCTCTTTTTTATATATTTTCAATCCTATATGTTTGCCTATCGCACAAACATTTGCACGTAAAATAATGACAACTTTTGGATTTTCAATTTCATTGATACTCAATCATTGATTACAAAAGATGACATTGTACTACAACCTTCTAAATACGGAAATAAAAATATAGAAAAATGTATTTCCTAAGAATACATTAAAGATCCCAGTGCCTGTGAGACATCGTTCGGTCTTACCGCAGGCTTATATGTTATTGGAGTTTATTAAATCTATCATTACTTGTTTTACAAAGATTATTGCTGTTGCGGAAAATGTGGACTGGGTCATATCTTCGCACAACTGGAATTTCCGTATAATATAGTGAGCAATGCTGACAATTCTTTCCCTGATAATTCTTTTCTCTTGAAGCAACCTCCCTATCTGTTCGGCATGAGCATCCACAGTCTGTTGGCTTTTCTTTTGAAGCTGCTGTAGTTCCATTTCTAATCGAGCCATGGCCATGTAGCAATGCTCTTTTTCTATGTCAAATTCTTTTGCTTGTTTGCTACTTTTGACCTCGGTCGTGACAATCTTTTTCCTTATCGGAGCAACTTCGACATTATGTTCATCTTTTAACTGTTGGATCATCCGATCCCTTTCTTCAGCATTCCTGGCCAATTTTTTCCAAACCCCAATTAATTCCTTCTCGGCTTTATCTAGATCAAAACTATAGTCATTCACCTTTCACCGCAAATTATCAATTATTTTTTCATCCCGGGCATGTCGAACTGGGGTTTCGGTTGCTGCTCTCATTTTCAAAATCTTAGCTTTTCGTGTTTCATTTTCCTTAACCAGTTGTTTCTTTTCACCCTCATCAGCCGCTGCTTGTAAGCTGCTTTCGAATTTGAGGTCCTCAAATTTCTTTTCTAACATACTGATTTTGGCTCGGTATTCATTCTCCTTGGCCAACCAATCCCATTGCTCCATTGACAGCTCGAAAAATTCTTGAATGTGATGTCTCTTCGTCGGTCTTTCATGCTCAAAATCTCTTCGGTACCATGAGGAATAACCAGATGACACTTCACCTCTAGCCCGATCCCTTACACAAGTGTCCACTTTCAAACATTGGCACTCATTCCATATTTGTCGGACTTTTGCCTCAGGAAATTGCCCATCGGGACTAATCTCTATAGCTTGAAGGCCGAGATCCCCATCTTTTGGCACTATTTGATATCTTCCGAGTTGCTGTAATACTCGATACGGCGCATAAGGTTGGATACTTTTGAGTCCCATTAAAAGAAAGTATGATCCTTCTGCTGGCATGTATATGACTTCATTGATGGGCAACTATCCGAATGCCCATTCTATCTGACTAGCAGTAAGTGATCGAAAATATGTGATCCAACCTTTAGACCCCTTTGGCAACTTGGCCTCTTTTGTCCTCATGTAGAATTCTTCGATACAAGTCTTTTCTGATGATCCATAACTCAAAAACTGAGGGTGATGACATAAATGCTTGATCATCCACATCTGTAGTAACAAATTACACTCCTCGAAGAAATCTTCTCCCGCTTTGGAGGCTGTAAGAGCACGAAAGATATCGGCCACTATCATTGGTGCCAAAGTACTATTGTCCTGCGTAAGGAGGGTACTGGCAATCCCGGTAACTCTGATGTCGATGTTCCCGTCTTTCCTTGGAAATATTATTAATCCCAGAAAGGCTACCATAAAGGCAAAATGCATATGTTTATTCCATTTAGCCCGGTTTGCTTTGCTGCGGAGTTTGTTTGTTGGAACGTTAAATCTTCCAATGTGGCCACATCTGCGGTATATAAAGTTCATAGGGCAAAACCCGTGGACCAAATCTTCATTGTGAACGTTTCTGGCTATTTTCAAAGAGTCGAGGAATTTGTGTACAATGATGGCTCTTGGAGCAACCAGATATTTGTCTTTCAAAGGGACCTCATCCTTTCCGATGTAGTTAGCAATCTATTCTAGTGTTGGAGTGAGCTCAAAGTCCGAAAAGTGGAGCACATTGTGTGCGGGATCCCAGCAAGCGACTAAGGCTCGAATAATGTCTCCTCGAGGTATGACATCAAGCAGCCCAGTAAGATCTTTCAAATATTTTTTGACCTTATCCTGTCCATCTTGACCCAAGTCGTTCCACCATAATCGTAACTCCAAGGGGATCTTATTCATTAGTAAAAAAGGTTCGTTTTGCATTGTGCTCATCCTACACATTTATTAAAGGTGATTTAAACTCATATTATTTGACTCGAAAATAAAATATTTTTTTCAAAGAAATATTTCATCATTTTTCAAAAGAATCCCTATTTGTGAATTTACCCTTTCAATACTTTGTCCGAAGATTACAAGGCTATATTTATTATTTAAGGGAAATGACTTCAAAAGTGGCCACTTTTGCACAAACAGCCTTCCGGCGTCCTTTCAGAAAATTCGGCTAATTCAAAAACAGCATCACTTTGATTTATTAACATTTTTTGAAAATAGGTGGTTGAACCCGTCAAGGGTTGCCTACGTATCTCGCCTAGTGGTGAGAATCAAACCAGCATAGTTCGGTCAAATTGTTTTTGGGCCAACTATATTGACAAAATTGAATTAACCCGGCTATTTTCATATTTTTCTCAAAATTTAGGCAGCATTTCGTCATTTTAAACATTGTTTTTCTAGAAATTGCTATTTTCTCTCTCTTTTCATTTTCAGGTATTTAACCGGTCAGCATAATGGCCCAGGACAAATAAATGCAACACATAATCATGCTCAGTCTTTTATATCCGGGTTACCTGTCCTAGACAGACCCAACCCCTATGTTGAGTCCCCTAAGTCAGATATGATACAAATAATCGTCATAATTCAAGGCTCAATATCCTGATTTTTCAGTGGTACTAGACTGTGTACCCGAGCGTACAACTCGGATCAACGAGGGGGCTACGTATCGGGGACCCACTGGGTCGTTCGGTTTTGTAACTTTTCTGGCCTCTGTTTCTTATTTTGGTATTGACACTAACAGAAAGGGGAGTCTCAACCAGTAAGCACATCCCCGGAGGTAAGAAGAGAAAGTTTTTTTCGGCACCATTTATATACAATTCACGTAATATCAAAGCGGTAAACATATAGCATGTTGATCAAAGCATATAATGAAATCAGATATAAACAAAAACAGCAATTTTAACTGAGCTCGAATTCTTAAACCCTGAACCGAAGTTCTGGGTTTCTGTGTCCCCAACAGAGTCGTAAGAGTTGTCACACCTTCTTTTTACACATCTCATTCATATATGCAAGCACAATCTGTTATGTTTTTACTACACCCCGAGAAAGGGATATAATTACCAAAGGGAAGGAGTTTTTTCATTTAAAGTACAGTAGCAACGGGATTTATTTATTAAATTCAGAGTCACCACTTTAGAAAATAATGGTGTCCCAAGTCACTGGTTTAATCCCGAACCGAGGAAATTATGACTCTGTTACAGTCCCCGAATTAGAAATCCAGATAAGGAATTCTGTTAACCCGGGAGAAGGTGTTATGCACTCCCAGATTCCGTAGTTCTAGCACGGTCGCTCAACTGTTGTCTTTGTTTTTATCTGATTTCTTCATATGTTTCGCTTTTATGCTTTGTTAATGTTCCGCTTTGTCATTTTTAAAAGAATTACGATGTCGTGAAAATATATTTCGAATCACACCGCACCAGTGCGCCTATGACTTTGGTATATTTGCACTTCGCCGAGATTTAGATTTGGGTCACATAAATGTGTACCCGTATTAGGAATGTATAATTATTACAAATCATGCCTAAAGTATCTACGTCTGTTAACTTTTGGATAGACCGTGAAATTTGCTAAACGGCCTTTCTGATTTTCTATATCTTTCAATTGGTATTTATGGAGGGCTCCACAATTAAGCATTTATGGTTTGGTGAGGCTCATCTCCGTTTTTATTAAGGTTCATCTTAAGTATACTACATTTTCTATTTTTGGTTTTTAATCCTAATGTAATTGTTGCATTTTAATTTTACAGCATTCTGTACAAGAGTCCAGGCCATATTTTATCACTAGGCGTGGACTTTAGACTGGCTCACCGGTCTATAGCCAAATATAACTGGTTCGCTAAGGCCCAATACCCATCCCTTTCTCTATTTATAGGCTTAATTCCCATTTTATCCTGATCAGGGCATGAGTTAGTAACTAGGCCCAGATCTTTCAAATTCGGGGCTAAACAGGAAGTAATTATCATTTTTAACAATACTTGATAAATGCAGCAATCTACAAACATAATTTGTATTTAATCGCTACTGATTTTAAAGTTTACCAACTGATTCAGAATGATGATTTAGCTATTCAATTGGAAGAATCCAATACTTATATCACTATTACGACATTAATCGTTTCTGTCATTTTACTCAATCAAAGAAGATAATATTATATTCTCACTAAGAGAATTCAAATTACTATCAGATTGCAGAATCACTAAACAAATTTAAAACTAGATCAGCTTAAGTAACAATATACAATTTTGGAATTCAACGGCTACTTATACTTTTGGCATTGATTAATTCAGATTCAAAACTGGATTTATAGAAAGTTCAAGTATTAATACTTCATGTCCAGTTTATAATAGTTTCAGGTTTAGATAATTTAACTATGATCTTATCAGTTTTATCCTTAGATTTAGATGATCGTTTTACCCAGTCTATTTAACCTAGCGTTCACATCATTATCGTTATTACTAAATATAAAGTGTAATGATCTAATCTAATACTTATTACAAACCATTCCTAATAGAATTACAGAAATCTAACACATTAAGCTACAAAATAAAATGATAAATATACAATTGATTCAGCTAGAATAAGATTATCATTTTTTATTTCTTCAACAGCGATTCAAGTACAGCTCCGGGTCATAGTAGTGTACCTGAGTCAAATAACAAACTGATGAGTTCTAGGTTCGGAGAAGAAGGAAAATCAGCAACAGCAACGATGGTATAGCAACAACAAACATGGATGAATCAACAGAGCAAATCCCAAAATCCAGCAGGTAAACCAGCAAATAAACTCGAGCAAATTGTAAACCCAGCAAAATCGAAGTAAACAAGTAGAGAAACGACCAGCAGAGATTCCAAGAATTAATACTCGAATTATCAGCTAAGTAGAAGACCAGTAGGACTTTAATACATAAGTTTCAAAACCTTAGTGATTCTGAATTTTTTGAACTTCTCTTATGGATTTCCAATCTATAAATTTTTGAACTCTCAAATTCTGAACCCCTTAAACTTAGGCTTAAGACAGCCTATTTATAGAGTGAATTGGAAGGAAAATTTGAATTAATTATTCATATTTTCCACCCCTACTCTTTTTAAATTATTTCAGTTAAGTATAGGGTATTTTTAATGAAAATGCACTTGAACCCCTGCTAGAAGGTTCCAGGTTATTCTTTACTATTATATTGGGCGGAAATGACTTAGCTGGCCTCACTTGCTAAAACTTATTACCTATCTACCTTTTAACTATGCCTAATTCACCCCTTATTATTCACATATTTACAGTAAAACCAGGCCTCATTGCCATTTATGCCCTCATTACTTCTATATTATTCTTAGCAATACCAATTCACATTCCCCTTTTACCCCTTATACTTATATATATTCACCCGACCTGCCCTTTGGTCTGTTAAGACCTGGGGTGTTCAGCCTTATATTAAAAATATAATCACTAACTAAACTTTATTTTTTAACCAATTTAGACTTAAGTGAGATTTAAAGAATTAACCACTTTCAGAAATAGCCACAAATGGCTTTAACGGTCAAATTTCACACTATTGTAATAATAGTGTCACGATCCCAAATCCGGTCGTGATGGCGCCCAGCACATTGCTAAGCCAGCCCGACCAATCAATATCAACAACGGAGCTAGAAGCTCTCTTTAACCCATTTAAGCATTTCAAAATATGAAACAATAGTAATACTTATACCAACAGCGGGGAAACCAAGTCCCAAAATATACTAACTCCCATAGACCGAAGGGTCAAGAGTCATGAGCCTCTAAAGAACATAAGTGTAATAAAATTTATAACAAACTCAGTGCGGAAAGGAAAGACAACAAGATAAGAAATGACAGCTAGAAGGGGAGTCAGGTTCCTGCGGACGCTGCAGCTACCTCGACTATCCCGCACAATGCCTCCAAGTAGCTACCGAATCAAGTCTGCCGAGAGGTACCTGGATCTGCACACAAGGTGCAGGGAGTAAAATGAGTACTGCCAGACTCAGTGGTAATAAACAAGGGTAAGACAGCGCAGATAAGAAATCCGCGATAAAGCACTATGTAAAACTATAATCAGCTACACTGTCATAGAATCAATATTCACTGTACCTGTACCAACAAATACCAATAAATAGCATAACAGCTAGCGGATGTAGCTAAATGCAATGCAATGCATGATATGACCGCTACGGCGCGTGGCCCGACTCCAATTTTGGGTACTCGTGCTCACTGTGGGGGTTCGGACTCGGAGGGGCTCCTACAACCCAAGCACAATATCATAGAGATTTACTGCGGCGTGCGGCCCGATCCAACATATATATCTCGCTGCGGCGCGCGGCCGGATCCACTACTAGTCGGCTAATATGCGGATACGAGCCTCGCGAGGCTCAAAAGTAGTTTTTTTTAAAACTCTTATCATTTTTCGGTTGGAAAACGAGTAATATCAAGTTCCGGAAATTGGAATTAGCATAATAACGAGAAATAGCTGCGGACTAGTAGTAAACTAGCGTGTGACTATATGATAAGACAATGATAACGATCCTCGCGGGATCCAATAAGTGGCTCACGGCCCACAAGTATATCGACCGCCCAAGAAGGGGGTTCCACGGCTCGAGAATAGCCAATAATACAGCATCAACAGGTCGGATTAATATATAGTCTCCAGTTCACGATCGACCCCGCACTCTCAAGAGTGTGCGTGTCTCGCCGCTATACAGCGTCACAAAGTGATATACCGGGGTTTCGAACCCGCTGGTCATCACCCACATCTATTACTCACCTTAATACGGCACGACGACTACTCCGCAATGCCCTTGCCACGAGAATCAAGCTCCGCACGTGTAGAATCTGATCAAATACAGTAGAAATACAACAAATTAGGCCAATGGGACGACACCCAATCAATACAACTCAATTTACATCGAAATTCCCAAAGTTGTCAAAACCTGACTTTCGGTACACTTGTCAAAAAATTGTAAAAGTCGCATATTCGGAATCCTCATCTCGATACGAGTCTAGGCATATAAAATTTACCAAAATCGGACTCCATTTGCCCACTCAAATAAGTGTTTTTCTTCAATTTAGGCCTAGGGCTCAAACCCACCTTTAATCTTCCATTTACAAAAATTTAACCAATGATTTCATGTTAAAATGATACAATTAAGCCACAAAACTTACCTTCAACGAAACCCCAATGATTTCCCAGCAATTCCAGTCAATTTCTTCTCTTGGAACTCGAAAATGGCGTTTTGGGTATTAAACCCGCGACTGGTTCTGTTCTGAACTTAACTTCACTGCCAGCCTATTTTCTTCATCGCGTTCGCGACGCCTCTCACGCAAACGCGATGCCCTTTTCCTCTTCTTCATCGCGAACGCATCACCCCTTCATGCGTTCGCGAAGGTCAACTTCCCAGCCTCCGGATTATTACTCTACGCGAACGCGTAGTCTCCCACGCGAACGCGTGGCCTCGCCAATTCCTTCTTCGCGATCGCGACCTAAACCCACGCGAACGCGATGCGTCCTGACTCCCTCATACGCGAACACGACCTTCTCTCACGCGTCCGCGAAGCATGCTGGACCTGGCCTACGCGAACGCGGGCCTTGCCCTCGCGAACGCGAAGGCCAAAATACTGCCCAGTGATCTGCAGATTACAGCAGGTCTTTTCTTGCTTCCAAATGCCGGATGATGGTCCGGATTCACCCCGAGGCCCCCGGGACCCCAACGAAAACCACCAACATACCCCAAAACACGATACGAACTTGTTCCAATCATAAAAACACCATCCCAAACATCAAAATCACCAATTACACACGGATTCAAGCCTAAATTTCTTAAAACTTTCCGAATTACACATTCGATCAAAAACCCGACCAAACGACGTCCGAATGACCTGAAATTTTGCAGGCACATCCAAAATCACATAACAAAGCTACAGAAATTGTCGGAATTCCATTCCGACCCCCGGATCAAAATATCACCTACCATCCGGATTTCGCCAAAATTCAACCTTAGCCAATTCAAGCCTATTTCTACACCGGGCCTCCAAATTCAATTCCGATCGCTCCCCTAAGTCACAAATCACCTCCCGGAACTAACCAAATCATCAAAATCCGATTCCGAGCCCTCTAACCAAATAGTCAACTCCGGGTTGACTTTCCTTATTCAAGTTTCCTTCAAAAAGGCTATATGCCTCATTTTCAATCCAATTCACTCCTAACTCACCCGATAGACTCTAACACTGATATAAAATCATAAAACATGTATTTACAACATAACGGGCTGGTAATTGTCGTGACGACGGGCCGGGTCGTCACATTCTCCCCCTCTTAAGCAAACGCTCGTCCTCGAGCGGGTCAAGAAACATACCTGAAGACTCAAATAAGTGAGGATATCTGCTCCGCATCTCCCGCTCGATCTCCCAGTGGCCTCCTCCACGGGTCGATCTCTCTACTGAACCTTAACTGATGCAATGTCCTTGGATCTCAATCTTTCGAATCCGTCGACCCAAAATAGCCACCGGCTCCACATCGTAAGATAAATCACCATCAAGCTGAATCGTACTTAAGTCCAACACATGAGACGGATCCCCGACATATTTCCGGAGTATAGAGACATGGAATACTGGATGCACACTGGACAAGCTAGGTGGCAAAACTAGTTCATATGCCACCTCTCCAACTCTCCTGAGTATCTCAAAAGGACCAATGTACCTGAGACTCAACTTCCCTTTCCTCCTGAACCTTATGACACCCTTCATAGGTGAAACTTTCAACAATACTCCGTCACCAACCATGAAAGACAACTCTCGAACCCTACGGTCTGCATAACTCTTCTGACGAGACTGTGCTGTACGAAGCCTCTCCTGGATCAACTTTGCTCTATCTAGAGCATCCTGGACTAACTCAGTCCCTATCAATCTAACCTCACCAGGCTCAAACCATCCCACGGGGGATCTACACCGCCTGCCATACAATGCCTCATACGGGGCCATCCGAATACTCGACTGATAACTGTTGTTGTAGGCAAACTCAGCAAGTGGTAGGAACTCGTCCCACGAACCACCAAAATCAATCACACAAGCTCGCAACATATCCTCCAAGATCTGAATAGTGCGCTCAGACTGTCCGTCTGTCTGGGGGTGAAATGTTGTACTCAACTCAACCCGCGTACCCATCTCTCGCTGAAATGCTCTCCAAAACTGAGAAGTGAACTGAGTACCCCTGTCGGATATGATAGACACTGGAACTCCATGCAACCGAACAATCTCTCGAATAAAGATCGCCGCCAACCGCTCCGATGAGTAGGTAGTACTAACTGGAATGAAGTGAGTCGACTTGGTCAGTCTATCCACAATCACCCATACAGAATCAAACTTCCTCGCCGTCCGAGGGAGTCCAGTAACAAAGTCCATAGTGACCCTCTCCCATTTCCACTCAGGAATAACAATGCGCTGAAATACACCACCGGGCCTCTGATGCTCGTACTTAACCTGCTGACAGTTGAGGCACCGTGCTACATGTCTGACAATGTCCATTTTCATCTTTCTCCACCAATAGTGTTGTTTCAAATCATGATACATCTTCGCGGCTCCTGGATGGATAGAATAGCGCGAGCTATGGGCCTCCTCCAGAATAAACTCACGAAGGCCATCAACATTGGGCACACATATCCGGCCTTGCATCCTCAATACACCGTTACTATCAATGGTGACATCTCTAGCATCATCATGCTGAACTCTGTCCCTCAGGACAGCCAAATGTGGATCATCATATTGGTGCTCACGAATACGATCATATAGAGATGACCGAGATACAACACAAGCCAATACCCTGCTGGGCTCCGAAATATCTAACCTCACTAGCCGATTGGCTAGCACCTGAACATCATAAGCAAATGGCCTCTCCTCGGCTGGAATATATGCCAAGCTCCCCATACTGACCGCCTTCCGGCTCAAAGCATCGGCCACCACATTGGCCTTCCCCGGATGATATAATATAGTAATGTCATAATCCTTCAGCAACTCAAGCCATCTCCGCTGTCTCAAATTAAGGTCTTTCTGTTTGAACAAGTGCTGGAGACTATGATGGTCGGTATACACCTCACAAGACACAACCGTACAAATAGTGTCTCCAAATCTTCAATGCATGAACAATGGCGGCTAGCTCCAAATCATGAACAAGATAGTTCTTCTCATGTGGCTTCAACTGCCGAGAAGCATAAGCAATTACCTTACCTTCCTGCATTAACACACAACCTATCCCCACTCTCGAGGCATCACAATAAACGGTATATGAACCTGAAGCTGATGGTAATACTAACACTGGAGCTATGGTCAAAGTTGTCTTGAGCTTTCGAAAGCTCTCCTCGCACTCATCCGACCACACGAATAGTGCACCCTTCTAGGTCAATTTAGTCAATGAAGAAGCAATGGATGAAAATCCCTGAACAAACCGGCGATAATATCCCGCCAAACCAAGAAAACTCCCGATCTCTGTAGCTGAGGTCGGTCTAGGCCAACTCTGCACCGCCTCTATCTTTTTCTGATCAACCTGAATACCATCACGAGACACCACATGTCCCCGAAATGCTACGGACTCGAGCCAAAACTCGCACTTGGAGAATTTAGCATATAGCTTCTCCTCCTTCAATCTCTGCAACACAGTACTCAAATGCTGAGCATGCTCCTCCTGGCTACGGGAGTAGACTAGAATGTCATCAATGAACACAATCACAAATGAATCCAAATAAGGCATGAACACGCTGTTCATCAGATGCATAAATGCTGCTGGGGCATTGGTCAGCCCAAACGACATCACAAGGAACTCATAATGACCATATCGGGTCCTGAATGCAGTCTTCATAATATCCGAGTCCCTGATCTTCAGCTGATGATAGCCTGAACGAAGATCGATCTTAGAAAACACCCTCGCACCCTGTAACTGATCAAACAAATCATCTATGTGCGGTAGAGGGTACTTGTTCTTCATTGTCACTTTGTTCAATTGCCTATAATCAATACACATTCGCATGGAACCATCTTTCTTTTTAACAAATAATACCGGCGCACCCTACGGGGACACACTAGGGCAAATGAATCCCTTATCCAGAAGCTCCTGAAGTTGTTCTTTCAATTCCTTCAACTCAGCTGGTGCCATCGGATAAGGAGGAATGGAAATGGGCTGAGTGCCCGGCACCAAGTCAATGCCAAAATCAATATCCACGTCCGGCGGCATGCCCGAAAGGTCTGAGGGGAACACATCTGGAAAGTTCCTCACAACATGTACAGAATCAATGCTAGGAGACTCAGCTCCCACATCTCTCACAAAAGCTAAGTACGATAAACACCCTTTTTCAACCATCTTCTAAGCTTTTAAGAACGAAATAACACGGCTAGGAACGAAATCGGTCGAACCCCGCCACTCAATCTGAGAAATACCAGGAATGGCCAACGTAACTGTCTTAGCATGACAGTCCAATATAGCGTGGTACGGAGACAACCAGTCCATACCCAATATAACATCAAAGTCCACCATCCCCAACAATAACAAATCTGCCTGGGTCTCCAGACCCCCGATAGATATAACACAGGATCTATAGACATGATCCACAACGATCGTATCACCCACGGGGGTGGATACATGAACAGGTAAATCAAGACTACTGCGAGTCGCGCCCAAGTGATGTGCAAAATAAGAGGACACATAAGAATATGTGGACCCTGGATCAAATAGAACAGAGGCATCTCTGTGAGAAATGATACCTGTAATCACTACATCGGAGGCAACTGCATCACGCCTGTCGGGAAGTGCGTAGAATCGCGCCTGGCCTCCACCAGATCTCTCCTCGCCCCTGGGGCGACCACGAGAAGACCGACCTCCACCTCTATTAGACTGAGATGGTGCTGAAGATGAGGGCTGATCCCTCTGCTGAGTCCTGTACCACTGCGAAGCCGAGGACATTGTCTCCTCGTGTGGCCAAACTCACCACACTCGTAACAACTACCGGGAGCTGGAGAAGGGAACTGAAGGGATCACCTCGCCACAGATGAACCCTAGGCTGAAGAAGCAGGTGTAGAACTCTAAGCTAGGAGGGCGCTGAGTGAAGACTAGCCCTGCTGATAACCCTGACGGCCACGACCAGAAGAAGCTCCACTGTGCTCTGGGCGACCTGACTGAGGAGGTCTAAAAGAATGACCTCTGCCCTGATGAAATCTCTCTCTCTCGGCGACGATCCGCCTCAATGGAGCGTGCCATATCAGCCACCTGCTCAAACGATGATGACAGAACTCGCTCGCTGGTCATAAGAATACGGATAGAGTAGTTGAGGCCATCGATGAACCTCCTCTGATCCTCTCCCTATCGGTGGGGATCATCCATGTGGCATGCCTAGCCAGCCGAGTGAATCTAAGCTCATGCGGGTCACGGACATGTCGCCACTGAATCAACCACTCGAGCGGCGACGTAGCTCCTCGCGATAAGACTGAGGTACGTATTTCTCTAGAAAGAGAGTGAGAAGCTGCTGCCATGTGAGAGGTGCTTCTTCTCCCGAGGCCTACGCCTCTCAAACTCCTCCCGCCGATCAAATGCGGGACCGGTAAACCGAAATGTAGTAAATGAAACTCCGCCTGGACTCGAGAATACCCGGCCGTACGAAGCATCTTCGACAACTTTTCCAAAAAACCACGGGCATCCTCGCCCTCGACGCCACTTGAAATGGGGTGGGTGAAGTCTACCAAATCTCTCAAGACGACGCCGCTCGTCATCGGGCATAACTTGAACCATATGCTTTGGAGCTGGAGCTGGTGCAGTCGGAGGAATAACCGGTGCAACCACCGAGCGGGGACCGCCTCTGGTGTCTGAAGTCCCTGAACAACCGGGTCGGGTGTGCGAGCTGCGGGTGCTGCCGACCACCCCACGGCCGAGATGTCGCTACGGTGGCGATAGCCGAAACTACCCGAGCCAAGCCGGAACACGCTGATAATATCCGAGCAAGAGTCTCCCGAAGACCGGGGATAGCAATAGATATAGTGCGGCACCGAGCCGAGGCTGCCGGGGCATCGACCAGCGGGGGCTGCTCCGAGCGGTACAACGGGCGGGTCGGTGGCCGCGCCTCGGCCGCCCTACCTCTACCTCTAGCACGACCGCGCCCACGGCCTATAAAACCGGTGGCAATGGAGGTCGTCCACCTCGTCCCGATGCTCGCGTTCTCGCCATACGCGAGAGAATAGAATATAGAAGTTCGGTTCTCGGAACAACAAGATCGCACGACGAAGCACGAAAAGTGAAGTTTTCCTAAGGTTCGCGGCCTCCCGAGGATAAGTACGGGCGTCCCCGTGCCGATCCACGAGACTCTACTAACCGGCCCAAGACTCGTGAGGCCTAGTAAACCTAGGCTCGATACCAACTTGTCACGACCCCAAATCCGGTCGTGATGGCGCCCGACACATTGCTAAGCCGGCCTGACCAATCAATATCAACAACGGAGCTAGAAGCTCTCTTTAACCCATTTAAGCATTTCAAAATATGAAACAATAGTAATACTTATACCAACGGCGGGGAGACCAAGTCCCAAAATATACTAACTCCCATAGACCGAAGGGTCAAGAGTCATGAGCCTCTAAAGAACATAAGTGTAATAAAGTTTATAACAACTCAGTGCGGAAAGGAAAGACAACAAGATAAGAAATGACGGCTAGAAGGGGAGTCAGGTCCTGCGGACGCTGCAGCTACCTCGACTATCCCGCACAATGCCTCCAAGTAGCTACCGAATCAAGTCTGCTGAAAGGTTCCTGGATCTGCACACAAGGTGCAAGGAGTAAAATGAGTACTGCCAGACTCAGTGGTAATAAACAAGGGTAAGACAGCACAGATAAGAAATCCGCAATAGAGCACTATGTAAAACTATAATCAGCTACCCTGTCATAGAATCAATATTCACTGTGCATGTACCAACAAATACCAATAAATAGCATAGCAGCTAGCAGATATAGCTAAATGCAATGCAATGCATGATATGACCGCTACGGCGCGTAGCCCGACTCCAATTTTGGGTACCCATGCTCACTGTGGGGGTTCAGACTCCGGAGGGGCTCCTACAGCCCAAGCACATCTCATAGAGATTTCCTCCGGCGTGCAGTCCGATCCAACATATATCTCGCTGCGGCGCGCAGCCCGATCCACTACTAGTCAGCTAATATGCAGATACAGCCTCGCAGGCTCAAAAGTAGTTTTTTAGTTTTTGAAAACTCTTTTTATCATTTTTTGGTTGGAAAACAGTAATATCAAGTTCCAGAGATTGGAATTAGCATAATAACAGAAATAGCTGCGGACTAGTAGTAAACTAGCATGTCTATATGATAAGACAATGATAACGATCCTCGCGGGATCCAATAACTGGCTCACGACCCACAAGTATACTCGACCGCCCAAGAAGGGGGTTCCACGGCTCGAGAATAGCCAATAATACAGCATTAACAGGTCGGACTAATATATAGTCTCCAGTTCACAATCGACCCCGCACTCTCAAGAGTGTGCGTGTCTCGCCGCTATACAGCATCACAAAGTGGTAAACCGGGGTTTCGAACCCGCTGGTCATCACCCACATCTATTACTCACCTTAATACGGCGTGACGACTACTCCGCAATGCCCTTGCCACGAGAATCAAGCTCCGCACGCGTAGAATCTGATCAAATACAGTAGAAATACAACAAATTAGGCCAATGGGACGACACCCAATCAATATAACTCAATTTACATCGAAATTCCCAAAGTTGTCAAAACCCGACTTTCGGTACACTTGTCGAAAAATTATAAAAGTCACATATTCGGAATCCTCATCTCGGTACGAGTCTAGGCATATAAAATTTACCCAAATCGGACTCCATTTGCCCACTCAAATCAGTGTTCTTCTTCAATTTAGGCCTAGGGCTCAAACCCACCTTTAATCTTCCATTTACAGAAATTTAACCAATGATTTCATGTTAAAATGATGTAATTAAGCCACAAAACTTACCTCCAACGAAACCCCGATGATTTCCCAGCAATTCCCGTCAATTTCTTCTCTTGGAACTCAAAAATGGCGTTTTGGGTATTAAACCCGCGACTGGTTCTGTTCTGAACTTAACTTCACTGCCAAGCCTATTTTCTTCATCGCGTTCGCGACGCCTCTCACGCGAACGCGATGCCCTTTTCCTCTTCTTCATCGCGAACGCGTCACCCCTTCACGCGTTCGCGAAGGTCAACTTCCCAGCCTCCGGATTATTACTCTACGCGAACGCGTAGTCTCCCACGCGAACGCGTGGCCTCGCCAATTCCTTCTTCGCGATCGCGACCTAAACCCACGCGAACGCGATGCGTCCTAACTCCCTCATACGCGAACGCGACCTTCTCTCACGCGTCCGCAAAGCATGCTGGACCTGGCCTACGCGAACGCGGGCCTTGCCCTCGCGAACGCGAAGGCCAAAATACTGCCCAGTGATCTGCAGATTACAGTAGGTCTTTTCTTGCTTCCAAATGCCGGATGATGGTCCGGATTCACCCCGAGGCCCCCGGGACCCCAACGAAAACCACCAACATACCCCATAACACGATATGAACTTGTTCCAATCATAAAAACACCATCCTAAACATCAAAATCACCAATTACACACGGATTCAAGCCTAAATTTCTTAAAACTTTCCGAATTACACATTCGATCAAAAACCCGACCAACCGACGTCCGAATGACCTGAAATTTTGCAGGAACATCCAAAATCACATAACGAAGCTACAGAAATTGTCGGAATTCCATTCCGACCCCCGGATCAAAATATCACCTACCATCCGGATTTCGCCAAAATTCAACCTTAGCCAATTCAAGCCTATTTCTACACCGGGCCTCCAAATTCAATTCCGATCGCTCCCCTAAGTCACAAATCACCTCCCGGAACTAACCAAATCATCAGAATCCGATTTCGAGCCCTCTAACCAAATAGTCAACTCCGAGGTTGACTTTCTTTATTCAAGTTTCCTTCAAAAAGGCTATATGCCTCATTTTCAATCCAATTCACTCCTAACTCACCCGATAGACTCTAACACTGATATAAAATCATAAAACATGTATTTACAACATAACGGGGTGGTAATTCTCGTGACGACGGGCCGGGTCGTCACAAATAGCCCATATCATTTGCACATATAACCCTACTGTAACTAAGTGTTCAAAGTTCAGAAAATCACACATATAAACCATATTGCAGAATTAACCCCTTTCATGTAATTTGCAAATATGACCTTAATTTTAACTACTTTAACTAATCAGAATTCAGAGAGACAATAGATAATGTTTGAATCCCAATTAATCAAACCCTTAATCGAAACAGGTTCTATTATACAAAAACAATCAAAACATTCAATTAGCATGTGATTTAATAGGATAGTTTTAACTAGAACAAACAGAACACGTAATCAATATAGAGATATCATGCAAAGGTTCAGGATTTAAACAACATAGAAGAAGAAGCAAATAGAAGGAAGATGATTCAGATATACTTAGCTTTTTGGGGGTTTCTTTTCCTTTTATTTATTTCTTCTTTTATTTCTTTCTTATTTTCTTGGTTCTCCGATGATTCAGAGACTTTGGGTCTCTTTTTTAGTATATCTTCTAGACGGGCTTTGGGAGTGTGGTTTGGGATGTGAAAGGAGGTATTTGGAGACCAGGGTTATGGCTTTTAAAGATTTTGGATTTGGATGTCCGCCGGAGTAGGGTTCCGGCGAGACATTTTTGAAAATCCGAAAGATGAGGCTTATGTGGGGTTAAAGAGGGGTTTAAGGCGGTTCTGGGGTGTTAATATGTGAGGTTGGTTCATAACTTGGGTGGTCGCCGGCTAGGGTACCGGCGACAGAGTTTCAAGAAATGGGGGGAAATGGTGTGATATCTGGGTGAGGTTAATGGGGTAGGGTGTGAGTAGAGGAAGAAGGGAGTTTATGGGAGGTGGCCTGAGCCAGAGACGATGCACAGAGGTAGACCACCGGTAGGGTTCCGGTGGTCTGTGAGAGGAGGAAGAAGAGAATAGAGGCTGCTAAGGTTTTGGTATAAGAGTGTGTGTAATGAGATGAAGTGAACGGGGGAAGGAGATATATATTAAATGTGTGTTTATTGATTCTCCACCGTTAGATTAGATGATATGAATGGCCCAGATTAATTTCCCCCTTAAACGTCGTCGTATGGTTTTAGTGAAACTTTCATTTCGTCTGTTAGATCAATTCCTTGGACGGTTGTGATTTTTTTAACTAAGCTGTGTCGTTTTGGTTTAAGTGACATTGATTGTATCCGTTAGATTAATTGAAATGAACAGTTGTGATCTCTTCTTTATATGTCGTCGTTTGGTTTGCTCGGTAACCGCCTTATTTGGTCTGTTAATTGATCACATCAATGGTCCTCATTTGTTATCTGATACGATGCGTTTGGTTCTTTGCAAGGCTGGCCGGTTCAAATACACATTGGGCCAGGTCTATTTGTTGATTTGCGCTAACATTTGTGCATTTGGCCCAAAATACCTTGTATTTTTTATATTTTCTTATATTTATCTTATTTTTGTATTTTTCAAATTGTATTTATTTATTTAATTTTTGTTTTTTCCTTGTATTTTAGACTTGTTTTCCTTGGTATTTTTATTACTGATGTATTTTCCTTTTGTTTTGTAATTTTGTATTTTTTTTATTTTTAAATTTCTTAGTAATTACCTTACATTTTTGATATTTTTAATTAATTTCATTTTGTATTTTTGCTTCAAATTTCTTTCACTTTATTTTCAACAATTAAAACACACACTGATACTTTCTACACAGTAATCAAACCAATTTCAATCAAAAATTATTTTTGTATTTTTATTTTGAAATTAATTGCTTGGGGCAAAAATCAAGTGCTCACAACTAGAAGAGAAAAGTGAGTTGTTAAAACTTTTAACAGAACATGCAGCAGCATTGACATTCACATATGAGTTTAAAGAACTTGATTGTCCAACCTTCACTTGTTGAAGGAGCTGAACCAATTGGGAGAACTGCTCTTGTGTAACTTGTTGTCCTCCATTAACCCATTCAATAGCAACTGAGTTGTTATACATTCCTTCTTCTGCATACACTGCATTTCTCCTAACATTGCCTTGAAATTTCTTGGACTTGGTATATTTAAAATCTGAAGGAAACCCTATTATCTTGTAGCATTTGTCCACCAATGCCCAGGCTTCTTGCAATATGAACAAACTAAATTGTTTTTCTTTCCCTTAAACTCAATATTTGTAAATCTCTAACATGAAGCATTTGGATATGCAACCAAGAAAAAGGATGGGTCTCTAGGGAAATGAGATCTTCTATGTACCTCACGTTGTTTCTCATCTTGCATGAGCAGTGAGTATGCCTGATTAACACTAGGTAATGGTGAAATAATCAAGATGTTGCTTTTTACCACATCATATGTGTCATTTAGACCCATTAAAAACTGAATCAATCTTTCATCTTGAAGCGATTTAGTCATCTTTGTCTTTCCACCACAAGAATAAGTGCAAGAACAATTGACTTTAGTGTTTTGAGTATCAAGTTCATCCCATAATCTCATGATTTTAATAAAATACCTTGCAATGTCACTAGAACCTTGCACTAAGTCACTGAGTTCTTTTTGCACAAGATAAAGCTTTGCTCCATTAGATTGCCCAAACCTATCCTCAAGGTCTGTCCAAAGATCCTTTGTTGTTTTTTGAGTAAATCACACTGTGACGTATCTCTTTTGACAAAGAGTTCAGTAACCAAGATATAACCATGTCGTTACAACGACACCAGTGTTTGAAATTTATAGATTCAGAATCAGGAGCTTTTCAGGTACCATCAAAGAAATGAACTTTGTTTTTCGCTGATAGGGCAATGAGTATAGATATGCGACATCCTCCACATTCTTTTCCATCAAAAGAAGAATGAACAAGGCTCATGCCTGGTGAGTCTGAAGGATGAAGGAAATAAGGATGACTAGCATCAGGTGCTGCATTCCCAGGAGGTGCTACACTCCTAGATGTTGTATTTCCAGTAATCTCTGAAGTAACTTCAGAGGGTGTAACTATTGTAGTAGTGAAGAATAGTGAATGAAGGAGGATGAGTCATATGAAGATAAAGAACAGAAGATGCAAACAGAAGGAATATTTTATTTTTGCTCTGATACCATGTAGAAATTTAGGGAAGACAATGTTTGGAAAATTTCCCCCCTTACTTGTTCATTGATCCACTGTAACATATTTAAAACAATCAGCTATAAAGGGATAAACATAGACCTATGTACATGTGTCTAATAAACATTTGTCCTATACTATAAAATAAAATATGTTATAAACCTAAGGTACTATTTTATAAAATTTAGGATATACCCGTTATTGGCTTTTTAGGCTTATTTGTTGCATAGCAATTGTCTATAAATTTCATCGTGCGGCCCATATTCAATCCTTTAGGAACCAAAGCTACGGGTGAGAACAATTCACTTGTCCCTGGTGTATTTTCTTTTATATCTGAATATATGGCTTTAGATTCTAGTACATTACTCTTTGGTACTTTGGTCATAACGTCTGTTTTATTCTCTCTTATATCTTCTTCTTCATGGTTCTGCGTTTGAGAGTCTGTAGGAGCTTGATCCAAATTAATATTGGTGTTCTTAATTCCAACACTGTCTATAGATTTAATTGTGTGACCCATATTCATTCCATTAGGAACCAAAGCTATGCCCGAGATCAATTCACTTGTCCCTGGTGTATTTTCTTTTATATCAGAATATAAGGCTTTGGATTCTAGTACGTTACACTTTGGTACTTTGGTCTTAACGTCTGTTTTCTTCTCTCTTATATCTTCTTCTTCATTGTTCTACATTAAGAGTCTGTTGGAGCTTGATCCAAATTAATATTGGTATTCTTAATTCCAACAAATATTCTTCTTCTTTTATTGTTTCATAATACGTCATCGGCATAAGATTCTGACCAATTGTAGAGGCTTTAGGATACGTGTATGGTGCTCAACTTATACATAATATGGAGCATAATGCTTGTCAATTGTTCCATGCACTTCCCTCAAGAATAAATTTTGAAATTAAGGTAAGTATTTTACCCAATTTTTATTCCTATTATTTTTAAATTCTTGAAAATCTAATATTTGATTTTAAATACAAGCAAATACAATAAATTTTGATTATTACTCTAGAAGATTTTGTGAGAAATTATAATCACCTAAAGTAGTAAGATTTTTATGTCTTACCATGACCAAATTCATATATGATTATGAGCACAAGAAGTGAAAACCCGTCCCATTGAATTTGCTTCATTCTCATTACCGTGAAGTTATCAATGGATGTGGACATGGCAATAGATGAAATTATAACCATCATCATTATGTAATGATAATAATAAGGATTCTCAAAATTATCCTTCACTCTGTGAAACTAATGCTTGCCATCGGTTTGACATGAGATTTTGTAAAGTACATAGATGATTATGGTCCATTCATGATTGAATGATTTATGAATACATATTCATTCTTGAAAGAATATGAGCATGTTAATTATAGTAAATATACCACACTCACCTCTAGAATGTGGCTTGAGATGAAATAATAAAATAATTTCATTATTATAGCATGTCATTGATCACGTACCTATAGTGATTACCTCAACATATGGAAATATGATTATTACAGGGCAAAAGTGATGGAAGCAACATATCTTGCCTATAATGATTTTGACCATGACCATAATGGTATAACTTTCTTCTTAAAAGAGATATTCACCATATGGATGTTAATGGATATATGGTAGTATAAAATTGATTGAGAACTCCAGAAGAGCCAATTATACTACTTTGGGGAAGTGAAATTGATTATCAATAATGATTTATGTTGTAGTAAGTCTCAAAGAAACCTATTTAGTTTCTAAAGTATTCGCGAAAGCTGGGGTCATATTGAGACTATAAATAAATAAAAGATTTAATATCTTCTATTACTATAACTTGTAGCGGGGTAATATGTATGTGAAAAGCTACCCGCTTTATTCTCCTGTTTGTACTACACAAATAAAAGAATGCCACACTAAAGTAAAAGTTTATTGATATAAAAACTCATATCATAATGAACTTGGAGTTTCTCCATAATTGCACATGCCGTGGTGTAAACCTAAAATTTATCAATATTGATAATTTATCCAGTTGGCATAACTAGTTTAGTCATATCAATCTAAGTCCGATGTGCAACAATAAAAGAGAAATTACATGGGTAACATTAAAGAACTAGAGAGTTCTTTACGAATTCTCTTATGTTGTTTCCATTAATTAGTAGACCAACTAAAATTGGGATTGAATTCCACAAATATTTCAAATATCAAAGGTGAATATGGGCTCATTTACCAGCCATGTATACCATTGTCACAACCCCAGTTCGCCCTTCGTGAACTGTCATGATGGCACCTAGTCTCTACGACTAGGTAAGCCTAACAATGCGGAAAAAATAAACAACACCGGCGGAAGAAATAATTAGAACCAAACTAACAGAATGAAATAATATTTGAATTGCCACCTGACATATAGAATACAACTTCTCGAACTAAGAACACTTCCCAAAACCCGGAAACCCATAAATCACAACATAAGTATACTACATAGCTATAACTCCAGAATGTCTAACAAAGTATAAAAAAATATAGAAAGGGCTAATACTTAAATGCAAGAATAGAAAGGGACTCCTCATTCTGCGGACGTGGCATATATACCTCGAAGTCTCTACAGAAGCATCTCACCTCAAGGATGATAAGACTAAGTGAAAGTACCTGGATCTGCACATAAAAAACATGCACATAAATGGAATGAGTACACCACGACGGTACTTAGTAAGTGACAAGCCTAACCTCGGTTGTGTAGTGACGGGGAAGGTCAGGGCCCTACTGAGGTTAAATAAATAATCAAGTGACATGATAAAATATGCAGTGAAATTGAGAATCTATGAGAGGAATCTATACAACATAATAAGAGTGCAATAACGGAAACAAAAATAAAGGCAAAACACAAAGGAATACCGCTCATAGCAAGGATGATACCCGGGGATCTCTTGGTATCCCGAGGATCTCTTGGGATCATCAATATATGCTAGGGATCTCTTTGTATCCCGAGGATCTCTCAGTATCCTCTATATATATACTAGGGATCTCTTGGTATCCCAAGGATCTCCATATGCTAAGGATCTCTCAGTATCCTCAATATATATACTAGGGATCTCTTGGGTATCATCAATATATGCCAGGGATCTCTTAGTATCCTGAGGATCTCTCACCATTCTCAATACACGTGCCAGGGATCTCTTGGTATCCTGCACCTCAGTCCAGATCATAAATACGTACAGGGGTTCTCCCGGGATGCCGTCCCATAGTCCCAATTTAAAACACATAGAAGCAAAAAAAGAATATTAAACTAAATGTTAATTTCGTACTAAGTAAACTGTTAGTTCTAGCCTAACATGCTACACGTAATGCAATTAAGGCAGTTTAAGCAAATAGGCAATTAAGTTAACTAAACATGCTTTTCTAAACTAACATCAGGCTAAGTTGCAAGCAGAATAAAATAGGAAAAATGAAGGAACTCAGTTTAAATACTTAAAGTAAAATCGAGTTTTCAACACTTAGCTCATTTATGCACTCGTCACCTCATGTACAAGGCATTTCAATTATCAAATATCATATCCTAAGGGGAAGGTCCCCCACACAAGGTTAGACTAGCCACTTACCTTGAACTGACTCAAAATTAACCTGAGACCACGTTCTTACCACGAGTATTCGACTCCAAATGGCCCAAATCTATTCAATTCAATTTCATAATTTAAATAATACTTCAAGTAACTGATTCTACAATTAAATTCTAAGCTAATACACGAAATTAAGTAAAATGACAAAAACGCCCCCGAGCCCACTTCTCAGAATCAGGTAAAATTTGTATTTTCATAATACACATACCCTCATGAGTCTAACCGTACCAAATTATCCAATTTCGATACCATTTGGTCCTTCAAATCATCATTTTACTTTTTTTGAAAGATTTCACCAATTTTCTTCCCAAATTCCATCCAAAATCACCAAGTAAATGATGAATTCAACGATAGATTCATGTACTCTAGCCAAATCTGAGTTAGAATCACTTACCCCGATAAATTTCTTGAAAACCCTTCAAAAAATTGCCAAAATCTAAGCTCTCTAGGTCAAAATATGAAATAAAACCCAAAACCTCGAATTTGTAGAGCACCCCCCGAATTTCCACCACTTCGGACCGCATATAAAAATGACCGCGGACCGCACAAAACTAGTGTTGTCCGCAAAAAAATGACTGATGTCCACACAGGTTTTAACTGCAATGACATGCTTTAGTATTTTGGCCATATCTTTCTCTATAAATATCCAAATTGTGATTTCTTTACCTTACTGGAAACTAGACACGATGGCTACAACTTTCATTTTGAGTCTTCCCAAAATTCCTTGTATATCAAAATATATGAGCTTCTACGATAGGACCAGTGAAATTTTCTTCATCGCGGATCACAGTGCTTTTTGTGCGGCCATACAGCCCCCACCATGGACGCACTAGATTTTGTGCGGACCGCACTAACGGATTCCGAGGCATGCAATTCTTTTGGACCTACAACAACTATGATTATCGACCTAAAACATCCCGGAACTCACCCGAGTCTCCGGGATTTCAAACCAATTGTACCAAAACATCATATGACATCGTTCAAACTTGTTCAAAACTTCGGAATGCTTACAACAACATCAAACCACCAATTTAACATAGGATTCAAGTCTAAGAACTACAAGAACTCTTAACTTATGCTTTCGATCAAAAAGTCTATCAAATCTGGTCCGTATGACCTGAAATTTTGCAAGCACGTCACATTCAACACTACAAAGCTACTCCAACTTTCGAAATTGCATTCCGACCCTTAGATCAAAATCTCACTATCGGACTGGAAACTTAAAAAATTTGACTCTCGTCATTTCAAGCCTAAATTAGCAACGGACTTCCAAAATAAAATCCAATCACGCCCCTAACCCCGAAATCACCCAATGGACATAACGGAACCATCAAATTTCTATTTCGGGGCCGTCTTCACACTGTTCCAACTACGATCAACTTTCCAACACTTAAGCTCTTATTTAGGGACTAAGTGTCCCAAAACACTCTGAAATTTAAAATGGAACATCCCGGCAAATCAAAATAGCAGAAATTGACTCGGGGGAAGCAGTTAGTAGGGGATTGAGGTATTAATTCTTAAGACGACCAGCCGGGTCATCACATCCTCTTACACTTAAACATTCGTTCGTCCTCGAACGAGCATAGAGACATACCTAAAGTTAAGCTGCTCATGGTCCCAAACTGTTGAGCGACGCGCTAAAGCTCAAAACGACCGGTCGGGTCGTTACATCCTCTCCCACTTAAACATACGTTCGTCCTCGAACGTGCTAAGAACTATATTGGGGTTGTTCGAAATTATTATTTAACACCTCGAGCACCTATCAGTGCTACCACAACCTAGCTGGGTACCCTAGCTCGATCAATCTGAAGATATCCTTTTTCAGTTAAGAAAATAAGCCTTAGAGCCCAATTTCTACATTCATAATTCTCTGTCAGGCCTATTCCAACATTCGCTCACCGTATTAATAACTACCCGCGACATCAAAACGTGACTGCATACCTTGGCTGAATTCATATCTTGCATCACTTTACTCACAGGACCACAATAACATTCTCTAATCAAATTAGTTAAATTTCCATGAATCTGATGCTTCCATTACACCTCATGACATACATAGGTCTTGCTCTAACTTTTACAATACCGCCAAGACGGAAGAGGTGTGTATAAATTCATACCCAATTGTTGAATCAACAAATTATTTGGTCTAAACTCCTGATAAGAACCATCACCTCATTCTGAAGCAAATAATGGTCTTAGCTCCTTAATATACTTTGCATAATCAGATTCTACAGATCCTAAATCCAATGATCTCGTCTCACCCAGTATGATTCGCTTAGGCAATAAGCCACCCCGGACATGATCAAAAGCCCCATATGATGCCATAATGTTCCAATTGGCTATGAACTCCAACGTGACAAAAGGAAAACGAACTCTAGAAGGAGCTACTCAACTCACGTACTTATATGAAGTTACCTTAGAAAATTGGAAGCAAGGCATACAAAAATAGCATATAGAAAATTGTACTCAACATCAAACTGTTGTGTCGTGCAACCCAATCCAAATAACATACCTATGGTGGCATGCCACCCGATCCACACATAGAATTCATATAAGAAGATATACATCAAGCTAAACTGATCATTGTAACAAAATTCCGAATACCGGTCACAAGCACGCCAAGTGCATAATACCATCCCTAGGGAGACATATAGTGCCATAGGCTACAAAAATGTGTGATATACGATCTGAATCTCGAGAGCCATCTTGCTCATATAACATCATCTTTAAGTGAACCTCAATACATAAGAAATTCATCAAGTTGTCTCACAACTCATATGGAATTATATATCATTTCATGAAATAGCTGACGACGAAATAGTACCCCGACTACTTGTCCAAAGGAGCGCATTGCTGAAATGAACACATCTGGCCTGATATAGAGCCTTTATTCACATTTAGATCCATCCACAAACCTCAAGCTGATTCTGATCACACTAAAATAGACTAATAAATTTTTCGAAGGTCCATAATAACTCCATTTTTCTCATAAGACACGAGAACTACCATCATAACCAGGACAGTCCTCCACGGTCTACAACCCAATAAGTCGAGTACCCTCCAAGCATGAATTTTCAAATTAATGATATCACCACCCTCTTCATACTTGGTTTAAATCTTCAAATCAATCAAGTGACTGCATGCCACACTTATACAATCTTCATGTGGGGCACGCTCCCACGACCTTCCAAGATATACAACAAATATGCGTATCCATACCACCAGCCGCTCTAACGCTGAGAAGCGTTCAAGAATCCATAACCAGGATGCAAGGCCTTTTTCACAAAACATCTACCTCAGGTTACGCTGAAGATGATACCCCCATACTTTAAATATCGAAACTCTTTCACTACTCATCTGAGCTCACGACATCCTTGTCAACACCGAACTGCAACCTTGATCCTCACTTCAAATTCCATACCACAAACTGCACCAACATGCCAATATATGATAGAACACGATTTTCGTTATAACTCCATAACCACTAATAGATTAACACTTCATCATATAAGACTTTGCACTTAACTCACTTCAGGAGAACCATAGCAACACACAGGTGAATTCTCATAACCATAGAATATGAAAATCACTAAGTTGTGGTCGAAGCCACCATAGCTCTTCCGGGATCTGCCTATACATACAGGACATAACAGTGGAATACTTTTGAATAACATCAATTACGGTGGTTGACAAACCTCACACGTGCTGTCATAAATCACAAGCATAACTTGATCACAGTGAAGGAAATGATCACTACCACCAATATGCCAATTCAACTATGGCTAACAAATCTATCTTCTTCCAAATTAATCATTGATTGCCTTAGAAATAATAATAACTCCATTCAACACATTACACACTCCATCCGCACTTATCCCCAAGTGATCTTGAATCACAAGACCATGCTGCCTCAAATCCCATGAACTATTTTGTACCTCCCAAATGCTATACTGCGCGTCAAAACATCATAGAAAATTTTGTGCCTCTTCTCAAAAGCTGCTACAAAGCTTAATTCTTAATCTAGGCTCGAAATTATTAGGCACCACGCTTTGCCCCTTTGAATCCACTAGGACCATTATTGAGAGCCACCCGCTCTAACTTGGCCCTGAATATAATCAACTCTGTGAATCTTCTAGAAAATGAATACCTTCTCGATGAAGCACCCGGCAGAATTACTTCCCTTGAAACCCGCCTCTATACAAGGCATAAATCCTGAATCCAAGCTCACTCTCTAGCTACACAAGTCCATTCACCCCTTGTAGACATCAATTAAATGTGGGGCGACATCCTTCCAATTCAATATCCTTCTTCATTTCAAGTAGCTCATTTTCGTTATATCAAATCTCCTGCCACATAATAGAACATACTTTGAATTAGATCTGTAGACCCCAATCATCAATCACTAAAATTCCCAAGTCATTCCAAACTCTCCTTATGGTGCGTAGTCATCCTAGAACAAAGCCCCTATGCAAATCCGCCACTCTCCCACTTTGGAGGAACTCACCCCTATAATCGACCACTCGATCCTTGCTTCTTATACCTGGCATTCTAGAAATTTTAACTACTGCCTGACACTCCAACCATGTCTTTCCTCATCCTTTGCAGCTCAGCTGTTGCCTTAATAAAATCTATATTCGTAGCACTTGAAACTATGAATCGCTACTAACTTTAAACCTTTCCAGAGAACATCTTTCTCGAGCCGTTGAAATTAGAAACACCGATTCAATATTGAACCACCACACCCCGCAATATCCAATAGTTGTTTCTCCAATATTATTTCACAGTATCCTACCACAAGGGCCAACTACAGAAGACCATAACATCGGCAAACTTAACATATACAATTGATGAAGACGATACTTCATTGTAGATAAAAATTGCACCACGCTCGAAACTACCAAGTCTCGTTACTCTATCACCCTAAATCTAGACATTCATAGGCCACTTGCTTTTCCTTCACCGGAAAGGGAAATATCATATCTCTAAATTATGCACTGAGTAGATTTAATTTATACTCATTCATCGCCCCAACACATAGGCAACTGTCCTACCATTAAGTCAATATTGTGCGATAATCAATCGAGAGCATCATAACAACTTGTGCATAGACTCCAAGCTCTTAGGAGCACAAATATCAAGCCAAAATGATAGAAAATCCTTCTGCAAGGCAACGACAATAGCTCACCCAACTATACCGAGAGAAACATCCTGCAACACATCTGTAGTACCATTACAATTCTTAAATTCTTGATTTATAATAAAAAGTTCGCGTCGTATAAGATTGAGTAGGAAGGAAACAAGGGCATAAGCCTCAAGGAATCAAGTCGCACGATGAGGAAATCAAGAAGTAGATTTGTTTCTTAACAGTTACATAATCTCTCATAGATATGTACACACGTCTCTGTACCGATCTTGGAGACTCTAATAAACTGACTTGTGATCCATGACTCCTATGAATATGAACCTAGAGCTTTGATACCAACTTGTCAGGATCCCAGTTTGCCTCCGTAAACTGTCGTGATGGAACATAGTCTCTACGGCTAGGTAAGCCTAACAATGCAAAAAATAAATAAACAACACTGGCGGAAGAAATAATTTGAACTCAAACTAACAAAATGAAACAATATGTAAAATGCCACCTGGCATATACAATACAACTTCTCGAACTAACAACACTTCCCAAAACCCAGAAACCCATGAATCACAAGCTAAGGATACTACATAGCTCTAACTCCAGAATGCCTAACAAAGCACATAAAAATACAGAAGGGCTAATACTCAAAAAGAAAAGAATAGAAAAAGACTCCTCGGTCTGCAAACACGGTAGATATACCTTGAAGTATCTATAGAAACATCTTACTTCAAGGATGATAAGATTGAAAGAACCTAGATCTGCACATGAAAAATATGCACAGAAAAAGCGTGAGTATACCACAGTGGTACTCAGTAAGTTCCAAGCCTAACCTCGATTGAGTAGTCACGAGGAAGGTGAGGTCCCTACTGAGGTTAAATAAATACTCAAGTGACATGATAAAATATGCACTAAAATTGAGAATCTATGGTAGGAATCTATACAGCATAACAATAGTGCAATAACAGAAACAGAAATAAAGGCAAAACACAAAGGAATACCGCTCATAGCAAGGATGATAACCGAGGATCTTTTAGTATCACGAGGTTCTCTTGGTATCCTCAATGTATATACTAGGGATCTCATGGTATCCCGAAGATCTCTTGGTATCCTCAATATATGCCAGGTATCTCTTTTTATCCCGAGGATCTCTCAGTATACTCTATATATATACTAGGGATCTCTTGGTATTCCGAGGATCTCTTGTTATCCTCAATATATGCAAGGGATCTCTTAGTATCCCGAGGATCTCTCTGTATCCTCAATATATATACTATGGATCTCTTGGTATCCCGTTGATCTCTTGGTATCTTCAATATATGCCTGAGATCTCTTAATATCTTGAGGATCTCTCAGTATCCTCAATATATATACTAGGGATCTCTTGGTATCCCGAGGATCTCTTGGTATCCTCAGTATATTCTAGGGATCTCTTAGTATCCCGAGGATCTCTCAATATCCTCAATATATGTGCAAGGGATCCCTTGGTATCCCGCACTTCAGTCCAGATCATAAATACGTATAGGGGATCTCCCGTAATTTTGTCCCATAGTCCCAATTTAAAACACACAGCAGCAACACAAGAATATTAAACTAAATGCTAATTTTGTACTAAGTAAATAGTTAATTCTAACCTAACATGCTTCACGTAATGCAATTAAGGCAGTTTAAGCAAATAGGCAATTAAGTCAACTAAACATGCTTTTCTAAACTAACATGAGGCTAAGTTGCAAGTAGAATAAAACAGGAAAAAGGAAGGAACTCAGTTTATATACTTAAAGTAAAATGGTGTTCTCAACAAGTAGCTCAAGTACGCACTCGTCACCTCACGTACAAGGCATTTCAATTATCAAATATCATATCCTAAGGAGAAGGTCCCCTACATAAGGTTAGACTAGCCTCTTACCTTGAACCGGCTCAAATTCAACCCAAGACCACGTTCTTTCAACGAGATTCAATTATAGAAGGCCCAAATCTATTCACTACAATTTCATAATATAAATAGTACTTCAAGTAACTAATTCTACAATTAAATTCTAAGCTAATACACAAAATTAACTAAAACAAACAAAGACATCCCTCGAGCCCACGTCTCGAAAGCGGGTAAAATTTACATGTTCAGAATCCTCATACCCTCATGAGTCTATCCATGCCAAAATTATCCAATTCCGATACCATTTGGTCCTTCAAATAATCATTTTACATTTTTGAAAGATTTCCCAAACTTTCTTCCCAAATTCCATCCTAAATCACCAATTAAATAATGAATTCAATGACAGATTCATGTACTCTAGCCAAATCTGTGTTAGAATCACTTACACAAATGAATTTATTAAAAAACCTTCAACAAATCGCTAAAATCCGAGCTCTCTAGGTCAAAATATGAAATAAAACACAAAATCTCGTATTTATAGAGCACCCCCTAGATTTACACCACTACAGACCGCATAAAAATGATTGCGGACCACACAAAACCAGTGTTGTCCGCACAAAGCTGACTGTTGTCCGCACAGGTTTTAACTGTAGTGACATGCTTTAGTATTTTGAACATAACATTCTTTACAAATGTCCAAATTGTGATTTCTTTATTATTCTGGAAACTAGACACAAAGAGCTATAACTTCAATATTTGAATCATCCCAAAATTTCTTGTATATCAAAAGATATGAGCTTCTAAAATAGGACCAGTGAAAATTTCTTTTGAGCAACCGTACAACCCCTACCGTGGATGCACTAGATTTTGTGCAGACCGCACTGGTGGGTTCTGAGGCCTGCAACTTTTCTAGACCGGCAATAGCTATGAATTTCTTGCAAGCATCTCACATTCAACACTATGGAGCTACTTCAACTTTCGAAAATGCATTCTCTCGCTATCGAACCGGAAACTTCAAACATTCGACTCTCATCATTTCAAGCCTAAATTTGCTACGAACCTCCAAAACATAATTCGATCACGCCCCTAATCTGAAATCACCCAACGGAGCTAACGAAACCATCAGATTTCTATTTCGAGGCCGTCTTTACACTTTTTCGACTACGGTCAACTTTCCAACACAGCTCTCATTTAGGGACTACGTGTCCCAAAAACTCTCTGTAATTTAAAACCTAACATTCCGGCGAATCAAAATAGTAGAAATAGAGTCGGGGGAAGCAGTTAGTCGGGGATCGAGGCATTAATTCTTAAGACGACTAACCGAACCATCACAACCACATAAGATGCATCTATGAGATGGTTACATGTGCGATTATTATTAACCTGCAAACCTGACCGGTGTTTGCGAGGTAACTTGTTCAATAATTTAATTTCGAGCATAATTTTTATATTTTCTATTCAATACAGTTATCTTGATAAGTTGGTTTATATCATAGTTAGTTTAGTAAAATAATTATTGAGTACCTCCACTTAATAGCTAAACTATTGCTTACGAGAATAAAGTTATGTGTATAAGTTTAATATATGTTATATATGAAAGTATATTACAGTCTCCCCTTACAAATGGTTCGCGGCCATGAACCAAATAGTTCTATCTTATTATTATTGATGTGTGGTGTATATTTGGATCAAGACCATAACACAAAAAGGTGTATTTTCAAAGTTCAAAAAGTACTTTAGTTTTTCTAACATGAGGGGGGAGACATGATACAACATTTGAGAAAAAGTTATACGAAATGAATTATCATTTCTGCATCTAGATCCCCGAATAAGATAATATGAACTTGAAGCTCATAAAAAGATGATTCATCTGTAATATATTGCAAAGCATGCCAGTCACATTTGCTGACCCAAAGAAAATAACTATATTCTCACTGAAAATACTCGTGTTAGAATAAGTCCTAGAAGGACAAAGTCTATGGTATGCTTAAAGCGTATAGACAAATCAGTCTCAAAGAAAATCCTTGATAAAGAAGATGAGAAAATGATCATAATAAGTAGGTAAGAGATCTAGAAGATCGTATGACATAACACTTCATAAAGTCTCAGAAGAGGTTCAGGTACCTAAAAATATGAATGAAGAGATCTCTATATCTTATCTTTATGAAAAAAGGTGGTTGAAACCGATATAAAATGTTTGTCAACGACAACTATAATAGCGCTATATATATATATATATATATATATATATATATATATATATATATATATATATATATATATATATATATATATATATATATATATATATATATATATATATATATATATATACATATATATAGTCTAAAGAAATAATTCGAGTAGAATTAGTTTCATATGAAAGACATGTAGTTTTGACTATGTAGTTCAAATACTTGAAATTATCAAGTCAATTGCATGTGTAATCACTTTGAACTATCTTATATGTATAGCATGACATAAAAACTTGATATGCATCTATCACGGCCCAAACTCAACCATTGTGATAGTGCCTATCGTGGAACTTGGCCAGCCTCACTCAACAAAATTCAACACAACAACAATAAGTTTGAAAATATGAACGGAAGCATTTAACATAAAGAAATCTGTTTGAAACATAAGAAAATCCGAAAGTGATAGAATCCGGCTCAAAACTAGGGTGTCACTGAGTATATGAGCGTCTACTCAAAATACAAAACATCACAAGGTCTAAAGGAAAACAACTGAAAGTACATCAAATGATAAAAGAGGAGAGTCAAGGCCTGCCAACATAGTGCACCTACCTCGAAAGTCCCCAAACTCTGGAAATGGTGGATCAGCAACCGCCACCGTGAACAGAATCACCTAGTTCCCACACTAGGTGTAGGGGTAAGTGAGTACACCAACTTAGTAACTAACAAGTCCAAACTTTGGAATGAAAGGTAGTGACGAACTCAACCTCAACAGATATAACAGATTAATATACAGAAATGTATGCATGCTTTCATAAAATAGACAGCTCAAAGCAATAAAGTAAAAATAGATCTGAACAGTGTAAATTATATAGCTCTGCTATCCCTACATACCAATGCACATACTATATGTATGCACCATATGCTTCCACTTTCAAATGCTCAACCACTCGTTACTGTATATGGCTATCCGTCCTAGGGAAATTCATCCTGAAACATATACAACACTGACTATAAGTCACCTAGTATCGAGGACAAAAGGGAAATCCAACCCAGTGGAGAAATCCATGTCCAGGTATCAAGTACTTCGAACAAATCCATGTCCAGTGAAATCCATTCCTCAATAATATCATCTACGCTCACTGGTAGTGTGTTACAGACTGTGGAGGGGCTCCTGCACCCCAAATTCTATCATAATCATCAATATAACCGGTGCGGCCTGCAGTCTGATCCCATAGCTGTCACTCTTAAATAGGCTCTCGGCCTCACTCAGTCATCAACCTCTCCAGTATCACCACGGGCTTACAATATCATGAAAATAACCTGTAACAATTATATGACGAATCAATAATTAACTGAGATTGATATGATGTAAAAATGCATAATCATGACTGAGTATAGAATATTAAATAAGCTAGTAAGATTACAACAAGGAAGGACCGCTAAGGGTCCAAGCAATACTGGCACAAAGCCTCTTACATTGTATTATGGACAAGCTTTTTGTGCTAAGAGGGACCCCTAGATATCTTATAGGAAGTTCCCCCTTATGAATCCTAGATGGTCACGAATTTCAAGCTGCAGAGTCTAGTTGAGTCCACCAAAATACACACTGCTTTTATCCACATTTTCCTCCATACCTGAAGCCTTTGAACATCTAAAAACATGCATACAAAACATTGACTGGAGCAATATAAACTCTTCATAACAATAGAAGATCATCTGCAAACCCAAGTTGTACTATGTTCAACTTTGCAAATTTTGGACGGTATCTGAACTCCTTGTTATCCTTCAGCCCTTTAAGAACCCTTTTGAAGTATTCCATGGCAAGTACAAATTTGAATGGAGACATAGGGTCTCCCTGTCTAGGCCATTTTTTTTTGTAGGAATGGCTTAGTAGGATTATCATTAATAAGAATAGAATAGGATATTGTTGTTACACACTTCATGACTCATTGGATGAATATCTCGGGGAAATATAGTTGCATTAGAATATGTTCTAGAAAGCACCACTCCAAAGAGTGATAGGCCTTCCTCATATCAATCTTTACACAACATCTTGGTGAAATAGACATCTTGTTATACCTTTTAACGAGTTCATGACTTAGTATGATATTGTCTTATATCACCGTGTCAGGTACGAAAGATGACTGGCAATAATCGACCAAGTAATCCGTTACCTCTTGTAGTCTGCTAGTGATAATTTTGGATATAACCTTGTAGATGGTAGTGCAGCAAGATATTGGTTTGAACCTAGATACTTTTGAAGAATTTTACACCTTTGGTATCAAAATCAATGTAGCACAATTAGTAGGCTTATATAGCTCGAAAGCTTCGACACTCGCACTCGATATATACGCTCATTGATGGTAGATCAGACTCTAGAGCATAAGATCCCACCCAAGTGCTAATATAAGCCAACATGACATGCTGCGGCATGCAACCCGATACAATCATGAATCAATAAAGCCTGTCGCAGTGGTCAGCCCGATCCCATAATTATCACTCATAATCAGGCCCTCGATCTCACTCAATCATCATCCTCTCCAGTCTCCTGGCTCACAAATCTCATTTAAATCATCCCAAACAATGATAATATGATGTGACAACAAATGATAGTAGAGACCGAGATATGATATGCAAAAGAATTAACATGACTAAGTATGTAATTGCAATTTTCAAATGGATCAATAGCACAAATGACCTCAGTGGGTCCTAACAGAATCAGTATATAGCCTAAACATAATTCTAACATGAATCAAAACTCAATTACTCTAACACATAGGTATTTCATGGATAGAAAGAAGATTAGATAAATAAGCAGTACCAAATAATCAACCAAGTCATAATTCATACGGTTCACGAGAACACGTATATCACCTAGTATGTATGTCACCTCAACATCAAACACATAACATGTATATTCAGGGATTCATACTCTCAACGCCTAGTTTATAAGCGTTACTTACCTCAAACAAACCAAATCCAATGTCAGGCAAGCCAAACAATACTCTAGAAACACCATCCCCCTCATACTGACCTCCGAATGGATCGAAATTAGCCAAAGTCAAACGCGAACCCGCACCTCGAAACTCGATAAAACTCATAAAATACGATAACTCATTCAATTACTATTCCAAAAACACTTGTTTCACTCGAATCCGACTTCGAAATATTCAAAACTCAAAAATTCACTTTATGAAAGTTTAGACAAAACCTCCTAAATTTCACTTTGAAATCATTAATGAAATGCCAAAAACGAAGATGGATTCATAAACACAACCAAGTTTAGAACACTGGCCATTTCATATGGTAAAAAACAACTCCAAAATTGCTAAAATCCGATCCCCTAACTCAAAATATGACCAAATGAACAAACCCTCGGTATTATATGTTTTGTCCAGCCGTTCTACCTCGTTTCTTGTGCAAAATAATTTTGAAACTCACTTTTGATGCCTTCAAAATATTTCAAATCAAGTTAGATTTTTGAATCACTCCATTTCTTATAATGAATGAGATATGTTAGTTTCAATATTTGAAAATAGAGCAAATTTTTAAATGCAATTTCAGTGGCAATTTCGTTATTAATCTGAACAAAATGTAGCAACCCAATTCTTAGTAAATGACCATAATGTCGAAATTGGATAAAAGCGAACATGACATGCTGCGGCATGCAGCCCGATCCCACCATGAATCAATAAAGCTTGCTGCGATGGTCGGCCCGATCCCATAATCATCACTCATAATCAAGCCCTCGGCCTCACTCAATCATCATCCTCTCCAGTCTCCCGACTCACAAATCTCATGACAATCAACCCGAATAATGATAACATAATGTGACAACAAATGATAGTTGAGACTGAGATATGATATGCAAAAGAATAAACATGACTAAGTATGTAATTGCAATTTAAGCAAATGGATCAACATCACAAATGACCTCAGTGGGTCCCAACAGAATATGTATATATCCTAAACATAATTCTAACATGAATCACAGCTCAATTATAACACGTAGGTACTTCATGGATAGAAAGAAGATTAGATAACTACACAGTACCATATAATCAACCAAGTCATAATTTATACGGTGCACGCCAACACGTATATCACCTAGTATGTATGTCACCTCAACACCAATACATAACATGTATATTCAGGGATTCATACTCTCAACACCTAATTTATAAGTGTTACTTGCCTCAAACAAACCAAATCCAATGTCGGTCAAGCCAAACAATACTCTAGAAACACCATCGCTCGCATACCGACCTCCGAATGGATCGAAATTAGCCAAAGTCAAACGCGAACCTGCACCTCAGAACTCGATAAAACTCAAAAAATATGATAACTCATTCAACTACTACTCCAACAACACCTGTTTCACTCGAATCCGACCTTGAATCGATATTCAAAACTCAAAAATTCACTTTATGAAAGTTTAGATAACCCCCCCCCCCCCTCTCCCTCCCAAATTTCACTTTGAAATCATTAATGAAATGTCAAAAATGAAGATGTATTCATAAACACAATCGAGTTTAGAACACTAACCATTTCATGTGGTAAAAAACACCTCCAAAATTGCTCAAATCCGATCCCCTAACTCAAAATATGACCAAATGAACAAACCCTCGATATTATATGCTTCTGTGCAGCTGTTCTACCTCGTTTCTTGTGCCAAACAATTTTGAAACTCACTTTTGATACCTTCAATAGATTTCACATAAAGTTAGATTTTTGAATCACTCCATTTGACCTTATAATGAATGAAAAATGTTGGTTTTAATATTTGAAAATAGAGCAGATTTTTAAATATAATTTCAGTTGTAATTCCGTTATTAATCTGAAAATATCTAGCAACCCAATTCTTAGTAAATGACCATATTGTCGGAAATGGATATAAGCCAACATGACATGTTGTGACATCCAACCCGATCTCATCATGAATCAATAAATCCTGCTGCGGTGGTCAGCCCAATCCCATAATCATCACTCATAATCAGGCCCTCGGCCTCACTCAATCATCATCCTCTCCAGTCTCCTGATTCACAAATCTCATGCCAGTCAGCCCAAACAATGATAACATGATGTGACAACAAATGATAGTAGAGACTAAGATATGATATGCAAAAGAATGAATATGACTAAGTATATAATTGCAATTTAAGTAAATGGCTCAACAGCACAAAAGACCTCAGTAGGTCCCAACAGAATCAGTATATGTCCTAAACCTAATTCTAACATGAATCACAGCTCAATTACTCTAACACGTAGGTATTTCATGGATAGAAAGAAGATTAGATAACTACACGGTACCATATAATCAACCAAGTCATAATTTATACGGTGCACGCCAACACGTCTATCACCTAGTATGTATGTCACCTCAACACCAATATATAACATGTTTATTCAGGGATTCATACTCTCAACACCTAGTTTATAAGTGTTACTTACCTCAAACAAACCAAATCCAATGTCGGGCAAGCCAAACAATACTCTAGAAACAACATCCCCCGCATACCGACCTCTGAATAGATCGAAATTAGCCAATGTCAAACTCGAACCCGCACCTCGGAACACGATAAAACTCACAAAATACGATAACTCATTCAATTACTATTCCAACAACACTTATTTCACTCGAATCCGACTTTGAATCGATATTCAAAACTCAAAAATTCACTTTATGAAAGTTTAGACAAAACCCCCCAAATTTCACTTTGAATCATTAATGAAATGCCAAAAACGAAGATGGATTCATAAACACAACTAAGTTTAGAACACTGGCCATTTCATGTGGTAAAAAACACCTCCAAAATCGCTCAAATCCGATCCCCTAACACAAAATATGACCAAATGAACAAACCCTCGATATTATATGCTTTTGTCAAACTGTTCTACCTCGTTTCTTATGCCAAACAATTTTGAAACTCACTTTTGATGCCTTCAATAGATTTCAAATCAAGTTAGGTTTTTGAATCTTTCCATTTGACCTTATAATGAATGAGATATATTGGTTTCAATAATTGAAAATAGAGCAGATTTTTATATACAATTTCAGTGGCAATTTCATTATTGATTTGGAAAAAATCTAGCAACCCAATTCTTAGTAAATGACCATATTGTCAGAGCTTTAAGATTCCAGTTTCTATGGTTCGGAAATTGCACAAATCAAAGGCTGTCGTTTGCTCAATATGGTAACCTTCATGCTCAAATTGACGTCAAACACGAAAACAATCATCATACAATCCAAACTTATCCAAAACTCATCGAAATTTAACCAAACTTTGAGGACATGTCCAAAATCATCATACAAACTTATTGGATTATTAAAATTCGATTCCGAGTCCGTTTACCCAAAAGTCAAATCTTGGTCAACTCTTCCAACTTAATGCTTCTAAAACGAGAATCATTCTTCCAAATCCATCCTGAGCCGCTCGAAAAATGAAACCAATTATATACGCAAGTAATAATACATAATACGAAGCTACTCAAAATCTGAAACTACCGAATAGAACGCTAAAACTCAAAAAAAAAAAGAACCGGTCAGATTGTTACAGATAGCGTCTTGTTGAATCCAGACAAAATAATCAATTCCACTGTTAATAAACTATCATATTATATGCGGGCTGCACATGTATTTTACCTTGATGAGTAAAAATTATTAAAAATTATATTTAATTTGTGCATGAATCATAAAATATATGTCAAAGAAAAAAATTCTAGGTTCCTAAAATTGATTATTCTTGATTCTATTTTGCTAACTCAACAAAAGACAAAACATTGTCCCACAATAGTTCTTCATCATGTCAATCAATATATTTAACATAATTTTTTTTTCAATTTTATAATTTTACTATTTTAATTTTACAAATTATGCGTCCTTTTTAGTTTCAACAAGATCTTATAACTTTGAAGATTTAGAATTTTTATTATTTATATTTTTTTAATAGCTATATATGCTTATTTTTCATTCTAAAAAAACATAAACATGACGTTATCTAACGGACATAAGATATTAATACTATCGTATAAGCAAGAGTGTGCGCATATTTTTTTACAAGTGGTGTCACATTTAAAGAAGGGAAAAAATATTCTAATTACTTATTACTTATTTTTTCCATAGTTAAAATTAGATTGGGCGTTATCCAATTTTTGTTTAAAGGAGATAGGGAGTTCAAATCCTGCTCAACCTATTTTCTTTTCCCAAACAAAATAAGCTTCAGAAATAGCCAAAAAAGAATTATTAAGGAGGATCAATCCCTAGGCCAGGAAGAAATACGGCGGGAGCAAAATCACTAGACCAAGAACAGAGTTACAGTAAGTGGTGTCACTCTTGTCTATAGATATGTCTTTGATAAAATTTCCATATTATTTGTATGACATTTGGTAAAATATTTTGACGAAGCGGTGTCATGTGATACCGCTTTACTATATGTGAATCCGCCCCTGCCTATGTCGAATAAAAACATGAAATTTATGTACAAAACAAAATGAATTTATCCATTAAACCAATTCTCACCGATTTAGTGTGTTAGTTTTTTATGTGTGTATAATCAGTTTTTATATATCAATTGGGACGTTATAAAAGTTAGTCTAATTTAATTTAAAAATAAAATTATAAATATTTTATAAATATTTTCATGATAAAATTGTAAATAAAATTATTTTCTTATATATATATATATATTAATTTTTTTGTAATCAATATTTTTAAGTTTTCATGTTTATAAGCATGCTCGTAATGAAACTGCCAATTTAAAAAATCTAAACGGCATTCCTAATTTCTTCATAGCAACGTATGTGCACGCAGTATAAAACATACTACTCTATTTGAATTTGATTTCAGCCTCATTCAACTCTTTAAACACTATTTAAGAAAAGTTGTGTAAGACTACAAATATTTAAGTAGAATTAAAAATTTAAAACAAATAATAATATTGACCTCCTTGAGGATCATTGGTCCTCGAATAAAATTTTCTTTGATCGTGTGAAAATCTTGGTTATATTTTTTTCGATCTATATAAGGTAAATTATTTAAGTGTTCTAAATATTCGGATTATATACATACTTTAAATATTGAAAAATTTAATAAGTCAAATTTTAGTTGGTTTCAAAATCCTAAATATTAGAAAATAACTTAAATTACAATTCTATCCAATGTGAAATTTGTTTTAAAGAATACAAATAGCTAAGAGACTTCATACTTAATATAGTATAGATATAAAATTAAAACCAATATATTATTACGCAATATACTTTTTTACAATTTATAATATTTTTGGATGATTAATATCGAATCATAGTGCAATATACCTTGTTTCAACTGTATTCATAATATACTATCCATTATCAATGATATTATCTCATATTATAGTCTGTTAAATGATATTATCTCATATTTTGAGCCTAGATTTCAAGAGGTGGAGATTTTGGAGAGCACATTCACTGGTAAGTAAGTAGTTTCACTTGGATTTGGCTATATATTTTGAATATTTATGGATTTCTACACCTAAAACTTTGTAATTTAAAGAAAAAATTAAATTTTTTTTACAATTTAAGAGAGTGAAAATTGAGAATTTGGGAGTCGATTTGGACTCGGTTTTGGAATCTAATTATGTATTTGGACTCTTGAGATTATGGGTAGTTGGTAGCTTCCCCTTGACTCGGGTTTTGACCATGTGTTCGTGGATTGACTTTTGTTGACCTTTGAGAATTTGATTAAAGATCGAAACTTTATTGTTTGGAATTTGGTTTATATGGCTTTGTTTGACATTATTGAACTATTTTTTGCTAGATTCGAGCTATCAAAGGTGGTTTCTAAAGAAAAGGTAATTTCGGAGGGTTATTTGACCCTTATCGAGGTAAGTATCTTGGCTAATCTTGGGTAAGGGAATAACCTTAGGCTTGGACTTTATTTGTCTAGTTGTAATGTATATGATGCGATGTATATACGTGTGACGAGCGTATATGCGGGTGCTATGTATGAAAAATGACCGTACTAAACTCTCTCTCTCTCTATATATATATATATATATATATATATAATGTCATTTGGTCATGGGTCAATGTGCATGCATAAATGCATGAAATGCATATGAAAATACAATAATTAAATATCTCGGTACGTCATAAGTCTATTATGCCTCTAATTAATATCATGAAGTAAACTTTATCAACTTACGTATTTTTTAGATCATAAACATATGATAGAATAATATGACACATGAGGAATTAAGAACATAAGCATCTCTAGTATTTCTATGAATAAAGTCATTTATGGAAGTTGTGCATTTGTTTGTTTCGTATAGATCGTGCCAAAACAAAAGAAGGGATGACCTTAACATACCTGAATACCGATTCTCTTTTGTGAAAGCAGTAACAGAGGATCGAAGTAGGAAAAAATCCGTATGATATTCTTGAGAAAGATTGTAGCAGGACCTTTTTGAATTAGCATAATGCTTGTAAATTTAAAATAATCTTATTCTTAAACTTACGTTGATTAACTTAAGACAAAATTTTAACGTACGAGAATACGGGACGTAAAAAATTGCAGCAAATACGACAAAAAAGATAGATATCTTATGAAACGAGTGATGATGGGGAGCAAAAGAGCAGTTGCCTTTAGTAAAAAAACATGACTATTCAGTCTTCTTCTTGATACAAGGGAGACACATTGCGCCTTTATTAAAAAGAAATAAAGAAAATTACGGTATGTGCAAGTACCAACCTAGGCTCTCCCCCATGTGCATATTACACATCTTGGTACAATTAAGTCATACAAACACCCCTACCCACGATGTCCGAAGAACATCTAGAGCAATAAAACTTTTTGCAATGAGAATCAGAGTGACAATGATAATATGTGCATCTGTCATTTTGCTGGTGCTGCAGTACTTCACTTCTTAATAGCTCTATTCTTGCCATTGCTCCTTCATCACCTACTAGTACTTCTTCCATGGCTTCTGGTTTTACCCTTCCACACGTTGCAACTACAAAGTATTTATTATTAACCTTCAATCTTGCACTCGTAAATAAGCATATGTATGGACATGAAGAAACATATATACATATGCATAGTTTAAAAAAAAATATAAATTTTTAAAACTTGTCCTAAACAGATCATCACATTTGTGTGAATATAATTCTTTTGATCATAACATATTACTTTTACTATAATATTTGCATGCAGTCGAAGCTAAGAGTTTATTTCAAATTTGAAAGAAGTGGAAAAAAATTTCGCTAAAAGGGTGTTCAATATCTTTTATATACTTGTAAAATATAATATTTTTATCTATATACACTGTAATTTTTCGACAAAGAGTGATCAACTGACCATCCTTGTAACCATGTGCCTTTGTCATTTACGTGACTCTAAAAACTTCTATTTAGGTGTAAAATTAGAAAATTAAGTTATACTATTTTCAGATTAAAAGGAGTCATTTTTGTTAAAATATACTGGAAAGGAAATAGGTTAATATTAACTGAAATGGAAGAAATAACTATTTGAAAATATAATCTACTCTAGCCTTCATTAATTGAAACAAATGTATACATGTATACAGAGACGTGGGGATGGGGGGAGAACCAACCAATGGTAAATAAGAGGAGGACAGTGAAAAGAGCAAGTTTTGTTGAAGATTTGGATGCCATTATTCTGGTCTGTAATGTCAAGGTCCTCGTCCAGACTTTATAGTATGATAGTTTTTATTTACAAAAAAGTAAAATTAGATTAAAGTTGAAAGGGGGCAATATTATTATATTAGGAGCAGTATGATCAAGATTATATGGCAATAGGCCTACCCGTGTGTAGGTGTGCATTCGATTTTGACTCTTATCGATTATTGATTTATACATATGCTTATCATTATTGTTTTAATAAGGTTTCGATTTAGATTTCCATAATAAATAATCGATTCGATTTATCGATAAATCGATTCAAATACACATTCTTATTCGTGAGCCCCACTATAAAAGTCCAAATAAATGAATAAATTATTAAAAAGGCATATGACTCATTATGGCGGCTAATTCGACCTGTTTGGTAAAATAGATTTTGAAATGTTATTTCCATTATAATATCTGCATTCGTCTCTCGTCTCCATCCTGAAAAATGCCACTTTATTGTAAAGTGAAGCCAAGTCCTAGCCGCCATGAGAGAGAAACCACATACTTATATTTGCAAGAATACACAAAAGCTAAATTACGTTAATAATGTGCATTCAATTTGTCGATTCGATTTTGACTCTTATCGATTATTGATTTGTACATATGCTTATCGTTATCGTTTCAATAAGGTTTCGATTTTTTCGATTTTGATTTATTAATTTTTGGGGCTTATCGATTCGGTTATCGATTACACCAATAAGAAAATTACGAGATTCCACGGAAAGTATTTCGCTATAAACACGCCTAACTAATATGGACAAAAAGAAGCTAAATAAGATGAACACTATTTATAACATAAAAATTGTGTCAATAGACATGCAACGAAACTAAAATAAGGGATAAATATATGTCACCAACACTCCAACGGTATTAAAAAAAATAAAAATACATCATCACTGCTAATTCTATTTTTCATTAATTTGAACTTCATTCCCTTCAGCTTTAAATATGATCATTACTTAAATGTGGTAAATGAAATAATTAGGGGTGTGCATTCGATTTATCGATTCGATTTTGACCTTTATTGATAATTACTTATCAATTATCGATTTGTATATTATCGTTATCGTTTCAATAAGATTTTAATGTTTTCGATTTCATTTTTCGATGAACCGATAACAAATAATCCATTCGATTTATCGATAAACCGATTCGAATGCACACCCGTAAATAACAACTACGGAAGACATTGCAATTTACTTTATGAATTCTCACTGGTAATTGTAAAATGCGCTTGTCATAATCCAAAATTCCACTAATGATTATGATGATACCGAACATTTAAATTAAGTAAGGCAAACACATAATGACACAAAAAATTTAAATAAGGTATAATACTTTGAATATCTTTTACCTAAATTGCAAACCAAAGTCTCAATAAAGCCAAAATATAGGTACATAAGTCAAACTTCCATAACTAAGATAATACTGAATCATGAACTATAAACATCATACATAACGAGTCTCAATAAGTGCAATAATGTTTGAAAGTAGTATAATAGTATAAAATGAGTGAAGGGTACTCCAAGGATCTGCATTGTCTCTGCAGTCTTACCTTGAATCCTCTCGAAGATATCACAAACTCACTCCAATATTATGATTTACACTAAAATATGCAGAGGTGTAGTATAGGGTCAATATGTACTCAGTAAGTATCAAGACTAACTTCGGTGAAATAGTAACAAGGTTCAAATCATGTGATACTACCCAATCAGAGAACCTGTGAAACAACAGAAATAACTGGCAACAAAAATATAACGAGATGTGTACCATCAACACTACGACAAGAGTTATCAACTTATCAGAGGTAAGTCATGTTTGACAAAAGAATTATCAGTCAAAAACAAAGACATAGAGTATCATGTTAAAAGTAACATGAAATCATGTAGAGTGCATCACAAAGCATAAAGAAATCACTTGCTCAATTAGGAATGTTACTCTTATTCTCCATATTTCATCAACAAGAGTGTTACTCCTATACTTCACATATCGACAACAAGAATGTCCCCTTTATGCTCCATATTTCATCAATAAGAATGTTATCCTTATACTCCACATATCATAGATATAAATGTCACTTTTATGCTCCACATTTCATCAACAAGAATGCCATCCATATACTCCCTATATCATATATATGAATGCAATCCTTACGCTCCATCTCAACACAATAACATATCAGTCCCAAAAAGTCTGCATGTGCCATAAACATAATATTTTAAGACAATATTTTATCATCAAGAGATATATTCTCATAATTCATCAATACAGTGCATGGGGTATGAGAATAATAGAGTGCGGATGTGTGCTCAAGATATAAGACATGACTACGACTAAATCAATTAAGCAATGCTTTCACAAATGAACATCACGGCTAATTGGGATATAACAATCCTAGAATGTAACTCTAGCATGAAAGGATAATCTCGTGTAGTCATACAGAGCGTTACACATGTATCATAGAGAGCACACAATCAATTCAAAGTATATATATGGGATATGGGAAAGGTTATTGCTTACATACGCATCATCACCTGATCAGCTTGTATACGTTGATGATTTTGCCCACAATAGCCAAGATGATATGATGGGATGCCCTCAGAGGCCTGATGATGTTATAAAACATGTACCTATGCACGACATGACATTCATACGCATATGCATGGCACTATAATGATTTGATGAATTACTGAGTTATCTAGATTTACAAATTCAGTCATTTACTCTATATTTCTTCCATATCTGTTATATACTTATTTATGTACCGTACATACTCGGTACATAATTTGTTGGGAACACTGCGTTTCATGTCCGCAGGTCCCGATATACAGGTCGAGAGCTCTCCAAGTAGGCTATCAGCTCAGTAGAAGATGTTATAGACAGGTGTCATGTACGTAAACTATTGTGTGGCCTAGTCAGCCTATGTTCAGTATGCGAGTGGTTATTTTGATCTTATAGGTTCGTATGTCTTATGTATAAGTTGGTATAACTTGTTGTATCCTACTTATCTCGTGGCAGCCTTCCGGATCATTTATCTATGATAGTATGACATGAAAAGATACGTTATATTGATACTCGGTTGAGTAAGATACTAGGTGCCCATCGCGGTCCATCGATTTGGGTCGTGACACTATTGCTTTCATTTTTTTCTTGCTTACATAAACTATTGTTCTGAAAACAAATTAACCAAAAGAAATATTAAAAAGAGTAGATTAGTCAACACATAAATTTTCTATTACTACTTTCTCCGGCTCAGAATTCTAAGAGTTTTTTTCACAAAAAGAGACTCGATGAGTCTGCCTGAGAATTAAAAGTCCAAGAAACAGTCTCCTGAACTTCCAAGTTTCGGATAATCAAGAAAATTGAAGAAAAATGAAGAAAAAGAAAACAGAAGAAGGAAAGAAAAGAAAATAAAAGAGAAATAAAGCTAAGTAGTTCGAACTCTTTGCTTCCTGATCTTTTTTATTTACATGCCTATACTTCCTTGCCTTCTGATCTTTCTTGTGAATCCCATGCCTATAACTTTTGTTGCTTCTTGATTTTTCTTATTCGCATGCCTATAACCTTTGTGCCTTCTGATTTTTCTTATTTGAAGTTCTTAGTCAAAATTGTATGTTTGTTGTTCATAGCCACACTTAGATTTCTAGGGTTTTACTTATAAAATCGAAGTTAGAAATTAAGTCTTCTATTGATTAGATTCTACCTCTGATTAATTTGTTCCCTTGAATCTTGTTAATTGATTACTTAAATCTAATTTGGTTTTTATCTGTGAAACTATCTATTGTTTGGTTATTTTTGTAAGTCGATTTTGACTTTGACTTTTAGTTTCTGATTGATAAAGAGGTTAAAAGGGTAAATAAAAGGAAAAAAGGCATGGCTAAAAGGGGTAGATTAATTGGTATACTGTAATAAACCTAAGGGGTTAAGGGTACATTTGGTAATATTGCCTAGTTCACATGTAATTAGATAAGGGGCAAGGGGTATTCTGGGCATAATAAAAGGGTAATTAAGTGAAAATTTAAAGTAAGTGAGGGCTAAGGGTATTAGAATAGTGTAGATGCCACTTGAACCTTCTAGAAGGGGTTCTAGTGCATTTACGATTAAACAAAGTGTAGCTCTCTAAAAATAAAGGATAAGATGAGGGGTGGAAAATTAGAATATTAATTTCAAAATTCTCTCCCATTTTGTTCTATAAATAGGCCTCATTAGGCCACATTTAATAGGATTTTGGAAGTTTTGGGAAGTTTGGAAGGTCTAATATTCTGAAAATCCTTCTAATCTCTGAGAAATTCAAATCTCCTAGTTTCATCCTTAGGAAATTCTCTAATCCTACTATCCATTGATTCTGGTTCGAGTTTAATTTAAAAATTCTCCTGAGTTTTGGTATTTCGTCTGTTGCTCTGTGGTTATTTGATCTAAATTGGGTTGTTGAAGATGTGAATTGTCGTGGTTATAGGCGGTTTGGTTATTTTGAAGTTTTGATATCAAATCTCGTTGTTGTGAACTTGCTGTGAATCTGTTGGCCTACTATTTGCTGGAATCCTGATATTGCTGATCATTCTTCCTCTTACTGCCTTAGACTTATCGAGCTTATTTCACCTTCCAGGTACACTTTTGAAACTTGAAGATGTAATCAGAAATTTGAAGATATAAATATTCGACTGGTTTTATAGCTTTTGATTCTGCTCATTTTTATAGATATAGAATTAGTAGAATCACTTGTATTCATTAGGAGAAATCGTATGTATAATTGAACTGTGGATTGTTGGACTGTGGATTCATGTTACTGAAATTATTTTTAGTAGTTTAGTTTAATTACCATATAGGAAATCATACGTGAAGTAGATTAATAGAGAAACAATTACATTAGATTGGAGATTAGAAAATTTGCTAAAGTCTGTTTGATTGAGATTTTTAGATCTTCAGTTGTTACTAAACCAGAAAATGTAATAAAATAATTGAAATGCCATTTGATTTACGAAATGCTTGAAGGAGCCGGAACCCTTCCATTAGCATTATTAAAAGCACCTGATAACGCCTTCTCCATTTCTGTCATCGTATGATCTTGCCTTGAGAAATGATCCATAATCGCTTTTTGTTGTTATCTCAAGATTTTGACTGTTTCCACAATGTGTTCATCCTCCGCATCATCAGGACTTGGTCCACTCACATGTCACGAATACTGGCCTTCGCGTACCGGGGTTGCCTCATCTCCTTCATTGCGGGTTTCACTAGTTGAATAGTCATGCTGGAACTCATCTTGCCATTCGTCGTGTGCTTCAACATGGTAGACATTGTTGACATCAACAGCTGCCATATTTGATTTTTCTTTTACTAAGATAAGAATCAGAACTCTTTAGTAACAAACAAATACATCAAAGCAATTACACAATTGTTTGTGCCCACGTTTGGTACGAAATTATTTACCTGTAAAATTGTGCAGTTAAATTTATATCGTGTTATATAGAGAAGTGAATCGATTTGACCCAAAAATAGTAGATAATAAGAGTAGAAATAAGATTATGAAATAAAATTAAAGAAAATATGAGCCTGGCTACGTGCTTAATCCTTCTTATAGCCGAACCACGAGCAATATTGAGAGCAGAAGAAAGTAAACAACTTTATAACTTAAAGGGTAGGGTATAGCTTCTTGTGTATAGAGTATTTTTGTGTCCGCGATGGATGTTAATTTTCCTATTTATAAACTCAACTTAGGGAGACAGGATCCTCAAATCAAGCGACTCTTGAATGAGAATAAAAGTATCATTGATGGTTGCGTGACAGTTGATTATAACTGCAAATATTCACTATAGCCACTATCCGATGACAATACCTTTAAATCTTTGGGAGAGACTAATTTAGAAGAACATGCATAGTGATGTAACCAAATTATTTTATAAAATCGTCTCATCATAGTCATTTCAGTATCAAAACAGATGAAATCCATAACGTAAATCATTTCTACATTTGGAAACCATTATATTCTTTGATACATCATATTTTTTGAAATCTAGCTATAGATGTGCTCATAGGCCTTAAAAGATAGTCATTTATAACCTTAGGAAGCTTCCACCATAAATTAACATGGGTTAATTTCCTCATGTGTACATGATTATGTCCGATTAGAGGTGGCAAAATGGTTTTAAAAAATAACTATTTGCCTACATTATCTATTAAAAACGGGGTTGGATAATTAACCTTTTAAAAACAGGTCGAACATGGATAACAACTATATTATCCACTTAGAAAATAGTTAACCAAATGGATAGCTAATGGATATAGTGTATTTGATTTTCACATTTGTAAAGCTTCAAATTAGGGTTTCTCAAGTTTGGAAGACTAGGAATTCTCTCAAAAGTGATCATATTCAGGAAGTCATGGATAATATGGATATCCATATTATCCTCCATATCATCCGCCGGATAACCCATTTTTTATCCGTCTCAAATACGAGTCTGGTTGAAGAATTTATCCGTTTTTTGGAATTACCCATTTTTGACCCGTTCATATCTGACCCAACCCACCCGCTTGCCTCCCTATGTCCTACGGTTTCAGTCATATATGCTAGTAATATTTCCATTTTTTTTTAATGTTACAACATAATCGCCAATCCCCCATTCAAAAATGATGGGACAACGATCCGCCATAACCTGTTCGTCCGAATATCCTCTCAATTCCACAACATTTTCGTATAATTAGGGATTGCAATATGGCAATGCGAGTTTAGGAGCCTACGGAGTGGGGCGGGTTAGAGAGATCGTGGGTGGGGCGTTTTATAAAATAAAAAAAAAAGATTAGGCGGGTCGCAAGTTCGAGATATTTTTTTTTTACCTAAAGCCTAAAGAACAAAATTAATGCCTCCTACTCTTATCTTTTCGTTCGCTTCTTTTCTGAATTTACTCAAACACCATATTAGTATGAAATGTTTTGTTTGACTGGCACTATGTGTCTGTTTTTATATCCAATTTGTATTTTTTTTGTAATCGGATATTACTATTTTTTTTATTAACCAGGACCAGAAGGTTTTAGCGCATCTCACTTCTGCTCTTTCCTGTTAACATGTACTTGTGAACCATTTCAGTGCCAATTGAAGTTTGTTCATTTTCTCCCTCTTAGAGTAGATGAAGAAATTTGTAAATTCAATGTTCAAAGGGGTATGAAGAGTAGTAGCATAAATTACACCGATAGCAAGTAACCTATTATATGAAATTAAATGGTAAGTAACTTATATGAAATTAAATTACACCGGTAGTGTAAATATTATTATATTGACAATCTATAAAACTTAAATCCATTCTAATTTAGTATAAACTTTTAAATTAATACTACTTGCCAAAAAAGGAAAAAAAGAACTTTACTAACAAATTCTTTCCAAAAAGAAAAAAAAAACTGAAAATGTTTATGATGAGCGTGTTTATGCAATTTGGGGCGGGGCGATTTGAAAATAGCAAATTATACTTTATAGGGTGAGCGGGTCAAAGTCTTCTTAGGTTTGTTTAAGTTTGTCCCGCAACCGCATCGCCCACATCGTTTGTCTTTGTCATCCCTACGTATGATTATAAATACTACTTTCTTCATTTCAATTTATGTGAATCTATTTTTTTTTAGTCCGTGCCAAAAAGAATGACCTCTTTTCCTATTTGGAAACAATTTCCTTTTATGCAATGATTTATATCCATAAAAAATATATGTACTTCATTCTATACCACAAATTCAAAAGTCTTTTTTTTTTAAACTTCGTGCCTAGTTAGTATTTTTGGTGGTGTTTCTCTCTCGTGACGGCTTATTAGAATTCCCTGTGTTTCTCTCTCGTGACGGCTTATTAGTATTCCCTTTCTTAGAATCATCTATACCGCTTGAAAGTGGACTTAGCTACCGCGTGTCATATTTCTTAGGAATTTTTACCTCTTATAGCAAAGGTTTATACCTTATTTATTTTAAATAAATACCCTTTTAAAAAATTATATTCTATGTAGATACCTTTTGATTTTTATAGTCAAATATCTATTTATAGCTATCTCCTACTCTTAAGCCATCAAATACTCTTTGTATTATTTTTCTCTCTCATTCTTTCAGATTTGTTAGATTAGCTTTTTCCTTTAACTGTTGCGGTGAATATGCATGCTTGTCGGGGTGAAATTCCATTGCCATTTTTTTAAATGCTTGTTTAATATCTTCCTTGCTCGTGCTTCGTATTAACCCTAATATTTTCTGGTGACCATTATTTGTTGTTTTGAGCTAATTTTTTCTGACAATTTGGAAGAAGTGAAAATGGAGGTTTTAGAGGTTATGTATGTATAACTATGGCCGTGAGCTCTTTGTCGATCGATGTGCTGTAAATGTTAAAGTCATTCAATTCGGCGATTTCTCTCTTTCCTTCTCAGCGATTCAAAGATTGTCTTTTTTTATTGTATTTCAATGTATCCCGCTATATTCTATGTATTTCATTTTATTCATTGTCTCTCTATATGTCATGAATGTATTTATATATTCTTTTTAATTAATATAATTTATGTATTCAGATGTATTATATAATTTCTATGAAGATTGCTATGTTTTTGGGGTATTTTTCGGTAGAGAATCTTTTTTATAATTGAAAATATAAAATATGTGTGTTATAAGTGAGTTTGTTGAGTTATATTAGGAGTCTATTATGTTAGTTGATTCACTTTCTATTTTAAAAATATTGTAATCCCCTATTTCACGCCGTGAATACAGTCGAATACAGTTGAATACAATAATTTATCCAGTTGTAGTCCCATGTTTCACTCCATGAATACAGTCGAATACACTCAAATACAACACATAATTAGCTAGACTTCTATGATTCACGCCTATTTTTACTACTGTATTCATGAATACAATAGCTTAAATACATTAATACATCTTATAACTACACAAAAGGTATCTATAATCCGTAATATAGCAAATGGTATATATAGATTACTAATTACTACTAAAAGATAGTTCTTTATGAAAATTTCTCTATTTCTTAATTTATTCATCCATTAGGACTTTTATAGCGGGTAGGCCTACACTACCATACGATCTGTACAACTCCCAACGCCCCCACCCCCCTCCCACCCCCACCAAACCAAAATAATTTCTTTGTTATCCAACTTATAAACGGCCCTTTAAGTTGTCACTAATGATCATTTGAACACTTTTACTTTCCAGTTGACCAACTAGATACTTTTACTTGCCGGAAGTGTATTTTCTGAACCTTTGTTGCTGATGTAGCATATGTGTGTCTGATAGCTAGATTTTGAGCGCGTGAAGTTATTTTTTCAACCTAATTTTCTTTTTCTTTGACATAAGAAAAAATATTTTTCTCTTAGTCTCTCTCCTACTTCATAGCCGACATCTTGGTCTCTTCACCTCCATTATTGACCCCCATCAATGGTAGCCTTAATCAAATACCTAAAAAACCTATACCACTACAGTTTTATCTAAATCACCTCTTTTCTATAATTCTTCTCACTGATAAATTGCCATCACATAAACACCAGTAGCCCTATCACTGTCATCCCTATCACCCCATCATCCGTATCTCCACCAAATAAATACCAATAACCCCTTCAACCATTGGCGATAACACCTTACTTCCAACATAAATACAAAAACAAGAACTAATTGCTCGAATCGACTAGAAAACTACTTAAGGAGAAATTTACACAAAAAATAACAAAATAAAAACATTGATATAAAACAAATTCAGCATCAAGAAGATGATGAAGAGAGAAAGACTGAAGATTTCAATGGAGTCGATTCCCTCAAATTTGCCCGGCGAAGGTGGCAACGATTGAGTTCAATCTGTGACATCTTCACTCAAACTCCCCCAAAACAATTAAATAAATTGATAAGTACAAGAGTTCTTTCAAATGTGATAAAACGAGAAAAACATAGGAAAGTCGCCGAAGATGAGCTTTTCCATCCAGCTAAATCAATCACCCTTGGAGGGTTCTTCACTCGATTATTCTCTATTTTTTTTAATATTTATAAGTATGAATTTTATAAAATAGTTTTAGTATTTAATTTCTGGAAAAAATGGTTAGAATAGTGAAGGGATGTGTGTCAGAGATATTGGTGGAGGAAAGGGGAAGGGCGGTGGTTTGGAAAATGGAAAATAGGACGGGAAAGGGGGAAGTCTTTGTTTGGAGAGCCGATGGTTTATTTGGATGGAAGGTGGTTTTGGGTTTTTCTTTTTCTTTTTATTATTTAATTAAATAAATTTCTTTCTTTTAATCGTTTTAATTTTAAGTTACACATGTTAATTTCTTATTGGTTCATTTGCCACGTAACCTACGATTGCATTTCACGCTTGTAATATGTTGAATGAAGGTGTTACAAGGATACATTTCTGGCAAGTAAAAGTGAACAACTTAAAGGAGCCGTTTATATATTTCACCATAAAACTATCATAATATAAAGTACGGAGGAGGACCTCCAAGTGCATTTACACAGACCAGAAACATGGCCTCCAAGTCTTTCAACTACTCTTGCTCTTTTCACTCTCCTCCTCTTGTTTGCCATTGGTTAGTTCTCTGTCTCTTTGTTTTCAATAAGTTGTTAGTAGATTGTGTTACCAAATAACTAATCTATATGAGTATAAATGTCCTAACTATAAATATATTAACTTACGAGTGTAAAATTGATGGTTAATGAAAACTCTTTTGCCGAAGAATAGAATTAGCAGAAGCCATGGAAGAAGAGGTATTTGCAGGAGAAGCGGCAACAATAGAACTAGTGAGAAGCAAGCTGCGCCCACCAGCATGCTATCTGATGCGCTGCAACAACAATGGAGATTGCAGAAGTCATGGTTGCTCTGGCTGCTCTGTAATTTCTCATTATTGTCCATGTAGTACAGAGTCTAGTGTCTAGACATGTACTTTCACATAGCGTTAGTTATCTTTCTTTTCAATATAAGGCAATGTCTCTTCCTTGTATCAAGAAGAAGACTGAAGACTGCTTCGTCTCCTTGCCACCCTCTTGTCACTACTCTATGTTTCATGATTTGTATCTTTCGTTTGGCTTATTTGCTGCTATTTCTTTATTTTTCTTCTTGCCCTCAATAATTTGAAAAATCAATATAACTGTAACACCTTTCATTATATGATCTTACTTTCGAAACATCTTTCACTAATTTTTAAGTCAAAAAACAATATGGTACTTCCAACTTCAATAGGTATTTTAGCTCCATAATTGCATAACATAAACAGCAAAGTCAGATTCACACTCTCCAATAGCAAATTGGAGTTGGCTTTTACCTCTTCCCCACCTCTCAAACTGAATGGGTCTTTAATGACATCATGAGGAGCTTAATTTTTGTAGCTTAGTTTTGAGCATGTCCAATTGTTCTGTCCAAAATAAACCAGATAAAAGATCAATATAAAATATTAAAAGTGATTAGTACATAAACAGCTTGAATGCAGGCACAGCGAGAGAATATTTTACTTTGTTCTGATGCTGTTGCTTTCTGCACAGTTGTACGGAATAGTATGTTGCCATTTCTCTGGTAGACCGTCTGGTGGTGAAGTAACAAAGCACATCCTCATAAATTAATGAAACTTGTACATTATTACAAAGATAAATCCACATTTATACCTTATCTATCATCCATGCACAAACTGCTTATTTAAGAGGACAATAGAACAAAATAGATCAAGGAAGTCCTAAGTTCAACTTGTGATAACAGAATGAATCAAGGTATTAAAAATCTTAAACTTATTTAATTGTTTCATGCCACCATGTAACAACATCCATTTCATAGGATAAAAGGTCTGACAATTCAACCTTCTATACATGTTTTAAGCCATCAATTCAGATTATCTAGGTATATTCTCAAAAAGTTCAAATTATCTAAGTAAATGGAAATGAGTTACGTTTAAGCACAACGATGGTTCATTGGCTACCACTACCAAGAAATACAAAATTGACATGAAGACCTCATGTACCAACAGTAAAACCTTTTGAATAGTTTTGCGGGTAAAATTCCTATTGCTAGAAGTTAAGGAAAAAATAATGGAAGAGGAGAAAGACTTCTTTTTTTCTGGGATGGCTACTCAGTGAACTCCGGTTATAAATTGTGTTAAAACTCCTCAGGAACTAAGTAGTCGGTGTTGTTATGGAACATCATTTGGAAGAACAAAGCACTTCCAAAGCTGACGATTGCAGCAAATGAGGCACTTCTGACAGTCAAATCTGTAGAAGATGGGATCAATAACATGCAGCTGCGGATGCTACATGTGTGAGCCTTGAGAATAATGTGAACCGCTTGCTACTGCATTATCAGATGGCAAGACGGCTCTTGATCTGGGTGCTTCCAAAGACTATCAAGGACCTTCTGTGGAGCTGGGGGCTTGAAGGAAAGTGGAAAAAGGAAGACAGAAGAAGATGGTTAACTACTTAACTATTCTTTTTGGGGCATTCAGACAGATAAAAATAGGGACGTTTTGAAGGAAAAGTAGACCAGTACATAGAATCAGATATTAATGTTTGTATTTTTTGGCTTTTTGGTGAAACATGCTGAGTTTATGTAACGTGGAAGCTTTAACTTTTCCAGTGGGAGAGTGGTAGACAAACCGTAAAGGAAGAAACCAAAGATACGCAAAGGGCACATCAAGAAAAAAACTTTATCTTCGCCTAATCTCATTATCACATCTCTACATCTGCATTAAAAAGCTCCATAAACAAGTTCACTTGATGGAGATAGGCCGGCTGGTTTTTGGAGTTTTTTGGAAACTTCATTAAGCTTAGTTCTCTTTGATTTCTTATCTTTTCTTTTCCCACCCCTTTTTTTGCCCCAATGCTTCAACCATTTCAACGCCCCCAAGGATAAATCACAAATTCGAGAATGCACAGGTAATTGAAAAGATCTTGACAATACAGATGTGCATAGCAACTTAAAAATTATTGTAATTAACAATAACTGAAATCTTAATTTGAATCAAAAACATTTCTTACTTTACACCCACAATATAAATTAGACAAAAGTGAACTTTTTATATCTCTTTTTTCCCCCCTTTTTTAAGAGAAGGTCAATCAGCAAACTCTTTATATCTCTTAATTCTTAAGCTCTTTTCACTACCTTGAAACATCCTCTTGTTAATAGAGAAAACACGACTGCTAATCTACAGCATGATAACAAGTCCTGACATCTTTTCATCCTCTTTGCACGTGCAACACTAACTCATAACAATTCATTTTCCTTTCATGATGTGGTTGGATTGTACATCCTTATAAAGAATACTAACAACTGGTCCTCCCCCCAACTCTACTATACTCTCCATCTCCCATTCATGTGTAACTACAGATCTTTTGCATAAATTCATGCATCTCTTCTCATTCAGGTCCCAAATGGCTCTTCTGAGACTAATTTCTCAAGATTTTCTCATCTGTAACCACAATCCTATAATTTGAGACAGTAAACCCTCGCGAATGTGCAATCTCAAGGTTATGTTTCCAACCTATCTAACCAAAATAGCAAACCATATTCGCTGCTGTTGCCAACTATGAAACCGATGAACTTCGTTACATTATCAGCTTTTTCTTTGAAAATCAATGCGGGCTGGACTCTCTATATGCCTAATCTATGCAGAGTGGCTACTCTGTATCTCAGGACGTCCCTGCATAACTTCTTTAAGGATTTCCAATAAGCTCAGCTTACGAATTACAAATCCCTCACCCCAGATTTACATCGTCAAAGCACATAACATCATATGAACCTCATCTTTTAATTAACACCATGAAAAATTTATTCTTATAACATGGTGTGTGTATCAACTAGCCAAACCTCGATCAATTCATTAGGTATTTGCCACCTCTCACTAGCAAATATACCGGGTAACTCTACTACTAAGGCCAATACAAATGAGAAGAAATCACCTAACGTCTTTTACCTCCGCTGGAATTTGAATCCTAGTCTTCCATGGTCCTTTCCGGCTTTATCAAACATTAAGTCACACCCTTAGATGCAATTGATACCATGTATTTAGCCACTATTATTTTCCTGTGTAGTGCATCTCCCTCGTGTGCAAATCTCCATAACATTGCCTGCAGGTACACGGTGATACACTCATTTGGAAAGACATCTAATCTTCTTGTTAGGAAATACATCTAATCTTCTTGTCCCTAGTCCTTATTCCTTCATAGTAACAGTTATCTTTTTTACATTCGAACAACTGATCTTTCTTCTCCCCGTCCTCATACGTCCATAAAATGTGCCACATTATCTTTTCAATTTACATGATAGATCTGAGGGGATCCAAAAATAAGGACATGAAATATATAAGAATATTAGGCAATGTGAACTTCAGAAATGTAATTCTCCCTCCTCCCTAAAACAATTATTATCTCTCTCACCTATAAAGCCTCCTCCCTAAAACAATTATTATCTCTCTCACCTATAAAGCCTCCCTTCAGGTTCCGGATCGCGGCTCGCAGCTGCCATAACTCTATTGTCAAACTTTCTCCTCGGAGACATATCCATATACACCATGGCTAATGTAATCTCCTGACATCTCAATATCCCCGCCAAATTATTAATGACCTTACCCGGGCCCCGCGAATAGCAGGAGCTTAGTGCACCGGGCTGCCCTTTTTTTCTTCTATATTTCCTCAATGAAATCAGTCTGAATTTGCCCATACTATTGTGTAAACCTCAAATCACTTTGTATAAAAATAATGTTCTCAAAGAATAACGTATTAGTCCATCATAATTCACAAAAAAACAAAGGACAAGTGATATATAACGTAACCTTCTCTTAAGCTAATCTCCCACTCTAAAACCCTTATAAAATCGCCAGCTCCAATTTCCTCCATTATTCTACCTAAGGTTCCACACCAAAGTGAATAATAACAAGAATAACGGAATCCTTCTACCTTATCCCTCTACTACTAAGTACGACCAAATAAGCCGCTATGGGTTCCATTAATCACTGATGAGAACCTCACTACGGTAATACAGCATTGAACCCAATTACTCCATCGTCCTCCAAATCTCAGTTGTCGAGAAAGTACATCAACAAATTTCAGTCCGCATATTGATAAGACCATAATAACATCGGGCTTATATTCATTTTTTCTACAAAAGACATTCTGAAATGTGAACATTAACTAGCCAACAACTGACTTTAATCAAACGTTCTAATGTGGACGTTAAGTATCCAATAACTGACTTTAATCAAAGCTTCAGAACTGTGGGTATTAACTAGCCAACAACTGACTTTAATCTCACTGATAGCACCTTAGCTATAACTGTAGCACATGCTTCGGTATCAACAAATAGGTTGTAGGTCCCTTATGACCTGTGCACCAGTCTCTTTGGAATGAATACTATAATTGAACAGAAAAGTCTTCTCGATACTTCCCAGCAATGGTGGAAAGTGCCATAGTAAAAACATCTGATCATGGTGTCTTTATCTCCCAACATAACTCTTTATTGCATCCAACACTTCACCCAATCTAAAAAGGTCTTTCAACTGTCTCTCTCATTTAAATAAATCCATCTAGAATAGGCATTAATCTCAGTGTTCCATGTACAGTGTAAGCCCTAATCGTATACGCTCTCTTGGATTATATACCAGAGTAAGCCCTAATGCTATATTGCTACATAGTTTAATTCAAGTACAAAATCAGAACAGAATATTCATGATAAGAATTAAAAAATATAATTTTGAAAAAGCAAAACTTCAACTAATTGGTAAAGCCACACAATCAAAAAAATGATAAAAAAGGAGGAAAACACAACTCCTTTATATATATATATTTTTTCAATTTTGGCCATGTGGGTGTTAGGTGGAACCGAAAAACTACTAACAAACATGGTCATCAGAGAAACAAAATTAATTAATCTATCATACATGTACAAGCATGTTTTATGGTTGATATGACAAATAGCAACTAAGTCTAGAATTCCAGAAAATGAGAAGACATACCCGAGAAGCAGGAAGGTTATTGAGCTCCGCTATAGCAACCTCGTGACTTCTTACCTATTAAAAATTATAACTTTAATGCCCTCTCTTTCTTGAAACACAAACACTCACACAACTCTCAATCGGTATTATAGAAGATTCATATAGGTAAAAGCACAACTAAATAGTATAAATAATACCTCCTTGAGGAGATGGCGCTGCGAGTCTGAATTGGAAGGTGCTGCAGACATGTCTTGCTCCTCCTTTTCTTCTTTCCTAGGAGTATTTATTGGGTAAATATATAACTACCACATTTTTTAACTAAAATCATATAACTTTTTTTTCTCACACAAAAATCATAAAACTTTCACTTCTTTACTCAAAAAATCCTAGTGACCGGCAAAAACAATTCACCGGTTATTTTTTGAAATTTTTTTTTTTTCATTTTTTACATTTTTTTGAAAATATTGAAAATATTTTTTCTTTAAAATAAAAACTGAAAAAGTAAGATAAAACTAAATACTTTAAAAAAATGGAAAAAAATACTTTTTTTGTAAAAATTGAATTATTTTTTGTAACTGTCACACCTCCTTTTGGCGCGCCCGCTACCCGGGGTAGGAGCAAGGGAGTTTTTCCAATTTAAGTGACAATATTCAAAACGAGATTATTTTTATTTATTTCAGAGTCGCCACTTGGGATAAATTAAGGTGTCCCAAGTCACCGTTTTATTTAAATCCCGAATCGAGGAAATTTCGACTTTCCAAATGAAGTCTGCGAACCAGAAATTCTAAGTAAGGAATTCTGTTGACCCGAGGGAAGGTGTTAGGCACCCCCGAATCCCGTGGTTCTAGCACGGTCGCTTCAATTATTATAAATGGCTAGAAAAACCTGATTTTTATACATGTTTATAAATTAATGCTCTAATTAAAACTTTAAACCGCTCTATTGATTTGAAACCATATCAAAAGAAAGACTAATTACAACATAGATTCGGACTTTTGACAGACAGGTGAATAAATAAAAAAGGGGGTCCGGATTACTTTGAAACTATGCCGATAATAATGATTTCTAGATTAAACAAGAATTTAATTTATGTAAAGATGCACAGTTTTGTCGTTTTTCTTTTTATTTAAACATGTGCAACAATGATTTCCTATTCCATGACTTGTTGACTTAGGGCCAAATAAAAACTCTTAACGGGATTGCATCTGGTTCAAATAAAAGCTCTTAATTGAGACACGAGTGTATATATCCTGATTTTAATACATCTCGAACTCTATTACCGAACTAGATCGAGAATTCATTTGCACGCGACTTGTAAAATTAGGACAGTTGATACTCACTAACGAATTGCAAAGTTAACTCTAAAGTTTTATTTATTTTTCTTTTTTTTGAAACCAATTGCTGTTATTACAAATTTGTAAAGGAATAAAATTTGTCCTTACGCTAAAATTTTACTACGAACCACTGTTACTACAAACTTGTAAAGCATACTTATTTCGAAGCTAACTCAAACTCTATTTAAAACTTTAGTTACTACAAACTTGTGACAGTAATTCAAACATAATACTAAAATTAAGCAGATTTACATGCTAACTAATAGGTTGTTTCGATTTCACAACTCATGATTTAAATCGAAACATACAGCGATTCTAGTTATACCAATATGCTTTACAAGGCTAATGAACACACATATAGAAGATCTAATCTAATTTTGAAGTTGAAATGTAGTGGTCCAAAGCATAAAACCGACAAGCATTCTCATTTCCAGCTTAATTTCAAGTTTACACCAACAATGAAATTGAAATTGTGTACCTGGAATTCAAGAGCAATAGAGGAAGTCAGTGGCAGAAACTCAACAGTAACAGCTACGGAACAGCAACACCAGCAGTCAAATTTCCAGTAAAAACCCGGTAGAAACAGTAGCAGAACAGTAGAGAAATTCCAAGGAATGTTTTAAAATTCCAAACAGAAAAGCCCAGGAATCTTCAAACCAATAGAAAGACCAAAACACATATGAAACAGTGTTCAAAGAACCAACAGGAAGTCTTCTTTCACAACTGAAATGAATCTGAAGCAAATGAAGAGAAAAAAACTCTTGGTGTAATATTACAGAGATTCAAGTAGGTAATACTACGGAGCTTCTGCCAAGTGTGTGTTCTTGTGAGTGTCTAATGTGTTTTTGCCAATATTCTCAATGTTGTATGAATGTATTTCCAGAGAGTATCTGTGTGTGTGTTTGTGAAACAGTGTGTGTATCTATCAGAGAGTGCTCACTATCAGTGGTCTATGTATACTGCCAGTGTCTTTTCCAGAGAGTCTCCTCTTCATTTTATAGCCTTCAAAACTCAAATCATCAACATATTTAATTATTCCAGATCTGTCCAGCACATATTATTCTCTCATTTTTGCACTTTTCAGCTGTATAAATATGTCTCTACCCTTTAAACAGCCCTAAAGTGCAGAAACTATATGGGATACCTGCTGTCCAGCAGGTTCCACCGCCTAAACATGTGCCTTGCACCCTCAAATTTCTATCCTAAGCTAAACAACTATATCCAATCAGTTTTTATTAACTAACAGCTAGTTAAACTCTATGATTCAAACAGCTATAACCAATTCCAATCCTATATCAACACATAGAATCAAACAAACAGCCCAATTCCACTTAAACAGTGAACTCGGATCAGATGAACCAATGACAAACTTGTGCCAAAATGTTCTAACAAACGAACCTACGAATCTAATCGACAAACTTCAATCAGTCGAATAACAATACGTGTAATCGATAACAAACCAATTGCAAAGACTGCACATTACAGACTCTCGGCCAGAATAAAAAAAAATGAAAATTTTAGCTATTCGACGAAATATCGAATCGAGTCGAATTCTTATCTTCTAACACCACATTTATAATAGACAACTCAAAGAAATAACAAGTCGACCAAATAAAGGTCCCAAAAGATGAGGAAAACAGAAAATGAGGACATTCGAAGAAAACTAACAACGAACGAATAACTAAACTAAACGTCGGATACAATTAAACAAGAAACGAAACGAAAAGGAAAAGAAAAATACCTTAAAGGAGAGAAATTCGGAATCGAAAGGCTTTGGAACTTGAACTTACAATTTTGAAGTCGAACGGACTTTAATTAAGATATTTTCGAATGAAAATGTCTCAATTAAAGTCTATTAAACTTCAATTTCGTTTAACTTTAGGCGGAATCCCCAATTTGGTCTCCTAGGGTTCTTGGTTCGGATTTGGGATTCGAACCGTTCCGGTGTTGTTTGAAAGGAGACGGGTGTGGATTTGGAGAAAGGGTGGTCCGGTGATGATGTGGTGTGAATTTGGGCGTTATCGGCGTCGTTGCCGCCGGCTTTTCAGACGAGGAGGCGAGGGGCGGCGTTTAGGGTTTATGGGGTCGTTTGGATTCTGAAGAAGCCGATGTGTTTGGGTGAATGGGGAGTTTACAGGGGTTTGGGTGTTTTGGGGTTCAAAAATGAACGAATTAATCCCAACCGTTGGATCAAATGAATCCAACGGTTGAGATCACATGGGCTAAATTAAATGGGGTTGTTTTGGGAAAGGGTAACGGGTAAGGGAGTTTGGGCTGGGGCGTTTGGGCCTTATGAATTAAATCGAATTTCGGCCCAAATTTGATTTCCCCTCTCTTTTATTTAATTCTCATTATTTCCTCAATTGAAAAAGAATTAAAACTCTAAATTTCATAAAAACAAAATCAAATTATCTCATAAAAAATACTAAATTAGTCATACTAACAATTTACACACATAATTATTAAATATAAAATCACACAATTAGGTATTTAAACATTAAATGCAAACATACACATTTTGTTATTTTTTTCATTTTCGTAAACAAACTTAATTGCTCTAAATTGTAAACATGAATTTATATACACATGCAATGTATTTTTTTTATTTTTATATTAATTTAAACAAATATAATCACGTATATACAAATGCAAACAAATACAAAAAATAACACAAAAATTCACAAAAACACACACCATAAAAATAGACAATTTTTGTTTTGATTTTGTGGGAGTAATTCATGTTAGGCAAAAATCACGTGCTCACAACTGCCCCTCTTTGCGAGGAAACCACGAAGAGTTTTCGTGCAAAGATAAATGAGCAAATACGAGCGATTTTTGCCCGCTTGAATACTCCGTGGGAAGCATTTTGAAAGAGTTTGACCGAGCCTTTGCTTCGGAGGCCTCCTACATATCCTGGGCTAAACAGGAATCAGGTCAATGTAGTTCGGGAAGTTTTGGTAGCTGGGACTACCGTGAACTGACACCTTGCTGGTACTGTTGCTATCGTTGCTGCTGTTGTTGCTTACTGCTTACTGACCTCCTTATTACACCAAAAGAGAAATTAAAGCTGAACTAGCTATGCTATCAAACTATGAGTTACAAGATTCCTATCTATGATTCTCTTGAAAACTTGATCTTGAATCTTAGCCGATTTGCTGTAGACCTCGATCTGAATCTTGATGCTCAACAAGCTGTACGTGCTTGTTTATTTCTGTAACATTGAGTGAAACGGAGTCGGCGGAGCTTGTTGCTTCAATCAGCTTCTGAGCAATCCGCGCCTTTGTTTATTCCAACGTTTGAACTCTTTTCTTTTGGTTCTTTTCTTCTTTTCTTCATTCCGGATTGATGTTCCATTTGTAGGTTATCTCGATCCTTGCGTCCCGAGGTCAAACCTATTTAGACAACAAAACAAACAAACGAACGAAATTTTTCTGCCCCAGTTTTGCTAGGAAAATTTCGTGAGTTAGTTGTGACACAGAAAGCGATTAAAAAGACTCTTTGGTCTTGGGTAAGAAAATCACAATTTCACAAATAAACGTTCCACGGCTTTCTGGCCGGGATTTTGAAGACGAGTTTCACGGCTTGAATTCAAACAATATCTAACGATTTTTTGGCCGTCAGATCCTCGGTTTTTTGGCCGGGGTAAAAGTAAATGGCTCCGCAGTTTTTTGACTGGGGAGATCCTCGGTTTTTGACCGGGGATAAAAGTTTCACGGCTTTCTGGCCGGAATTCAAACAATATCTAACGGTTTTTGGCCGTCAGATCCTCGGTTTTTTGGCCGGGGTAAAAGTAAATGGCTCCGCAGTTTTTGACTGGGGAGATCCTCGGTTTTTTGACCGGGATAAAAGTTTCACGGCTTTCTGGCCGGAATTCAAACAATATCTAACGGTTTTTGGCCGTCGGATCCTCGGTTTTTTGGCCGGGGTAAAAGTAAATGGCTCCGCAGTTTTCTGACTGGGAGATCCTCGGTTTTCTGACCGTGGATAAAAGTTTCACGGCTTTTCGGTCGGAATTCAAACAATATCTAACGGTTTTTTGGCCGTCAGATCCTCGGTTTTTTGGCCGGGGTAAAAGTAAATGGCTCCGCAGTTTTCTGACTGGGAGATCCTCGGTTTTCTGACCGGGGATAAAAGTTTCACAGCTTTCTGGCCGGAATTCAAACAATATCTAACGGTTTTTGGCCGTCGGATCCTCGGTTTTTTGGTCGGGGTAAAAGTAAATGGCTCCGCAGTTTTTTGACTGGGAGATCCTCGGTTTTCTAACCGGGAATGAAAGTTTCACGGCTTTCTGGCCGGAAAGACCCTCGGTTTTTCTGACCGGGGTCCAAACAGATATTGGACTGATATGATTTGATTCTTTTTTTTCTTTTTGGAGTTTTTATTTTCTTTTCTTTTATTCTTCTTTTTGGGCCTTCTTTAGGCTTTCTTTTTAACAATCAACAAATGCATAAAATAAATCTCTAAAAAGAAACTTACCCTTTTATGCGTTTTCCTTGTTCTAAAGCCATTTCAAAGCTTGCGTATTTCACTTCTTTGAGTTATACCTTCTTCTTGCACAATTAAACAGACCTGCTTTCAATCTCTTTTTTCGAGTTTTCATTTTCTTTTCTTTTATTCTTCTTTTTTTTTGGTCTTCTTTTAGGCGTTCTTTTTAACCATCAACAAATGCATAAGATAAATCTCTAAAAAGAAACTTACATTTTTATGTGTTTTCCTTGTTCCAAAGCCATTTCAAAGCTTGCGTATTTCACTTCTTCGAGTTGTACCTTCTTCTTGCACAATTAAACAGACCTGCTTTCAACAAAGAACATTTTATCAGTTGAAAAAGTGGTTGGCTTTGCGGCCTTGGTTATCTTCATTGCTTGATCGTTTCCCCATTTCCATTGAGAAGTTTGCTACCAATTGTCTTTGGGGTGACTTCCTTTCGAACTGACCGGGTTCATTCCCGGAATTCCATGGGGATTTTCTGTGTGGGTTCTATCCTTCTGCCTTATTCTGTCTCTTCTAAGACCTTAGCCGTTGATTTCCGTTTCTTTTCTAAAACTCCTTTTTCTTTGGAAATAATCGATCATCACGATCCAATCGTGGATTGTAACAATACACCACTGAGGCTGTTTTTCTTTTCTTCTTTACCAGGCGGAGTCCTGTAAAACCGGTCCTGTCACCTTCCTTTGTAATAGTTTCAGAATTAAAATTAAACCGAAAGGGATTCAAAGAAGAAGAATGAATCAAAGAATGGAAAAACGTATCAAAGATAGAGGAGTCCCTTTCGGGGGAAAAAAGAAGGACTTATCTGAGGTATATGCTGACTTTAACCAACATGACATGCTCCTCGGACTAGATGCTTGATCGTCACAAAAACTCCCATTTTCTTATGAACCAAAACGGGTCTATATTTCCGAGCTAATGAGCCGTGCCAGGACCCCTCGTGGTGAAACAAACTTTTCGGTTGATAGCGCCCTTTGCGGGTTTTCGCCAATCGACCTCTCTCATTTCTCTTCTTACCATCGCCAGATAGCACTCTTTGCGAGTTTTTACCAACAGGCTCTCTCATTTTGTATTTCTCTACTTCCATCGTCTTATGGTGCCCGAAGGTTTTCACCAATAAGACTCTCTCGTTTTATTTCTTTTCATTCCAGGAACCTCGGATCGCAACAATGATGTTTTCTCAACTTCCAATCGATCTTGAAGGACTTGTACTCGGTTGGGGTAACAAGAATTGTAAACAAAATTACAACTTTGGAATCATCTTGACGGATCTTAAACCGAATCAAAAATATCATCTGCCCCAGTTTCATTTTTGGGGAAACCGGGATTTTTGGTTTGGTGTGACTGAACCTCAGGGAGAGGTTGCCTACGTATCCTTTCGGAATCAAGTCAGAACGTAGTTCAGGAACTTTGTTTTTGTTTTGTTTTGTTTTTTTTTTTTTTTTTTTTTGGTTTGGATTCCAAAGAGGGTAGCCAAAGAAAAGTAACCGGCTCAAAGGGTTTACAAAAAGGGTTGGTAGTGTTTGGGTAGCGGGAATAAAAGCCTTCAATCATTTCGACTTGTGAGGACCTCATTGAAGCAAGTTCAGACATAATACCTTTTCACAGCATCTGCATTCACAGCCATTTCAGGATCTTTTCCTTCCATGTCTCCCAAGTATAATGCTCCTCTTGGCAGTATCTTCCTGATGATGTATGGTCCTTTCCAATTAGGAGCGAATTTTCCTTTCGCTTCCTCATGATGTGGAAGAATGCGTCTTAAAACCAACTGACCTACTTCGAAATTTCTCGGTCGTACTTTCTTGTTGTAAGCGCGAGCCATTCTTTGTTGGTACAGTTGTCCATGACAGACTGCAACCATCCGCTTTTCATCGATCAAAGTTAATTGTTCCAAACGAGTTCTTAACCCACTCGCTATCTTCAATCTCTGCTTCAACAATTGTACGAAGTGAAGGAATTTCTACCTCCGCCGGTATCACAGCCTCAGTTCCATAGACTAGCAGGTATGGAGTTGCTCCCACCGATGTGCGTACTGTAGTACGGTATCCCAGTAAAGCGAACGGTAATTGTTCATGCCATTGTCTAGAACTTTGGATTGTCTTTCTCAAAATCTTCTTAATGTTTTTGTTTGCTGCTTCCACGCACCATTGGCTTTGGGCCGATAAGGGGTGGAGTTCCTATGCGTTATTTTGAATTGCTCGCATATTTCTTCCATCAAATGACTATTCAGGTTCGCAGCATTGCCTGTGATGATAGTTGCGGGTATACCAAAACGACAGATAAGATTTGAGTGTACAAAATCCACCACCGCTTTCTTGGTGACTGATTTGAGAGTGACGGCTTCGACCCATTTTGTGAAGTAATCGATAGCCACCAATATGAATCGGTGTCCATTTGAAGCTTTCGACTCAATCGGGCCGATAACATCCATTCCCCAAGCGACAAATGGCCACGGCGCCGACATAGGATGCAGCTCAGTTGGAGGTGCATGAATCAGATCTCCATGTACCTGGCATTGATGGCATTTTCGGACAAAACCGAAACAATCTTTCTCCATGGTCATCCAATAATAACCCGCTCGAAGGATTTTCTTGGCTAAGACATACCCATTCATATGAGGTCCGCATACTCCCGCATGTACTTCGTGCATGATTCTCCCTGCTTCTTCGGCATCAACACACCTTAAAAGTTTAAGATCTGGGGTTCTTTTATACATGACCTCGCCGCTCAAAAAGAAACCACCTGCATGTCTCCTAATGGTCCTCTTTTGATCTCCGGTAGCATGTTCTGGGTATTCTTGCGTTTTCAGAAATCTCCTGATATCGTAATACCATGGCTTGACGCTTGGTCCTTCTTCGATTGCATTGCAATAACCGTGGCTTTCCCCGATTTGAATTTCCAAGGGATTGACATGGGCGTTGCCCGGATAAGGTAGCATTGAAGCTAAAGTGGCAAGTGCGTCAGCTAGTTCATTGTGACATCGTGGGATATACCTGAATTCTATCGATGCAAATCGCTTGCTAAGAATATTCACGTGATGTCGGTAAGGGAGGAGTTTAACGTCCCGAGTTTCCCATTCACCTTGAGATTGTTTGATAATTAGATCTGAATCTCCCATGATCAACAAATCTTCGACGCCCTGATCAATTGCCATGTTCATGCCTGTCACACCTCCCCTTTTTACTACCCCAACATGCGTAAGGTGTATAAATACGCTTGTAGGGTATACCCCGACGCTCAATTACCCGAGACGGATAAAATAACGTAAGGGAAGGAGTTTTTCCAATTTAAGGACAATCGGTTCGGGATTTATTAGAGATTAATCAGAGTCGCCACTTGGGAATAACAATGGTGTCCCAAGTCACCGGTTAATCCCGAATCCGAGGAATTTTGACTCTTTGAAATGTCTGCGAAGCAGAGGTCCGGATAAGGAACTCTGTTAACCCGGGAGAAGGTGTTAGGCACTCCCGGATTCCGTGGTTTTAGCACGGTCGCTCCACTGTCGTTCTTGACTTTTGTTTGACTTAGTTATAGATTTTAACAACATAATGTGCTTTTACGTTAAACATCATTTTTAGGAATTTGAGGTATCGCGAAAACACGCCTCGAGTCATACCGCAACCAGTACGCCTATGACTTTCGGTGTATTTCAGCTTTACCGAGATTTGGATTTGAGTCGCACCAAGTGCACACTCATTCATAGGAAGGTATATTAAAATCGTGCCCTAAAGTAACGTCTATCGGCTTTTAAATCTTTTGGGAGAAGCTATGGAATTAGCTATTAGCTTTCCCGGGTCTATTTGTGTTATATCATTACTAAATGGGGGCCCCGGTGTTATTCGAGCGAGGCTCGTCCCAATTTTTATTAAAGGATACTAATATTTAACTATGTTTTCTATATTTGTTTTTTCCTTAATCGTGTCTCAACAATAAGAATCCCAGGCCCGTCGAGTTTGATTATTTAATTGGGACTGGTTCTTCATCTTTGTACCGGATGTGCCTAAGCAGTCTTCGGATCTTCATTTGGGCAGCTCAATCGAATGGTATCATGGTTCAGGCCCACGTATTGTTTTGGGCCCAAATTGGATTGCAATGACAGAAATATGATATAGAATTCATGTAACAGAAATAATGCTCAGAATTGAAGATGGAATCAAAATCATTTTTATTGATCATTAAACATGTAAAGGAAACCAATACGCAAAAACAATAATCTTAAGTCAATGAAAACTCAACTAATTATCCTCACTGTGTGCTCTTAAATAAGAATCTATACTAATGTTTTAATTACTCAGTGGTTCAAAAATCTAAAATCAATCCTTAATTAATTACAAGACCTTGACCTACTCGAAGTGGTTTAGTCAGTTATCATCTACATTCAGAAAGATTGAAAGAGCCATTAAATTCATTTTTAACTACACTGTTGTATTCGTTACATGTTAAGCCTTTCTCATCACCAATTCATCTTAATTAACCCACTACAATATCCAATTATCAACTTGTTCAGACTTAAACAGGTGTGAGCCTAAATCCGCAAACCAATTAATCATATATATGAGCAATGACTATACACGTATCTATGACTAAGTGATTCAAAAGGTTTAAACATGATTGAACAACTGATTTTTTACCAAAACTTAGTTCTAGTTTTAATAGTATTCCTATTTAACTAGTGATAAGTGATCTGCGCCAATACTACTACTTCACTGCTGATTTCCTCATGAATTTTATTACCAGATTGTTAGTCTAGCAGGTCTTATTAACTTGTATTTTAGAACCTTTACCTATTTAGACTAAGTGGTAAACTATCTACATTATACTACTACTATTACTAGCTATTACATTATTACAGCATTAGATTCTGTTTTTCTTTGCTATATACTACAGCATACTACAAATTAAAAGCGAAATTACAAATGAATAACAAAATAATTCCAAGTCTTCATTTCAAATTCCATTACAGCTTCATTTCTGGTAGAAAAATACCTGGATCACAGAGAAGAAGACCAATGAGTCTAGGGGATGCAGGTAAGTAACAACAATCAACTTAGAGCAATGCAACAGTGAAGTGAAGGAAGCACAGCAACACAGCAACAACCAAGTCCACAGCAAACAGAGAAGATTTAAGAAGATAACCCAGTGAAATCCGCTAGAAGACCCAGGAAAATGTATCGCTAATTCTCTCTCTCAAGCCTTTTGTATTCAATGAATTTTAGTTTTAATGTATTTTCCAGATTACTCTCCCAATGGAACCCAAATATACTCAGATTGTTCTACAGTGGAATCCCAATATTAGCTCAAATTGTTCTCTCCTGGAATCCCCTTTTTCAGCTCTTTGAAGGTGTATTTATAGTTATACTAAAGCTGAAACTTGGGGAGAAAGTTATGGGATCTTCTCCCACTTCTCCCCCTCCTAAATTTATTAAATATACATTTAAGTCCCATTTTCAGTTACTAAAACCCTTCCAAGCATGTGCTGGAAGGTTCCAAAAGATTCCTTTTAGGGCCTTTTACTAGTATGACCTTAGGGGTTAAAGATTTTTACAGATTTCCCATTTTTAGGAGACCATTATACCCCTAAATCTCTGCAAAATTGCAGAAATCAGGAGCATGAATGTCCCTATTACCCTCCTAAGTTCTTACTAGTTACTATTTTACCTTTTTAATACCCAATTATGCCCCTAAAGGCACTGCTGATTTACCAGCTTGCCTAGGGCAGATTCTCAGCTTGTTTTGAACTATTTAACTAATAGCCAGCCCTGGCATTAGTATTTAAGGGCTGGCCATTTTTATTTTTAAGAACTATTTCAAATTTAGCCAATTTTAAATCAATTCCAGTCAATTAAGACCAATTCATTATTAATTAAAGCTAATTGCAGGCATAGCCTGCTTTGTTATTATGCTTAACCTATTTAAGAACTAGCCAGTCTCAAGTTGAGACTTGGCTTGGGCTATCAAAGCCATATACTGAACAGCTTGGCCCAAAACCTTTACAGGTTTGGCCACTTTGCTGTTCAGGGCTCAATATAGAGCCTGGGCTAGTCTGCATTTGCAGACATAGCCCCTTTGCACAACCAGCCACTGTTTAACAGTGAACTGTGTGTTAGGGCTTATAGAATTGGTCACCCTTTTACAAGGTTAACCATTCTTAAGCCAATTATTTAACTAACAACCTATTTTTTGTTCATTTTCAGTTTATACCTATTTAAAAACTAACCACTTATGGAACCTAGAACTACAGCTATAACCAATCCCCTTAAAGTATGAAAGGCATTTAACAGTATTCATGCTAACAATAAACCTGATGCAAATTCAGTCATTTTGACATTCAAGTGCACACATAGTCATATGAAACCAAGCAATGTTTATCAATCAATTAAAACTCGGAAGGCAGGTTTGATAATGATGAATCTTAATTAATCAACTTTCATGACTCAATTTCATATACCAAAGTGTTAAATGACATCAAGCAGACCCAATGGCAACCAATTCATGCTAGATGATTCATTGAAAGGCCCAAAGCATACTCAAGATTTATGAACATATAGGTACTAAGTTCAATTCTCACAAACAGTTAAACTTAAACATAGCTTGATCAGTCATGAGAATCAATGGTCAACCTTAGAACCAGGCTAATGTAGGGAAGGGGAAATATCAAGATCATGGAAATCTTAAAAGAATAAATCCTAATTGAGAATTAAACACTTTAACCAGTACATGAACTAGACATGCTTGATAACAGTAGAAAAACTAATCCCCGAAAGCTAGAAAGAACCCCAGTTCTATGAATTATTACAGTCAAAAGCAACAAGAGTGGTCATAATAACTTAAGCATGATTTCAAACATAAGACAAAGATCAAAGGTCATGCTTTTGCCATGAATCAGCACTCAACAGTTAAAATGACACAAAAGGATGAACTTCTCAATTTTAGAGCAAAAAGCCATGTGATCAAACCATGCATATAACAGATAGAGTTCTATCACTTAACAAGCCCAAAAGGACACAGGGACACACAGGAGATGAACAAGTTAAAGAGTCAGCGTGGCCACAGAGAAATAAATAAAGACTCACAGCATGAGAAGATAAGCAGGAGGGTCCTAGACTAACATGAGAAGCACAGGATTGAGATAACAAGAGATAAAAATCATAAAATCAACATAACCCTATGACTAACATGTTCAAAGGAACTAATCAAGAATTTAAAAAGGAAACAGGTTAACAAAAGAGGATATACAGGATCCTATACTAGTATGTGAAGCTCAAACTCGAGCTAAGAACAGAATCACCAAAAGAGAACCAAGAACAGCCTTATAACTAGCATATGAAATGCAAATCAATCAGAACATGCAAGATGACAGAAGGACTACTGAAGATTAACAAGATGAAGTATTCTAATACTAATCAAGTCTTCAAAAATAGAGAAACAGATTCAAACAAACCCAGATGAAACTTAGTAACAATGACTAAACGATTAGGCATGTAAGGCATCATGAAGAGAAGAGCAATCATGCTTGTAATCCTACCAGATTAAAAGACAATATACACAGAAGATAGACAGGTATTTTAACTCACAGGCAGAACACAACGAATCAGGATGAGCATGAGAATAAACAAGATAGAGAATATTAACACTAACATGCTCAGAAACAGAATAGTAATAAAAGATAGGCATAATGAAATAAAAAAGATAAACAAGCAACAGAGCAATCACCAAGTATAAACCCTAAACTATTAGCAAGAATAAACCCTAAACTATCATGTGAAAGCAAAAATCAGAGAAGAGCATCTAAACACATGCAGAGATAGCAAATAAACAATAAAAAAAATCAAGCAAAGAGAAAGCATATAAGGGTCAGGGACTTAGCTTGCGGGGCCTGTCCCCCGAGCTTCCTATTCCCTTTTCCTTTTCTTTTCTTTAACCTCAGACCCTCCCAGACCTTTCTTCTTGTTTTCTTTTCTTCTTTATTCAATTCCAGATCTTTTTTTTTTCAATCTTTTCTGTTTCTTCTTTCAAGGCTTAAAGGCGAAGCTTTTTGAGATTTGAGTTGCAAGAGGGTGCTCAGGGGGTGGTAAAGGTGAGGTCTTGATTGGGTGTTGGATTTGGGGTCGCCGGAGTTAGGGTTCCGACGACCTTCTTCGGGATATTCGAGAAGTTTGAGGGACATTCGAGGGGAACCAGTGGTATGGGTGGGTAGATCTCCGGGAGAAGAAGAGAATGGCATTGGTTTCGTGTGGGTTCTCATACTTTGGTGGTCACCGGCGAAGATTCCGGTGACCGGGATTTCGAAGAACAGGGGGGTTTTCTGGGTTTTTTGGGTGTGCTATGACATGAAGATGAAGGAGAAGAAGATGGGAGAGGTAAGGGAGGCCGGCGACCACCGTGGAAGGTGGTGGCCGCCATGGCCGCCTAGGGTTTCAGGCTGTTTGAAGACGATGAAGAAGGAGAGGTGAGGGGGCTTGGGGCGGCTATCTTTAGGGTTAGGAGAAGGAAATGAGGCGGCCGTTCAGACAAGGCCATTATATAGGCCAAATATCCCAGATAATCTCGGCCGTTCATTTGATCAAGATCGACGGCCCTGAATGAGCGTTACTTAAACGCCGTCGTTCCGTCGCTTATGAGACCAAAGTCTTAGACCCTCGAATTAAATCACATGAACGGCTGAGATTAAATCTCAGCAATTAATTAAGACTCCAATTTAATTAAATATCCCAGCCGTTAGATCAATGAGATTGGACGGCTGGGATCAAGTCAATTCAAAGCCTGGACCGGGTTTCCTTTGGGACTAGGGACTGGGCTGTCCATTTGGACTCACATTTGGCCCAGATTTATTACACAACCCATTTTTTTTTGTATTTTTCGATTTTAATCAATTTTTATGTATTTTCTTTTTATACTTTTTTTTTCTTTTCTTTTATGAAAAACTATAAATCCTAATTTACTACCTACTCTAATTTCCTAGTATTTTTTGGTAATTTTCTGTTATTTTTTCCTAATTTCTACTAATTAAGCTATTTTTACTAATTTTCTAATTAACTAAACTAACAAATTAATTAACTAGCCTAATTTTTTGATTTTTCTAATTTTTACTTATTCAAACACACAAAATATAGCTAATTTCAAACAAAGCAAGTAATTGCACTCAAAAACATATTTATTTTAATTTTGGAATTATTTACCCGGTGCAAAAATCACGTGCTCACAGCTGCCCCTCTTTGCTCGGGAACACGAAGAGTTTCAGTGCAAAGACAAGTGAGCAGTAATGAGAGATTTTTGCACATCGGCACATTCCGTGAAAGCATTTTTGAAAACCTTTTGACCGCACCCTGCTTTAGAGGTTGCCTACATATCCTGGGCTAAACAAGAATCAGGTCAGTGTAGTTCGGGAAGGTCTGGCAGTTTTAAAAACTACCAGACTCACTGTTGCATTGACACTGTTGAGACTTGCCGACTTACTCCTTATTACACCGGGGGGAGAAATGTAAAATGAAGAAGCTATTCTAAGCTATGATCCTACAATTACAATTGTTCCTAATCTAGCTTTTGCTCTTCTTCCCTTTCCGGTGATGCAGAATCTTCCTTTTTGTTGATTTTCTTGTTTTCTTGATGACTCTCTTTTTTGTTGATTTTCTTGTTTTCTTGATCCCGAGCTGAACCTGCTCAAAACAAAACAACAAACTACCCTTTTTTTTCTTTTTCTGCCCCAGTGTGGGCTTTTAAATATATAAACCATGATGATGCAGAAAATATTCCCGTATTTGAAGGTGGGCGCCTAACAGAAATTTAAACGTGCAATGCGAATGCAGAAAATATTCCCGAATTTGAAGGTGGGCGCCTAACAGAAATTTAAACGTGCAATGCGAATGCAGAAAATATTCCCGTATTTGAAGGTGGGCGCCTAACAGAAATTTAAACGTGCAATGCGAATGCAGAAAATATTCCCGTATTTGAAGGTGGGCGCCTAACAGCAATTTAAACGTGCAATGCGAATGCAGAAAATATTCCCGAATTTGAAGGTGGGCGCCTAACGGAAATTTAAACGTGCAATGCGAATGCAGAAAATATTCCCGTATTTGAAGGTGGGCGCCTAACGAAATTTAAACGTGCAATGCGAATGCAGAAAATATTCCCGAATTTGAAGGTGGGCGCCTAACGGAATTGAAACGTGCGATGTAGAAAATATTCCCGAATTTGAAGGTGGGCGCCTAACAGAATTTAAACAATGCGAATGCAGAAAATATTCCCGAATTTGAAGGTGGGCGCCTAACGGAATTTAAACGTGCAATGCGATGCGGAAAATATTCCCGTGTTTGAAGGTGGGCGCCTAACGGAAATTAAATGCGATGCGGAAAATATTCCCGAATTTGAAGGTGGGCGCCTAACGAAATTTAAACGTGCAATGCGAATGCGGAAAATATTCCCGTATTTGAAGGTGGGCGCCTAACAGAAATTTAAACGTGCAATGCGATGCAGAGAAAATATTCCCGAATTTGAAGGTGGGCGCCTAACGGAAATTTAAACGTGCAATGCGAATGCAGAAAATATTCCCGAATTTGAAGGTGGGCGCCTAACAGAATTGAAACGTGCGATGTAGAAAATATTCCCGTATTTGAAGGTGGGCGCCTAACGGAATTTAAACGTGCAATGCAAATGCAGAAAATATTCCCGTATTTGAAGGTGGGCGCCTAACAGAATTTAAACGTGCAATGCAGAAAATATTCCCGAATTTGAAGGTGGGCGCCTAACAGAATTGAAACGTGCAATGCAAAAAATATTCCCTCAGCCTGAGGACCGGGGAGCAGATTCTAAAAGATGTTACCTTCCTCTTTTTGGTATTTTCTTTTTACCAACTTATCTCTTGCCTGTGAATTTCTCCACTTATTCGGCGAACTTTCTCTTTTTGTGTTTTCTATTTTCCACATTGGTCACATTCACTTTAAAGTGATTAGTGACAATTTGTTCTTGCATGAAACAAAATTTATTAGATATAAACTGCTGGCAACTGGCATCCGCCGTCCCCGCTTCTTATTGCTTTCTTCCTTTTTGCTTTTCTCAAGTTGCATGACTTCTAACTGCTTGTCCCTTGCAGACTCTTTTTGTATTTTCTCATTTTTTCCATTTTTGTTTTGTTTTTCTTTTTCTTTGGCCATGTTCGCCAAGCTTCTTTATTCTCCTCCCCGATCTTCTATCCTTTCTGATCCAGTGTTGTTTCAACTTCCGTTATCAGGAGCTGGTAGTTAGCTCTCAAAAGGGTAAACAATGAAATGCAGGAAAAATGAAAGAAAGGTGATGGTATTTTGGAGAGATGACAGAACTTATCTGGGTATTTGCTGGCTGATTCCGCCTGACCATGCCATGTATTTAAACTCTGACCCAGTTCGTTCCAATCATTATTCTGACTCTGAATTGCCTTTGACCCAAACCAATACTCTTTTTTGTTGCCTTTTCTCTTTTGAAAGTCCTCACGATCGCCTTACGGTGCCTCGAAAGGTTTTCACCAATAAGACTCTCTCGTTTATTCTCTCAACCTCACAATCATCTCACAGTGCCGATTAAGGTTTTCACCGATGAGACTCTCTCATTTTATTTCTCTCAACCTCACAATCGTCTCACAGTGCCGGCTAAGGTTTTCACTGATGAGAGTGCCGGCTAAGGTTTTCACTGATGAGACTCTCTCATTTTTATTATTTTTTCCATTTTTCCTTTTTGTATTTTGTTTTCTGTACCACGGGTATTATCCGATGCTTCGCTCCTCCTTCGCTGTATTTGTTATCATTTCAAAATTGATCGGAAGGTCTTTCTTTGGACTGTAACGTGGCTTTCGGGTGGGTTAAGAAAGAAAGATATAAAGGCTCAAAATTTCAACGAGGGTTAAAAATATTTACAACTCTCGGAATTATTAAAACATAACTTCTGCCCCAGTTTCAATATGTGGGGAATTTTTGGATTTTTTTCTTTATTGTGACTGAACCTCAGAGAGGCTGCCTACGTACCCTTTCGGGATCAAGTCAGACGTAGTTCATCCAACTTCAAAAGTTAGATGGATTTCTTTTTTGACTTTTTCCCGATTTTTGTCTTTTTCTCTTTTTTTTTTTCATTTTTTTCATTTTTTCATTTTTTCATTTTTTTTTTCATTTTTTGTCATTTTTTTTCTTTTCTTTTCATTTTTCCATCATTTCATTTTTCATTCTGGCCATTGAGAACTTATTGCATTAGAGTGATTCCGAGAGAGGGATATGAAAGAATTCATTCATTAAGGCTCAAAGGGGTTAATAATGGATAAAGTGTTTGGATAGAGAATAAAATGCCTTTGTCATTTCAATTCCAAAATCACAACAAAATACAAAACATACAATTGAAAAGGAATCATACATAGTATCTTTTGACTGCATCTGAATTGATAGCAGTCTCTACGCACTTTCCTTCAACATCGGTTAAGTATAATGCTCCATTGGACAACACCCGTGATACCACGAACGGTCCCTGCCAATTCGGTGCAAACTTGCCTTTTGCCTCTGCCCAATGTGGTAAGATACGCCTCAATACCAGTTGTCCTACTTCAAACGTTCGAGGTCGTACCTTCTTATTATATGCTCTGGCCATTCTCCGCTGATACAACTGTCCATGACAGACTGCGGCCAATCTCTTCTCATCAATCAAATTCAACTGTTCTAACCGGGCCTTTACCCATTCATCGTCATCTATCTCGGATTCGGCTATAATTCGCAATGACGGTATTTCTATTTCTGCGGGTATAACGGCCTCTGTTCCATACACCAGGGTATAAGGTGTGGTTCCGATAGAAGTACGTACCGTTGTGCGGTAACCCATGAGAGCAAAGGGTAACTTTTCATGCCACTGCCTGGATCCCTCCACCATTTTCCGAAGAATCTTCTTGATGTTCTTATTTGCCGCTTCTACTGCACCATTCGCCTTTGGCCTGTAGGGTGTGGAATTGCGGTGCATGATCTTAAACCTTTCACAAACTTCTGCCATGAGATGACTATTTAAATTGGCTCCATTGTCTGTGATAATCACTTTGGGGATTCCAAATCGGCATATGATATTCTCGTGCACAAAATCCACCACCGCTTTCTTCGTCACCGCCTTGAATGTCTTAGCTTCGACCCACTTGGTGAAATAATCAATTGCAACCAGGATAAACCTGTGCCCATTAGAAGCGGCTGGATCTATTGGGCCGATGACATCCATGCCCAAAGCAACAAAGGGCCATGGTGCTGACATTGTGTGCAACTCATAAGGCGGGGAGTGGATCAGATCCCCATGTAACTCCCATTGCGCTCCTACCCCCGGGTAGGGGGCGCGCCAAAAGGAGGTGTGACAGTACCCAGCTCTCAAGATCTTCTTTGCTAACATATATCCGCTCATGTGGGGTCCGCATACTCCGGCATGTACTTCAATCATAATTTCATCTGCTTGTTGTGCGTCCACACATCTCAATAAACCCAGATCTGGTGTTCTTTTGTATACCACTCCTCCACTGAAGAAAAATCCATTGGCTAGACGCCTGATGGCTCTCTTTTGGTCTCCTGTGGCTTGCTCCGGGTATTTGCCAACTTTCAAGTATTCTCTAATATCATGATACCACGGCTCTCCATCCGACTCTTCTTCCACAACGAAGCAATAAGCATTCTGATCTCGGACTTGGATCTGGAGCGGATCTATGTATGTCTTGTCCGGATGATGCAACATAGAGGACAATGTGGCCAAAGCATCTGCAATCTCATTGTGCATTCTCGGGATATGCTTGAATTCTATAGACTGGAATCTTTGAGACAACTCGTGCAAACAATACCGATATGGTATCAATTTCAAATCTCGTGTCTCCCATTCCCCTTGAATTTGGTGTACCAAGAGATCCGAGTCACCCATGACCAAAATTTCTTGAATACCCATGTCAATCGCCATCCTTAATCCCAAGATGCATGCCTCATATTCGGCCATATTGTTGGTACAGAAAAATCGAAGCTGAGCCGTGACGGGATAGTGTTGTCCCGTACTTGAAATGAGTACCGCTCCGATACCAACGCCCCTGCTGTTGACGGCTCCGTCAAAGTACATTTTCCATCCCGGTCTCTCCTCTTGCTCCATCTCCTCGACAAGCATTGCCTCTTCATCCGGAAAGTATGTTTTCAATGGTTCATATTCATCATCCACCGGATTCTCGACTAAGTGGTCCGCAATAGCTTGTGCCTTCATTGCCGTACGAGTTACATAGACAATGTCAAATTCTGTGAGCAGAATCTGCCATTTGGCCAGTCTTCCCGTAGGCATGGGCTTCTGAAAGATATACTTGAGAGGATCCAATCGTGATATCAAGTACGTAGTGTATGTCGACAAATAATGCTTTAGCTTCTGAGCCACCCAAATCAATGCACAACAAGTTCTCTCCAGTTGGGTATACTTCACCTCGTAAGATGTAAACTTTTTGCTGAGGTAGTAGATGGCTTGTTCTTTCCTGCTTGTCTCATCATGTTGACCCAGTACACAACCGAAAGAGTTATCTAGCACCGTCAAATACAAAATCAGAGGACGCCCTGGTTCCGGAGGAACTAACACCGGAGGATTGGCCAAATATTCCTTGATCTTGTCAAAGGCTTCCTGACACTCGTCGGTCCATTTCACCGCTGCATCTTTCTTCAACAACTTGAAGATCGGCTCGCATGTTGATGTTAATTGAGCGATGAACCGACTAATGTAATTCAACCTTCCTAATAAGCTCATGACCTCTTTCTTGTTCTTCGGCGGAGGTAGACTTTGAATAGCCTTGATCTTCGATGGATCCAGTTCAATACCTCGCCGACTCACAATAAACCCCAGTAGCTTTCCTGAAGGTACTCCAAAAGCACACTTCACCGGATTGAGCTTTAGATTGTACCTCCGAGTCTTTGGAAGAACTTCCTCAAATCTTTCACATGATCAAGTTGTTTTCTGGACTTTATGATGACATCGTCCACATATACCTCAATTTCTCTATGCATCATATCATGAAACATAGTGGTCATTGCCCTCATGTAAGTTGCCCCGGCATTCTTCAATCCAAACGGCATTACTCTATAACAGTACGTTCCCCAAGGTGTAATGAAGGCAGTTTTCTCAGCATCTTCTTCGTCCATCAGGATCTGGTGATAACCTGCATAACAGTCCACAAACGAACCGATCTCATGCTTGGCGCAATTGTCGATCAATATGTGGATGTTTGGCAATGGGAAGTCATCCTTCGGACTGGCTTTATTGAGGTCTCTATAGTCTACACACACTCTGGTTTTGCCATCTTTCTTTGGGACCGGCACAACATTTGCTAACCAGGTGGGGTATTTGGTAACTCTTATGACCTTTGCCTCAAACTGCTTATTCACCTCTTCCTTTATCTTCACGCTAATGTCCGTTTTGAATTTTCTCAGCTTTTGTTTTCACTGGCCGGCATTCCGAGTAGATAGGCAACTTGTGTACCACCAGATCTGTGCTAAGCCCGGGCATGTCATCATAGGACCAGGCAAAGATGTCCTTAAATTCATGTAACAACCCTATCAATTCATCCCTGAGGGGTGCCTCCAAATGCACACTAATCTTTGTTTCTCGGACATCATCTTCGCTCCCCAAATTTATAGATTCCGTATCACTCAGATTCGGCTTGGGTTTTTCCTCGTATTGTTTCATGTCCTTACTTATTTCCTCCAGGGCTTCCTCATCCTCACATTCTATCTCACTATCTTCCTCGATTTCTTGTATAGTAGCGTGATTGTCAGAACTGGGTCTAGAATCCTTCACGCATGACATGGCATTGGAATCAACACATGCAAAACCTGTACAAAAGGAAAAATAAAGAAAAATAAGGCAAAAGTGAAGAAAAAGGAAAAACTGCATTTCATTAATAAAAGAAACGAACAATGTTCGGGATACATGGTGATTGATTTTTTTTCATGAGGGGAATGGGGAAATTATAAAATAACAACTTTCGGGGAAACAATGATGAAATTTTGAGCTAACTACCAAGACTCCTTCCGGATAAGGAAAGGAGTAGCTTCCCAATTGTTCAATGTGACTCTGGGCCCCACAAATTGCACGTCCATGTTGCTCGTGCCTTCCCCTGCTTCAATCGTATTCACCTCCCAGAACAATTTCTTGAAACCAAGCATTTCTTCATCAAGTTGGGTCTCAATGCACTTTGCTGCAGCAGATGGTTGATATTTTGTACCAGGCCCGATAAAGATGTCGGATAATTTGGGTATGGGTTTGGGCAAGGTCCAGTTTCTCTTGGCTTTAGAGGCTCTTTGGATATCGGCAAAGGTGGGTTTGAACCCTAAGCCGAATGTACCTTTATTCTCCGGAAGTTGAACTGGTTGAGTGACTCCCTGCAGGGTTTTACCTAATCCCCTCCCCAGTGCAAATCCGTTTTTCAGCATTTCTCTGGCCACCATTACAGCAGTTGGTGCCAACATCGGGGTTGATAACTTTTCTCCTTCAGCAACCCTATTCACCTCAACAGCATCCGTCACTTGGTAGACCCAAGGACCCCGATCCCCATCGGTACCGTCAAAAGGTGCTACCACATTACAAGCATTTTCCTCTCCGTGTACAACAATCTCTTGCTGCTCCCATTCAAACTTGACCATCTGGTGTAGAGAAGATGGTACCGCTTTGGCCGCATGAATCCAGGGTCGACCTAACAGCAGGTTATATGATACGGCAATATCAAGCACCATGAAATCCATCGTAAAATCAACGGGACCGATGGTCACTTCCAAGATAATATCCCCCAACGTGTTCTTACCTCCGCCGTCAAACCCTCTCACATTGATACTGTTTCTCCGGATTCTATCCGGGCTAATGTTCAGCTTCCCTAGAGTTGACAGCGGGCAGATGTTCGCGCTCGATCCATTGTCAATCAATACCCTGGTCACGACTGACTCTTCACTCTTTACTGTGAGGTACAATGCTTTATTGTGTTCAGTTCCTTCCACTGGCAACTCCCTATCAGAGAAGGTGATTCTATTAGACTCGAAAATTTTGCTGGTAATCTTCTCCAAATGACACACCGAAATCTTCTCCGGAACATGAGCCTCATTTAGAATCTTCATAAGAGCCTTCCGGTGCTCCTCTGAATGTATCAACAAAGATAACAAAGAAATCTGGGCCGGGGTCTTTCTTAACTGCTCAACCACTGAGTACTCTTGCGACTTCATTTTCTTAAGAAATTCCTCTGCTTCCTCTTCCGACACTGGCTTCTTCAGTTGACTTTCTTTTACCGTTTTCATCTTTCTCAGTTCCTCTGGAGCAAAACACCTTCCGGATCGGGTAAGTCCATGCGTTTCATTAATTTCACCGGAAATCTCTTTTCCCTTGTAAACTACTGTCACCTTGTTATAGTTCCAAGGCACAGTCTTTGTATTCACCACCGGCATTTGCACTACTGGTTTTATGATTACTGGCTCTGCACTTGCTCCTTTCACGATTACGATCGTCTTTGCACCTGGAACTACCACCTTTAAACCTCCCATCACTACTGGCTTTGGTTTCTCAACAATTACCTCCTCTTTCACAATTTCTTTCTCTAACTTGTCACTCGACTTTATCATCATGACGGCTTGAGATGGTTTTTGATTGCCATCACCCTGCACCAGTTCTATCATATTCGTTTCGTGGTGATTCGGCAATGGATTCTGGGTAATGTTTGGGGCCTCGGGAGCCTGCACTTCAATTCTCCTCTCATTGATAAGATCTTGAATGGCATTCTTCAATTGCCAACACTTCTCAGTATCGTGGCCCAATGTTCCCTGAACAATATTCACATTTGACAGAAGAATCAAGATTTTTCGGGGGTGGGTTCGGATTTTTTGGTGCGATTGGTCTCAACATCCCCAATTCTTTCAACCTGTGGAAAAGACTGGTATATGACTCTCCGAGAGGAGTGAATGTTCTTCTTGCTTTGTTTCTCCAATCAACGTCCGGCCTGGGTCTATTCCGGTTTCGGTAAGGTTTAGGGGTTGGGTATGTGTTTTGGGTATGGTACACATTGTGTGGAGCTTGAGCTCTCCACACGTGGGGTGGTGGTGGTGGATAAGCTTGGGTTTGAGGGTGATGGTAATGTGGTACGGTCGGTGGGTATGGTGGTGGTGGTGGGTTATATGGGCTCGGTGCATTGTAGGGATTTGGCGGGTAAGATGGTGGTGGTGGATTATATGGGGTTGACGGGCTTGGCGTGTGTTGGCGATAGGGTCTTGGTGGGTTATAATGTGGGTTGCGACTCCAGGGCCTGCTTTCAACGGTTGCCACTTCTTCTTTCTTCTTCTTTCCCATCACTCCTCCACTTCCACTCTGTATAGCTTGATTGGTGGCTTTGATAGCCGAAAAACTCATAATCTTGTTTGTCTTCAAACCCTCTTCTACAAAACTTCCCATTTTCACAACTTCGTTGAAACGTTTCCCGATTGCCGACACTAGATGGCCGTAGTAGGTTGGATCCAAAGCTTGCAGAAAACAATCCACCATCTCTCCTTCTTTCATCGGTGGATCCACCCTAGCGGCCTGTTCCCTCCATCTAAAACCGTATTCTCTAAAGCTCTCTCCTGGCTTTTTCTCCAGCTTGGTAAGGGATAACCTGTCGGGTATGATCTCCAAATTGTACTGAAAATGACTAGCGAAAGCTTGCGCTAAGTCATCCCAAACGAACCATCTTGTATGGTCCTGTCGGGTATACCATTCCAGAGCCGATCCACTCAAACTTTGGCTAAAGTACGCCATCAACAATTCATCTCTACCTCCCGCGCCTCTCATCTTGCTACAATATCCTCTTAGATGAGCTACCGGATCCCCATGTCCGTTGTACATGTCGAACTTGGGCAACTTAAATCCTGCAGGAAGCTGCACCTCGGGGAACAAACACAGGTCTTTGTAGGCTACACTTACTTGCCCTCCCAGCCCTTGCATATTGCGGAAAGCATTCTCAAGACTCTTCACCTTCCGAGCCATCTCCTCCTGCCCGGCACTTGCTTCTATCATGGGAGCGTGAGACTCGTGTTGTCTGAAAGTAGGCTCCGGGGGTAGTAGTGAGAATCCTGGATATGAAACATTGGTTCGCTAGAGGATTTGTGGATAACAGCGGGCGGAGGTGCCACATATACAGGAGCAACTTGTGGAACCTGAGGTGGTGTTTGCTTGGTTGGAGGTGGTGGTATTTGGGAGGTGGAAGCATAGTAGTGAGGGTAATCGGGGTAGGTGGATGATGAGTTCAGTGTTGGTGGCTCGGGGTTAGGATTGGCTGGAGGGACATATGCAGGGTTAGCAGGGTAGGCTGGTAGTGGTTGACCTCTCGACCAAGCCTGGTACATTTCAGCCATCTGTTGTCTTAACTTGTACATTTCTTCTTTCATCCCCGCCACATCCACGATCTCTTCTTCGTGAGCAGGGTCTACAATGGTTGCCTCGATCTCCTGGGATACGGCCTTTGTCATCTTTTTGGACCTGGTGTTGTATGGGTGGGTAGCCAGTATGCCAGTTGCCTAGAAAATCTGGACTCACAAACATCAACACTTGTTAGTTGTTAGCGCATGAATAAGATGTAACGACTTAAAAAAACAAACACATTTGCTCGAGTCGTTATGCATCATCCCGGCCTCTGTTCACTTCAATCATCTTTTCCTTTTTCGCTCTTTTGTTTTCTTTCTTTCTTTTCTTCTTTTCTTTTCTTTTCTTTTTGCTTTTTCTCTTTTCTTGCTCTCTTTTTTTTCTTTTCTTTTCTTTTCTTGCTTTTTCTTTCTTTTTCATTGTCGTTTTCATAATTACGCTCCTATTTATTTGCCTAGCGGATATAAAGGAAATGACATAAAGTAAAAAGAATTGGTAACAACACTTTGTTTTCTCATTGATAATTCAAAACCTTGATTACAAAGCGATGTTTAAGAAAAATAAAAGATGATGCATGACCTAAGAGTACATTAATGCACCTAGTGCCCGCGAGGCATCGTTCGGCCTTGCCGCGGGCCTATATGCTAAACCCCTTGGAAGCCTATCCAGGTCGGCCATGACTTGTTGTACAAAAAACTTCACTGCAGATACAAAAGTCCTCCGAGTCATATCTTCACAAAGCTGAGTCTTTCTGGTGATATATTGGGCGATGCGAACAATCTTTTCTCTGATGACCCCTTTTTCTTGCAATAGACGGCTTATTTGCTGAGTGCGAGCGTCCAAGACATGTTGGTTGTCCTTTTGCACCTGTTGTAGCTCCAATTTTAATCTAGCCATGGTCGTGTAGCAATGTTCTCTTTCTTCCTCAAGATCTTTGATAATCTTGTTACTCTTGACTGTGGCTGAGGTTATTTTCTTTCTAAGCTGAGCTATTTCAACATCGTGCTTGCTTTGTAGCTGCTGGACTAACTTGGCTCTTTCCTCGGCGTCTTTGCCCATTTGCTTCCGAGCCTTGGCTAACTCTTTTTCAGCTACGTCCAAATCAAAGCTATAGTCGTTTACTTTCCGCCGGAGAATCTCAATTAACTTTTCATCTCGGGCTGAACGAACTGGGGTCTCGGATGCAATTTTCATTTGAGCTATTTGAGCCTTCAACATATCATTTTCTTTCTTCAGCTGTTTCTTTTCCCCTTCATCGGATGCTGCTTGTAAGCCGCTTTCGAAATGAAGATTTCTCAGTTTATCTTCCAACAGACTGATTTTTGCCTTATATTCCTTTTCCTTGGATGCCCATTTCAGATTTTCCTCGGATTGCTCTATCAGGTCTTGCAAGTGAGGTCTCTTTGAAAGACGTTCGTGTTCAACCCCTCGTCGGTACCAGGTGGAGTATCCAGGTGATATCTCCCCTCTTGCTCTATTCGGCACACAAGTATCAATCTTCGGATTTTGGCATTCATTCCATATTTGCCGGATTCTTGCTTCCGGGAATTGCCCGTCTGGACCAATCTCCACGGCCTGCACACTGAGGTCCCCATCCCTCGGAATAATCTGACACCGCCCTAACTGTCGTAAAGCTCTGTATGGAGCATAAGGCTGTATACTCTTCAAACCCATGATCAAAAACGACGATCCCTCCGTCGGCATGTATATCACCTCGTCAAGAGGTAACCAGTCATACGTCCAATCAATTTGACCGTCAGTTAGTGATCGAAGATACACAATCCAACCTTGGACTCCCTCCGGCAACTTTACTTCTTTTGTCCTCGCATTGAACTCTTCCAAACATGTCCGATCGGCCGAACCATAGCTCGAGAATGAAGGGTGGTGACACAGATGCTCGATTAGCCAGATTTGCAAGATCAAGTTACACCCTTCGAAGAAAGTAGCTCCTGCTTTGCACGCAGTCAGAGCACGATAGATATCCGCAACAATCATCGGGGCCAGAGTACAGTTTTCTTGTACTATCAGTGTGGAAGCTACCCCGGCGACTTTTATATTGATATGTCCATCTTTCCTCGGGAATACAACAACTCCAAGAAATGCCACCAAAAATGCGAACCTCCGGTGTTCTTCCCATTTTGCCCGGTTGGACTTACAGCATAATTTGTTGGTTGGGTCGTTGAAACCCCCAACGTGTCCAAACCTGTTGTAGATGAAGCTTAAAGAACAAAATCCGTCGGCCAGATCTTCATTATGAACATTCCGGGCAATTTTTAAAGAGTCGAGGAAACGATGTACTGTCACCATTCTCGGAGATACCGGGTATTTTCCTTTCAGTGGAACCTCGGTTTTTCCAATGTAGAAGGCAATCTCTTCCAAAGTAAGGGTAAGCTCAAAATCTGGAAAATGAAATACGTTGTGTGCCGAATCCCAAAACGAGACCAACGCTCTAATCACATCACCCCGAGGAACTATTTCGAGTAACCCCGTAAGGCCCTTCAAGTACTTTTTGACCCAGTCTTGACCATCGGATCCCATGTCCTGCCACCATAACCTCAGCTCCAGAGGGATTTTATTTAGGGAAAATTGTTCATTCATCATCGTGCTCGTCCTGCACATTTATTAAGGTGATTTTATTTAGAAAAGGAAAAATCTTTTTCAATGCAAGTTTTCAATTTTTTGAATGAAAGAAAAGGAAAATAATTTTCGAAGTGGCCATTTTTGCAAAAATAGCCTTCCGTCGTCCTTTCGGAACATTCGGCCATTTCCAAAAATAGCAATCACCTCGATTATTTGAAAAGAAAATCTTTTTGGTCTTTTTTCTAAAAGTTTGGTTGGACCCGTTTAAGGGTTGCCTACGTATCCCACCTAATGGCGAGAATCAAACCTGCGTAGTTCGGTCAGATTATTTGACCAATAATTTCAAAAAATGTTCCACCTATTTTTTGCAAATTTTCAAATTTTCCGGATACCTATTTTCTATAAATCATTATTTTCCTCTCTCTCTTTTTTCCTTTTTCAACAATTTTTCCAATCTCGGGATTTTCGCCGGTCCGCATAACGATCAAGGACAATAAAATGCAACACATAGCATGCTCGGTCTTTTCAATACCGGGTCACCTGTCCTAGACGGACCCAACCCCTGTGTTGAGTCCCCTAAGTCAAATATGATGCAAATAATCGTCCTAGACCTATGTTCAAAATCTTACGGTTTCATGGATTGCTAGACCGTGTACCCGAGCGGACAACTCGAATCGAGGAGGGGGCTACGTACCGGTGACCCGCGGAGTCAATCGGCTTTGTAACTTATCCGGCCTCTGTTTTCTTAATTTATGGTGACTTTAACAGAAAGGGGAGTCTCAACCAGTAAGCACATCCCCGAGGGAGAAGAGAGAAGGATTTTCGGCACAGTTTTATATACATTTCACATAATATCAAAGCGATAAAGCACATAGCATGTTATTCAAATCACATAATGAAGTCAAACAAAAACGCGAACGGTAGTTCTAAGGAGCTCGAGTTCTTAAACCCTGAAATCGAAATTCAGGGTTGGGTCCCCAGCAGATATTGTCACACCTCCCTTTTTACTACCCCAACATGCGTAAGGTGTATAAATACGCTTGTAGGGTATACCCCGACGCTCAATTACCCGAGACGGATAAAATAACGTAAGGGAAGGAGTTTTTCCAATTTAAGGACAATCGGTTCGGGATTTATTAGAGATTAATCAGAGTCGCCACTTGGGAATAACAATGGTGTCCCAAGTCACCGGTTAATCCCGAATCCGAGGAATTTTGACTCTTTGAAATGTCTGCGAAGCAGAGGTCCGGATAAGGAACTCTGTTAACCCGGGAGAAGGTGTTAGGCACTCCCGGATTCCGTGGTTTTAGCACGGTCGCTCCACTGTCGTTCTTGACTTTTGTTTGACTTAGTTATAGATTTTAACAACATAATGTGCTTTTACGTTAAACATCATTTTTAGGAATTTGAGGTATCGCGAAAACACGCCTCGAGTCATACCGCAACCAGTACGCCTATGACTTTCGGTGTATTTCAGCTTTACCGAGATTTGGATTTGAGTCGCACCAAGTGCACACTCATTCATAGGAAGGTATATTAAAATCGTGCCCTAAAGTAACGTCTATCGGCTTTTAAATCTTTTGGGAGAAGCTATGGAATTAGCTATTAGCTTTCCCGGGTCTATTTGTGTTATATCATTACTAGATGGGGGCCCGGTGTTATTCGGGCGAGGCTCGTCCCAATTTTTATTAAAGGATACTAATATTTAACTATATTTTCTATATTTGTTTTTTCCTTAATCGTGTCTCAACAATAAGAATCCCAGGCCCGTCGAGTTTGATTATTTAATTGGGACTGGTTCTTCATCTTTGTACCGGATGTGCCTAAGCAGTCTTCGGATCTTCATTTGGGCAGCTCAATCGAATGGTATCATGGTTCAGGCCCACGTATTGTTTTGGGCCCAAACTGGATTGCAATGACAGAAATATGATATAGAATTCATGTAACAGAAATAATGCTCAGAATTGAAGATGGAATCAAAATCATTTTTATTGATCATTAAACATGTAAAGGAAACCAATACGCAAAAACAATAATCTTAAGTCAATGAAAACTCAACTAATTATCCTCACTGTGTGCTCTTAAATAAGAATCTATACTAATGTTTTAATTACTCAGTGGTTCAAAAATCTAAAATCAATCCTTAATTAATTACAAGACCTTGACCTACTCGAAGTGGTTTAGTCAATTATCATCTACATTCAGAAAGATTGAAAGAGCCATTAAATTCATTTTTTAACTACACTGTTGTATTCGTTACATGTTAAGCCTTTCTCATCACCAATTCATCTTAATTAACCCACTACAATATCCAATTATCAACTTGTTCAGACTTAAACAGGTGTGAGCCTAAATCCGCAAACCAATTAATCATATATATGAGCAATGACTATACACGTATCTATGACTAAGTGATTCAAAAGGTTTAAACATGATTGAACAACTGATTTTTTACCAAAACTTAGTTCTAGTTTTAATAGTATTCCTATTTAACTAGTGATAAGTGATCTGCGCCAATACTACTACTTCACTGCTGATTTCCTCATGAATTTTATTACCAGATTGTTAGTCTAGCAGGTCTTATTAACTTGTATTTTAGAACCTTTACCTATTTAGACTAAGTGGTAAACTATCTACATTATACTACTACTATTACTAGCTATTACATTATTACAGCATTAGATTCTGTTTTTCTTTGCTATATACTACAGCATACTACAAATTAAAAGCGAAATTACAAATGAATAACAAAATAATTCCAAGTCTTCATTTCAAATTCCATTACAGCTTCATTTCTGGTAGAAAAATACCTGGATCACAGAGAAGAAGACCAATGAGTCTAGGGGATGCAAGTAAGTAACAACAATCAACTTAGAGCAATGCAACAGTGAAGTGAAGGAAGCACAACAACACAGCAACAACCAAGTCCACAGCAAACAGAGAAGATTTAAGAAGATAACCCAGTGAAATCCGCTAGAAGACCCAGGAAAATGTATCGCTAATTCTCTCTCTCAAGCCTTTTGTATTCAATGAATTTTAGTTTTAATGTATTTTCCAGATTACTCTCCCAATGGAACCCAAATATACTCAGATTGTTCTACAGTGGAATCCCAATATTAGCTCAAATTGTTCTCTCCTGGAATCCCCTTTTTCAGCTCTTTGAAGGTGTATTTATAGTTATACTAAAGCTGAAACTTGGGGAGAAAGTTATGGGATCTTCTCCCACTTCTCCCCCTCCTAAATTTATTAAATATACATTTAAGTCCCATTTTCAGTTACTAAAACCCTTCCAGCATGTGCTGGAAGGTTCCAAAAGATTCCTTTTAGGGCCTTTTACTAGTATGACCTTAGGGGTTAAAGATTTTTACAGATTTCCCATTTTTAGGAGACCATTATACCCCTAAATCTCTGCAAAATTGCAGAAATCGGGAGCATGAATGTCCCTATTACCCTCCTAAGTTCTTACTAGTTACTATTTTACCTTTTTAATACCCAATTATGCCCCTAAGGGCACTGCTGATTTACTAGCTTGCCTAGGGCAGATTTTCAGCTTGTTTTGAACTATTTAACTAATAGCCAGCCCTGGCATTAGTATTTTAAGGGCTGGCCATTTTTATTTTTAAGAACTATTTCAAATTTAGCCAATTTTAAATCAATTCCAGTCAATTAAGACCAATTCATTATTAATTAAAGCTAATTGCAGGCATAGCCTGCTTTGTTATTATGCTTAACCTATTTAAGAACTAGCCAGTCTCAAGTTGAGACTTGGCTTGGGCTATCAAAGCCATATACTGAACAGCTGGGCCCAAAACCTTTACAGGTTTGGCCACTTTGCTGTTCGGGGCTCAATATAGAGCCTGGGCTAGTTTGCATTTGCAGACATAGCCCCTTTGCACAACCAGCCACTGTTTAACAGTGAACTGTGTGTTAGGGCTTATAGAATTGGTCACCCTTTTACAAGGTTAACCATTCTTAAGCCAATTATTTAACTAACAACCTATTTTTTGTTCATTTTCAGTTTATACCTATTTAAAAACTAACCACTTATGGAACCTAGAACTACAGCTATAACCAATCCCCTTAAAGTATGAAAGGCATTTAACAGTATTCATGCTAACAATAAACCTGATGCAAATTCAGTCATTTTGACATTCAAGTGCACACATAGTCATATGAAACCAAGCAATGTTTATCAATCAATTAAAACTCGGAAGGCAGGTTTGATAATGATGAATCTTAATTAATCAACTTTCATGACTCAATTTCATATACCAAAGTGTTAAATGACATCAAGCAGACCCAATGGCAACCAATTCATGCTAGATGATTCATTGAAAGGCCCAAAGCATACTCAAGATTTATGAACATATAGGTACTAATTTCAATTCTCACAAACAGTTAAACTTAAACATAGCTTGATCAGTCATGAGAATCAATGGTCAACCTTAGAACCAGACTAATGTAGGGAAGGGGAAATATCAAGATCATGGAAATCTTAAAAGAATAAATCCTAATTGAGAATTAAACACTTTAACCAGTACATGAACTAGACATGCTTGATAACAGTAGAAAAACTAATCCCTGAAAGCTAGAAAGAAACCCAGTTCTATGAATTATTACAGTCAAAAGCAACAAGAGTGGTCATAATAACTTAAGCCTGATTTCAAACATAAGACAAAGATCAAAGGTCATGCTTTTGCCATGAATCAGCACTCAACAGTTAAAATGACACAAAAGGATGAACTTCTCAATTTTAGAGCAAAAAGCCATGTGATCAAACCATGCATATAACAGATAGAGTTCTATCACTTAACAAGCCCAAAAGGACACAGGGACACACAGGAGATGAACAAGTTAAAGAGTCAGGGTGGCCACAGAGAAATAGATAAAGACTCACAGCATGAGAAGATAAGCAGGAGGGTCCTAGACTAACATGAGAAGCACAGGATTGAGATAACAAGAGATAAAAATCATAAAATCAACATAACCCTATGACTAACATGTTCAAAGGAACTAATCAAGAATTTAAAAAGGAAACAGGTTAACAAAAGAGGATATACAGGATCCTATACTAGTATGTGAAGCTCAAACTCGAGCTAAGAACAGAATCACCAAAAGAGAACCAAGAACAGCCTTATAACTAGCATATGAAATGCAAATCAATCAGAACATGCAATATGACAGAAGGACTACTGAAGATTAACAAGATGAAGTATTCTAATACTAATCAAGTCTTCAAAAATAGAGAAACAGATTCAAACAAACCCAGATGAAACTTAGTAACAATGACTAAACGATTAGGCATGTAAGGCATCATGAAGAGAAGAGCAATCATGCTTGTAATCCTACCAGATTAAAAGACAATATACACAGAAGATAGACAGGTATTTTAACTCACAGGCAGAACACAACGAATCAGGATGAGCATGAGAATAAACAAGATAGAGAATATTAACACTAACATGCTCAGAAACAGAATAGTAATAAAAGATAGGCATAATGAAATAAAAAAGATAAACAAGCAACAGAGCAATCACCAAGTATAAACCCTAAACTATTAGCAAGAATAAACCCTAAACTATCATGTGAAAGCAAAAATCAGAGAAGAGCATCTAAACACATGCAGAGATAGCAAATAAACAATAAAAAAAATCAAGCAAAGAGAAAGCATATAAGGGTCAGGGACTTAGCTTGCGGGGCCTGTCCCCCGAGCTTCCTATTCCCTTTTCCTTTTCTTTTCTTTAACCTCAGACCCTCCCAGACCTTTCTTCTTGTTTTCTTTTCTTCTTTATTCAATTCCAGATCTTTTTTTTTTCAATCTTTTCTGTTTCTTCTTTCAAGGCTTAAAGGCGAAGCCTTTTTGAGATTTGAGTTGCAAGAGGGTGTTCAGGGGGTGGTAAAGGTGAGGTCTTGATTGGGTGTTGGATTTGGGGTCGCCGGAGTTAGGGTTCCGACGACCTTCTTCGGGATATTCGAGAAGTTTGAGGGACATTCGAGGGGAACCAGTGGTATGGGTGGGTAGATCTCATGGAGAAGAAGAGAATGGCATTGGTTTCGTGTGGGTTCTCATACTTTGGTGGTCACCGGCGAAGATTCCGGTGACCGGGACTTCGAAGAACAGGGGGTTTTCTGGGTTTTTTGGGTGTGCTATGGCATGAAGAAGAAGGAGAAGAAGATGGGAGAGGTAAGGGAGGCCGGCGACCACCGTGGAAGGTGGTGGCCGCCATGGCCGCCTAGGGTTTCTGAGGTTTGAAGAAGGAGATGAAGACAGGGAGAAGAGAGGCGGCCGACTTTAGGGTTTGTGAGTGTGTAAAAATGGGCGGCCGCTTCAGACAAGGCCTATTTATAGGCAAAATATCCGAGATAATCCTAGCCGCTCGTTTGATGATGATCAACGGTTCGCAACAGGCGTTACTAAAACGCCGTCGTTCCGTCGCTTATGAGACCAAAGTCTTAGACCCTCGGATTAAATCACATGAACGGCTGAGATTAAATCTCAACAATTAATTAAGACTCCAATTTAATTAAATATCCCAGCCGTTAGATCAATGAGATTGGACGGCTGGGATCAAGTCAATTCAAAGCCTGGACCGGGTTTCCTTTGGGCCTAGGGACTGGGCTGTCCATTTGGACTCACATTTGGCCCAGATTTATTACACAACCCATTTTTTTTTGTATTTTTCGATTTTAATCAATTTTTATGTATTTTCTTTTTATACTTTTTTTTTCTTTTCTTTTATGAAAAACTATAAATCCTAATTTACTACCTACTCTAATTTCCTAGTATTTTTTGGTAATTTTCTGTTATTTTTTCCTAATTTCTACTAATTAAGCTATTTTTACTAATTTTCTAATTAACTAAACTAACAAATTAATTACTACTATTTTTTTTTATTTTTCTAATTTCTTACTTATTCAAATACACAAAAATATAACTAATTTCAAGCAAAACAAGTAATTTCACTCAAAAACATATTTATTTTAATTTTGGAATTATTTGCCTGGTGCAAAAATCATGTGCTCACAATGCCCATGATACAAGCTTCATACTCAGCCGTATTGTTTGTGCAGAAGAAACGGAGCCTAGCCGTGGCCGGATAATGCTGACCAGCAGGAGAGATCAAGATTGCCCCAATCCCTACACCTTTAGCGTTTACCGCCCCATCGAAAAACATTTTCCAAGCATGACTGTCTTCCGAAACAACTTCTGTCGTATTTACCTCTTCATCAGGAAAGTAGGTATTCAATGGTTGATACTCTTCGTCGATCGGGTTCTCGGCCAAATGGTCTGCCAATGCTTGGGCCTTCATTGCCGTGCGAGTGACATAGACTATGTCAAACTCGGTGAGCAGGATTTGCCACTTTGCCAATCTTCCGGTGGGCATCGGTTTCTGGAATATATACTTCAAATGATCCAACCGAGTAATGAGGTGAGTCGTATGGGCTTGGAGGTAGTGTCTCAATTTCTGAGCGACCCAAGTTAAAGCACAACACGTTCTTTCCAGCAAAGTGTACTTGACCTCATAACTAGTGAATTTCTTGCTCAGGTAATAAATCGCCTGCTCTTTCTTCTCCGTCGTATCACGTTGTCCGAGAACACAACCAAAAGAGTTTTCCAAGACTGTTAAATACAAGAAAAGAGGTCTCCCTGGCTCCGGCGGGACTAAGACTGGAGGGTTTGACAAATATTCTTTGATCTTGTCAAAAGCTTCTTGGCATTCAGTTGTCCATTTGATTGCAGCGTCTTTCTTCAACAACTTGAATATGGGTTCACATGTGGAAGTCAATTGAGCGATGAACCTACTGATGTAGTTCAGTCGGCCTAGAAGACTCATTACATCTTTCTTTGTTCTGGGGGGAGGTAAATCCCGGATGGATTTTATCTTTGTGGGATCTAATTCAATACCTCTTCTACCTGACTATGAAACCCAAAAGTTTACCTGACGGGACTCCAAAAGCGCATTTGGCCGGATTCGGTTTCAAATCGTACTTCCGCAACCTCTCAAAGAATTTCCTCAAGTCTCGCACATGATCGCCTTGAGTTCTGGATTTGATGATCACATCGTCCACGTACACCTCTATTTCCCGATGCATCATGTCGTGGAAAATGGCAGTCATAACTCTCATGTATGTTGCTCCGGCATTTTTCAAACCGAATGGCATAACCCGGTAGCAGTAAGTTCCCCAAGGTGTGGTAAAAGCAGTCTTCTTGGCGTCCTCTTCATCCATCAACACTTGATGATATCCCGCATAACAATCCACAAACGATTGTATCTCATGTTTGGCACAAGTTATCAACAAGGATGTGGATGTTCGGTAAAGGAAAGTTATCTTTAGGACTCGCTTTATTCAAATCTCGGTAGTCAACACATACTCGAGTTTTTCCGTCTTTCTTTGGCACGGGCACAACATTAGCCAACCACGTGGTGTATTATACCACTCGGATTACCCCCGTTTTCAACTGCTTAGTGATTTCTTCTTTGATTTTATCACTGATGTCAGTCTTGAACTTTCTTTGCTTCTGTTGCACTGGGCGACAGTCAGGGTAGATTGGTAATTTGTGCACCACTAGATCAGCTCCTAATCCCGGCATATCATCGTAAGACCAAGCAAACACGTCTTTAAATTCAAACAAGAGTTGGATTATTGCATCTCGTGTTTTCTCATCTGTGTGGATGCTTATCTTGGTCTCTCGGACCTCTTCATTAGTTCCCAAATTAACCGGTTCGGTGTCGTTCAAGTTTGGCTTAGGTTTGTTCTCGAAATGTTCCAATTCTCGATTTATTTCCCTAAAAGCCTCGTCTTCATCGTATTCCGGTTCTTGGTTCATTATTTCCAGATTAGGTGGCGTGTTCGGATTTGAGCATGAGTTCCGCAAGCATGTCATGTTATTTAAAGCCGCATTATTAGGATTGAAAAGGAAGAATAAATAACAAAATTAGAAAGAGTGCAAAAGTAAGGAAATATTTATTTTATTTTCTTGGAATTTTCTAAAAACAAACAAATTACATTGGGGAAACCAAAAATACAAGAAAACAAAGAAAACCATCCAAGCTACATCCTGAAGTAACTTGTGATGAAGGAAAAACGACAGGACAAATCTACCGGAACTCCCGCCTGATTGGGAAGGGTGTGGCTTTCCAATTTTGCAATTTAGCTTCAGGGCCCACATACAGCACCTCAGGCGGTGCTTGTTCCTTCTCCCGATTGGACCATATTAACATCATAGAGCATTTGCCTCATGGCCCCACATATGTCTTCAATTTCCTCCGCTGTAAAGACCTCGTCTTCTTCTTCATCACTGTACTTTGGTTGGACAAAAGTTTGGTACAGATGTGGCAATGGTTGCGGCAGAACCCATCCTTTCTCCTTTCTCTTGTTGGCCCATCTTTCATCTTCAGGGGTTGGGCGAAAGCCCACTCCGAAAAACTTTTCAGCTACAGGTAAAGTTATCAGCTTCGGCACTCCTTGTAGGGACTTTCCCAAACCTTTTTCTGGCTGGAAGCCATGTTTAATCATTTCTTTCGCCACCATGATGGAGGCATTAGACAAAAAAGGTTGGGGGAAAGGGTTCCCTTCTTCGTGTTGATCTGCCAACACAATCCCGAAAGCTTGATAGACAATGTTTTCGCTTCCCGCTTCCGCTTCCAAGCAAGGGATGGATGGATCTCGATAAATTGATTGCTCATCTTCCCCGTGGACCACGATCTCTTGTCTCTTGTGCTCAAATTTCAACATCTGATGGAGGGTAGAAGGCACAGCTCCGGCCGCATGAATCCATGGTCTTCCTAGAAGAAAATTGTAAGAAGTGTCCATATCCAAAACTTGGAATGTCACTTCGAAGTCCACCGGGCCGATGGTCATAATTACATCAATCTCTCCGACAGTATCTCTTTTCACACCGTCAAAAGCTCGCACACATATATTGTTAGGTCGAATCCTTTCAGCTCCGATTCCTATGCGGCCTAAAGTGGAAAGCGGGCATATGTCTACCCCCGAACCTCCATCAACCATGACCCTCTTCATATAGTAGCCTTCGCTTTTGACAGTCAAATGCAAAGCTTTGTTGTGGGCGGCACCCTCCAAAGGCAAATCAGCTTTACTGAAGGAAATCCGATTGATCGCGAAGAATCTTTCTGTCATTCTTTCAAGTTGTTCTGATGAAGTCTCAATAGGCACGTATGCTTCATTCAAAGCTTTTAACAAAACCTTTTGATGTCCAGTAGACTTCATTAGAAGGGACAACATCGACACCTGCTCCGGGCATTTACGCAGTTGGTCTATCACCTCATAATCAGGCATTTGCATCTTTTGAAAAAAGACCTCTGCCTCTTCAGCACTTACAAGTTTCTTTGACGGGAAACGCCTTTGTGTGGCGTTATTTACCTCCTGCGTGTTTAAGTACTTCTGTCCTAGGACACTCTCGGATGAATTTCCCACAATCTCTTTCCCTTTGCGCGTAACAAGTGTTCGTTGGTAGCTCCGGGGTACTGCGGATGGATCTGTCATTGGTTTTTGTTGCACGCGTGCAATAACCACAGGTTCATCTGGTTTTCGAGCTACATAAGTTCCCTTTGGTACATACATTGATGTTTCTCTCTTTAAATGGAACTTCTTGGGGGCACCTATGGACAATGGTTTTTCCACTCTACCTCGTGGGAGGTAAAGGACTCCACCCTTCTGAGACGATGCTTTCAATTCAATCATCTTTTCGGATTTGGTTTCAAGAGCTTCAACCTTTTTCCCCATTTTCTCTTGTTTCGGGGTAGCCTCAGGACGCTTCTCTATGTTGGCGATGGCGATTATCGCTTTCAAAGCTGGGTCAAATTCTTTGTCATCACAAATCATCCCAATCAACGGTCCGTTGTTGTGGGCTGGTAATGGGTTGTTTGTCACATTTGGGATGTCTTCATCTGCGAAGACGATCCTCCCTTGATTGATCAATTCTTGCACTGCCTTCTTTAACGTCCAACAATTGTCAGTACTGTGTCCTTCAACACCTGAATGATATGCACAGTATATCCCCCTCTGGTAGGCAGGAGAGTCTGGATTTTGCCTGTTCTGCGGAACAGGCTGCAATAGGTTTTCTTGCCTGAGTTTTGGGAAATGAGTGGAATACGGCTCCCCAATCGGTGTAAAGCTCGTTTTGGGTTGCTCACGGTGGCGAGCGTTATTTGGCCGTGGATTATACTGGTTTGGGTAAGGAGGTTGGTTTCTCTGGAATGGAGGTGGATTTCTGTTGGCTGGTGGCTGCGGCCGTGCCAAAGGTTGAATGTTCATGACTGCGTAGGGTGGAGGCGGAGGAGCATAAGCCATGCTGTGATGTGGATAGTAATGTTGGGGGCCCCTGTCGGAGAATACCTGCCTTGAGGTTCGATATCTCCTGTCTTCTACTGCTGCCATAGCAGATTCTTCTTTCTTCTTGCTTCGGGGCATCCCTCCAGACCCGCCTTGAATGGCTTGGGAAGTTGCCCGAATGGCCGCTTGACTCAAAATTCTCCCTGTTTTCAAGCCATTTTCTACCATTTCTCCGATCTTGATAGCTTCGGCGAAAGGTTTTCCCATCGCCGACATCATATTTTGAAAGTAGTCTGGCTCTTGAGCTTGGAGAAAAGTCGTGACCATTTCAATGTCGTCCATAGGGGGTTTTACCCTAGATGCTTGCTCTCGCCATTTGATGGCGTACTCTCTGAAGCTTTCCGAGGGCTTCTTCTTTAAATTCGATAGAGAATTCTTGTCTGGCGCAATATCGATGTTGTATTGGAATTGTTTTACAAAATCTCTGGCCAGATCATCCCAGATGTGCCATCAAGATATGTCTTGATCCATATACCATTCGGATGCTATTCCGACCAGACTTTCTCCGAAGTACGCCATCAACAATTCTTCCCTGCCGCCGGCACCCCTCAATTAATTGCGGTATTTCTTCAAATGAGCAATGGGGTCGCCATGTCCGTCGTACTTTTCGAACTTTGGTGTCTTAAAACCTGATGGCAAATGGACGTGCGGGAACATGCACAGATCGGCGTAAGATACACTCTTCTGTCCACTCAGACCTTGCATGTTCTTCAAGCTTTGTTCCAAACTCCTCATTCTTCTTGCCATCTCATCCTGCTCGGGGGTCTTTGGATTTTGGCTCGGTAGAAACTCATATCGAGGCGGCTGAGAATATGTGTTGGTTGCAACCTGGGTATGGTCCCGTGTAAGCGGTGGTGCTGGGAATGTAAAGGATGAGGAGTCGAAGAAAGGAGCATGTGTGGTGGGGTGCGTTGTGATTGGAACTGGCAACTCAACCGACGTTCTTGCAGATGTATCATGTGGTGTCACCCGAGGATGGGATGTGGAGGGAGATTCAGAGAGGTTTGTAGCATTGGAATACCCGAATAGAGTAGGCGGGTAATTGATGGGGGTATTTGAAATACCGCTTGACTTGAGAAGAATTTCAGGGAACCCAGGGATCAGACTCGGGGCTCTTTCCCGTTGTTCCAATCGTCCAACATCTCGAGCATGCGGCAACGCGGCATTCTATTCTCTTCCAAAGCTGCCGACTCAGTAGCCGGGATGGTTGTCAATGAGCTTTCCTCTGAAACGGGAATGGTTGCTAAAGGCATTTCTGAAGACATGTCGGCACCCTTTTTGATCTAGTGAAATAGGAATGAGTACTCTCAGGCTGCCGAACTTTTCCTTTGGACCTTGTGAAGTACGAATGTGGTGCCGGATTACCGCAAAGTCAACCACTTTTACTAAAACCTGGATTTCAGCAAACAAACGGTTAGTCTGAAACAACATAACAGATAAGTAATCTCACCGTTGGGTGTGATGCACTTATACAGGTGATAATGTTGCTACATGTATTCGTTTGCGATGCGTCATTCCGGTTTGTATTTTCTTTCGCTTTCATCTTTCATCGATCTTCTTTTTCTCTTAACTTCTTTCCCCCCCCTTTTTTTCATTTTTATTTTTATTTATTTATTTTTTAGTGATGGTCGAATCTTATGTGGATTGCCTACGTATCATGTCCCCGCATGAATCAGACCGGGCGTAGTTCGGAAACAATAGACATAAGATGAAATGTTCATGAATTTTATTTCAACCAACTTAAAACTTGAACATTTGCAAAATACAACAATGGGGAAAAACTTGTAAAAGGACAAACAGACTCTAAAACAAAAGACTCTTCTAAGCATGTTCCAACGCCTCGAATCTTTGCGCCCGGGGAGCGTTGTTTGGTCTTGCTGCAGTTCTTGGGGTAAGATCTTTCCGTATGCTTCCCAATTCTGCCATGACTTGGTGGACACATTCCATGATTGAAGAAAAGAGGGCCGGCTGAGGTACTCGTTCGCAGTTCAAACACCTAATAGTAATGTAGCGCCCGATCTCATTGATCCTGGTTCTGATTATGTCTTTTTCTCTGAGCAGCTGCCCTATGTGCCTGTTCTTTGCCGCTAATACTTGAGAGTTGCCGGAGACATGGTCCAAGAGCCTATCTATTTGTCTTTCCATCCGTGCCATCAAGTTGTGACAACGGTCTCTATCTTCTTTAGCATCCTGGACTTGTCTGAGAGTTCGCTCTCTAAGAGTGGCATTTGCTTTTCTCAAATCAACGATGATCGCATCATAGTTTTTCTCTACTTGTTGTAGATGGAGTGCTTCTTGGTGGTCTGCTCTTTTCCATTTTGTCCGGACTGCAACCAAAGCCGCTTTTGCCTTCTCCAAGTCTTCTTGGTGTTCAAAGGCTTTCCTTTCCAAATCGTTTATCAGCATCTGATCACTCCGACTCCTCCTTGACCTTTCTGCGGCTAATTGCATCTTTTTAATTTGAGTTTGGAGTGCTTCTCTTTCCTGCTCCTAACCGGCCCTTTCCCGATCGAAGTCAGCCTGTTGTATGTCCATGGCTGCTTCCAGGATTCCTTTGTCTTCTTTTAAAGTGTTGATGCAAGATTGGAAATTTTGCGCTGTCTCATGCTCAACCTCCCTAACTCTGGCTTCTATTTCTCTCTCCCAATCGACGGCATACTTCACTGACCTTTCTGACCTTTGCTCCGGTATTGGTTGGTTGTGGAACCATTCAAGATAAGCGAGACTCACTTCTCCCCGTTCCCGATCGGCAACCATCTCGTTGATGTCGGAGAGTCGACTACCGAACCATACCTTCCTGTGCATAAGTCTCCCTCGGGGTCTCTTCCGTCACAAATTCCCATACAAATGATCGCATATCCTCAATTGGGGCCCTTTTCTGTTCTCTTCCCAACTGCCGCATGACACGTAGCGGGGCATATGGTTGGAAACCCCTGAAACCCATTAGTATGTAGAATGGGCGGTATGTCGACATATGCATGATTTTGGCGGAAGGAAACCAATAATAATTCCAGGTAAGTTGATCTGCTCTCAAAGAGTTGAGAAGTTCTTGCCAAGTACTCAAGTCTTCTGGAAGGTTACAACGGGCGGCTCTGTTTGTATGACAGCGAATATAATTCAGCCAATCTGCTTTAAAGTTTATCACAATCGGGTGATGATAGAGATGTTCTATAAACCACATTTGTAATAAGATATTGCAGCCTTCAAAATAATCTTGTCCTTCTTGGCACCGAGTTAAGGCCCGGAAGATGTCTCCTAGTATCATCGGAAGAACAGTGTGTTCCTCGTTGCTCTGTAGATATGAGACCACCGCAGCTAAACGGATTCTGATGCGTCCGCCACGTTCGGGAAAAACCATGGTTCCCAAAAAGCGATCATAAAAGCATAGATTCTTAAATCTCCCCAGGCGTCATAATTTAGCTGGTTAACAAATTCAACGTTTGAGAATTTCTCAAACCCTTCCTTATCACCAAATCTGTCGTAGAGATAATCTAGTGGCACCCAACCGTTCTCCAGACAACCGAGGGGAACCCGCCGGAGACATAGCTTTTTCAAGAAGTTATTCACACCCATCTGCCTAGGAGCTGCAGGTCTCATCTTGTGCAAATCTCTTCCGAGCCCTGTGAGTCCGCCCAATTCTTCCAAAGTGGGTGTCATTTCGCAATCCCGGAATCCGAACACATTGCTTGTTGAGTCCCAAAAACTCACTAAAGCTCTGATCACATTTTTATCCGGTTTTATCATCATGATGTCCGGAAGAAATTTGAGGTGCTTGTGAACTTGATTTCTTTCCCAAGCTGAAAAACTAGTCCACCATTTACGGAGCCGATCCGGGGTTTTGTCCTGGACCATGAACATAGGTGGCATTTCGTCTCTCACCCTTTTCTGGCCGATTCGTTGCGAGGAAGTCATGCTGATCCTAGAAAAGATAAAAAATAGATTTAAGATTTTTTTTTTATTATATATAGAAACGAATCTTGTTAATACGGCCTTTCAGCACTTGAAGAAGATTTGAAGGCTGTATAACAGGATACCAGTGTGATATCTATATTTCATTTTGCGAAATTAGTCCTCCGGCGCCCCTTTCGAGGCGTTTGGCTATTTTTGCAAAATTTCCTAACTCTCGACTAAGAACAAAAATCCTATCTAATATTTTTTAATTATTGCTTTCCTAAAAAAAATCGGTATTAGTTGAGCCCGATATGGGTTGCCTACGTATCTCATGTTTGGTGAGAATCAAACTTGCGTAGTTCGAAAATAAAAGAACTAAATCATTTTAAGAAAAGAAAACAAACTAAGAAAACAAACAGCATTTCTAAAACAAATTATTTTCAAAGGAACTAAGAAAATTTATTTGGAAATTTATTTTCAAAGAAACCAAACTATTTTTTGTAAAATTAAGAAAATTTACTTGGAAATTTTTTTTTTTGCATTTTTCAGAATTTATTTTTTAAAGAACTAACTATTTTCGTAAAATTAAGAAAATTTATCTGAATTTTTTTTTTTTTTTTTTTACATTTTTTCAGAATTTATTTTCAAACTAACTATTTTCATAAAATTATTTTAACTATATACCCTGGCGTTTTCGACTTCTTCCTCTTTTTAGAAAATCGGTCGGCATGTAAGATCGAAACAAATAAATGCACACAAAAAGATGCAACAAGTTGGTCTTTTTGTTTTAGGTACACCTGTCCTAGACAGGCCCAACCCCTTGTGTTGAGCCTCCTAAGTCAAATATGCACATGATGCAAATAAACGTTCCTATCGGGGATCCGGCATAAGGTCTTGTTATTCTAAGTCATCATCCCGTTGGAAAAGTGTCTAGACTGGCTTTAACTCGAGCGGACAACTCGAGCCGAAGAGTGTCAGTGCACCGGTAGCATGGCTTTCCGGCTTAATTGACAAAACTCTCCGCCTAAACATGTGTGACTACAAAATCCTTCACCGGTGCCAAGCACCACAGCTATCTTGAGAAAAACGGGTTATGTCCAGCAAATGCCCGGTATTGTATTTCAAAAGACTCAGAAGAGAAAAATGGGTATCGGTACAATTTATATACAGTTCACGAAATATCAAAGCGGTAAAGCAACATTTAGCATATAAAATATAAACATGTAATAAAATCAGATAATAAATAAGCCAAATAAAATAATTATTCGAAGCTCGAATTCTTAAACCCTGAACCAGTGGTTCTGGGTTTGTTTTCCCAGCAGAGTCGCCAGAGCTGTCACACCTCCTTTTAGCGCGCCCGCTACCCGGGGGTAGAAGCGTAAGGGGAGTTTTTCCAATTTAAGTGACAATATTCGAAACAGGATTATTTAACTTATTTCAGAGTCGCCACCTGGAATAAATTAAGGTGTCCCAAGTCACCGTTTTATTTAAATCCCGAATCGAGGAAATTTCGACTTTCCAAATGAAGTCCGCGAACCAGAAATTCTAAGTAAGGAATTCTGTTGACCCGAGGGAAGGTGTTAGGCACCCCCGAATCCCATGGTTCTAGCACGGTCGCTTCAATTATTATAAATGGCTAGAAATACCTGATTTTTATACATGTTTATAAATTAATGCTCTAATTAAAACTTTAAACCGCTCTATTGATTTGAAACCATATCAAAAGAAAGACTAATTACAACATAGATTCGGACTTTTGACAGATAGGTGAATAACAAAAAAAAGGGGTCCGGATTACTTTGAAACTATGCCGATAATAATGATTTCTAGATTAAACAAGAATTCAATTTATGTAAAGATGCACAGTTTTGTCGTTTTTCTTTTTATTTAAACATGTGCAACAATGATTTCTTATTCCATGACTTGTTGACTTAGGGCCAAATAAAAACTCTTAACGGGATTGCATCTGGTTCAAATAAAAGCTCTTAATTGAGACACGAGTGTATATATCCTGATTTTAATACATCTCGAACTCTATTACCGAACTAGATCGAGAATTCATTTGCACGCGACTTGTAAAATTAGGACAGTTGATACTCACTAACGAATTGCAAAGTTAACTCTAAAGTTTTATTTATTTTTCTTTTTTTTGAAACCAATTGCTGTTATTACAAATTTGTAAAGGAATAAAATTTGTCCTTACGCTAAAATTTTACTACGAACCACTGTTACTACAAACTTGTAAAGCATACTTATTTCGAAGCTAACTCAAACTCTATTTAAAACTTTAGTTACTACAAACTTGTGACAGTAATTCAAACATAGTACTAAAATTAAACAGATTTACATGCTAACTAAGAGGTTGGTTCGATTTCACAACTCATGATTTAAATCGAAACATACAGCGATTCTAGTTATACCAATATGCTTTACAAGGCTAATGAACACACATATAGAAGATCTAATCTAATTTTGAAGTTGAAATGTAGTGGTCCAAAGCATAAAACCGGCAAGCATTCTCATTTCCAGCTTAATTTCAAGTTTACACCAACAATGAAATCGAAATTGTGTACCTGGAATTCAAGAGCAATAGAGGAAGTCAGTGGCAGAAACTCAACAGTAACAGCTACGGAACAGCAACACCAGCAGTCAAATTCCCAATAAAAAAAAACCAGCAGAAACAGTAGCAGAACAGTAGAGAAATTCCAGGGAATGTTTTAAAATTCCAAACAGAAAAGCCCAGGAATCTTCAAACCAATAGAAAGACCAAAACACATATGAAACAGTGTTCAAAGAACCAACAGGAAGTCTTCTTTCACAACTGAAATGAATCTAAAGCAAATGAAGAGAAAAAAAAACTCTTGGTGTAATATTACAGAGATTCAAGTAGGTAATACTACGGAGCTTCTGCCAAGTGTGTGTTCTTGTGAGTGTCTAATGTGTATTTGCCAATATTCTCAATGTTGTATGAATGTATTTCCAGAGAGTATCTGTGTGTGTGTTTGTGAAACAGTGTGTGTATCTATCAGAGAGTGCTCACTATCACTGGTCTATGTATACTGCCAGTGTCTTTTCCAGAGAGTCTCCTCTTCATTTTATAGCCTTCAAAACTCAAATCATCAACATATTTAATTATTCCAGATCTGTCCAGCACATATTATTCTCTCCTTTTTGCACTTTTCAAGCTGTATAAACATGCCTCTACCCTTTAAACAGCCCTAAAGTGCAGAAACTATATGGGATACCTGCTGTCCAGCAGGTTCCACCGCCTAAACATGTGCCTTGCACCCTCAAATTTCTATCCTAAGCTAAACAACTATATCCAATCAGTTTTTTTATTAACTAACAGCTAGTTAAACTCTATGATTCAAACAGCTATAACCAATTCCAATCCTATATCAACACATAGAATCAAACAAACAGCCCAATTCCACTTAAACAGTGAACTCGGATCAGATGAACCAATGCCAAACTTGTGCCAAAATGTTCTAACAAACGAACCTACGAATCTAATCGACAAACTTCAATCAGTCGAATAACAATATGTGTAATCGATAACAAACCAATTGCAAAGACTGCACATTACAGACTCTCGGCCAGAATAAAAAAAAATGAAAATTTTAGCTATTCGACGAAATATCGAATCGAGTCGAATTCTTATCTTCTAACACCACATTTATAATAGACAACTCAAAGAAATAACAAGTCGACCAAATAAAGGTCCCAAAAGATGAGGAAAACAGAAAATGAGGACATTCGAAGAAAACTAACAACGAACGAATAACTAAACTAAACGTCGAATACAATTAAACAAGAAACGAAACGAAAAGGAAAAGAAAAATACCTTAAAGGAGAGAAATTCGGAATCGAAAGGCTTTGGAACTTGAACTTACAATTTTGAAGTCGAACGGACTTTAATTAAGATATTTTCGAATGAAAATGTCTCAATTAAAGTCTATTAAACTTCAATTTCGTTCAACTTTAGGCGGAATCCCCAATTTGGTATCCTAGGGTTCTTGGTTCGGATTTGGGATTCGAACCGTTCCGGTGTTGTTTGAAAGGAGACGGGTGTGGATTTGGAGAAAGGGTGGTCCGGTGATGATGTGGTGTGAATTTGGGCGTTATCGGCGTCGTTGCCGCCGGCTTTTCAGACGAGGAGGCGAGGGGCGGCGTTTAGGGTTTATGGGGTCGTTTGGATTCTGAAGGAGCCGATGTGTTCGGGTGAATGGGGAGTTTACAGGGGTTTGGGTGTTTTGGGGTTCAAAAATGAACGAATTAATCCCAACCGTTGGATCAAATGAATCCAACGGTTGAGATCACATGGGCTAAATTAAATGGGGTTGTTTTGGGAAAGGGTAACGGGTAAGGGAGTTTGGGCTGGGGCGTTTGGGCCTTATGAATTAAATCGAATTTCGGCCCAAATTTGATTTCCCCTCTCTTTTATTTAATTCTCATTATTTCCTCAATTGAAAAAGAATTAAAACTCTAAATTTCATAAAAACAAAATCAAATTATCTCATAAAAAATACAAAATTAGTCATACTAACAATTTACACACATAATTATTAAATATAAAATCACACAATTAGGTATTTAAACATTAAAATGCAAACATACACATTTTGTTATTTTTTTCATTTTCGTAAACAAACTTAATTGCTCTAAATTGTAAACATGAATTTTATATACACATGCAATTTTTTTTATTTTTATATTAATTTAAACAAATATAATCACGTATATACAAATGCAAACAAATACAAAAAATAACACAAAAATTCACAAAAACACACACCATAAAAATAGACAATTTTTGTTTTGATTTTGTGGGAGTAATTCATGTTAGGCAAAAATCACGTGCTCACAGTAACAACTGAAAAAAAAAAGACTTTACTAAATTAATGGACTATCGGTGCATTAGTTTAAAAAAACGAAAAATATTTTGCAAAACTAATAAAGTCCAACAAAGATACATTTTCAAGAAATGCTAAATATTTTTTATTTTTTTAAATTAATGCACCAATAGCCCACTAATTTAGTAAAGTCTTATTCTTCTTCTTTTTTCCAACTTTTACAAAAAATAATTCAATTTTTACAAAAAAATATTTTTTCAGTTTTTTTAAAGCATTACTTTTGTAAAAACTAGAGAAAATATTTTTAATAAAATATTTTCATTTTTTAAAAGCTGAAAAAAATATTTTCAACAAAATATTTTTATTTTTTGCAAACTAAATAAAGTCCAACAAAGATACATTTTCAAGAAATGCAAAATATTTTTCGTTTTTTAAACTAATGCAACAATAGTCCACTAATTTAGTAAAGTTTTGTTTTTCAATTTTTACAAAAAAAATTCAATTTTTACAAAAAAAAATGTTTTTCAGTTTTTTAAAGCATTTCTTTTGTAAAAACTAGAAAAAATATTTTTAATAAAATATTTTTGTTTTTTAAAATCTGAAAAAAATATTTTCAACAAAATATTTTGATTTTTGAAAAATATTTTTTTTCAGTTTTTTTAAAGCATTTAGTTTTATCTTACTTTTTCAGTTTTTATTTTAAAGAAAAAATATTTTCAATTTTTTCAAAAAAATGAAAAAAACAAATTTCAAAAAATGACCGGTGAATGGTCTTTGCAGGTCACTAGGATTTTTTGAGTAAAGAAGTGAAAGTTTTATGATTTTTGTGTGAGAAAAGAAAGTTATATGACTTTAGTGAAAAAATGTCATAGTTATATGACCATTTGTGAAATTTACCCAATATTTATTTCTGTTTCATTTGGATTTTGGAAAAAATAAGTAGGGAAAAGATTAAATTTGTTCTTGTGCTTTGTGAAATAATTTAAATTTGCCCCGCATGAATAGTTAAGAGTTAAATATACACCTATTATTACAATATTGATTCAAATATGCCCTTATTCACCATTTTTCTAACACATGAGACCCTTTTACATCGGAAACAGGTCAAGTTTTTTAAAATAGTCCATATTTACCCCTGAATTTTGTGATATTATGAAGATTTTATTTTTTCAGCCACGCTCTAAATTAATCACCATCATATTAATTGATTCTTTCAGTTCTCAAAACGCCACTTAAAGACCATTGTTGTTCTATAGCCAATCTAAAATTTTAAGTTTATAGGTTCCTATAAAAATCTCAAGTTAATATATGATAATAACTGAATTAACGAACTGGTTCCAAGTTAAATATTTTATATATTTAATAAATTTTTCAATACAAATATTGGATCTAGGTAAAAGTTAATGGGTCACGAGAAGTCGTAACTAGGGATTGATCCAATGAGTTAGATACGGGCTCTCGTAAACCCAGTAACTTTTGTCTAGATTCGATATTTATATTGAAAAATTCATTTAATATATAATAATATTTAGCTTGCAACCAAATTCGTGAATCCAGTTCTTATTGTATACTAACTTAAGACTTGTGTACAATTATCGGGTTGCATAATTACTAACCTAATAATTGCATAACCTGTTAATTATATTGTATAGTAATTGTAGTGACCTATCTATTTTCCAACACATAATTATAGTGTAATTTTTACAGTCATATTTGATTGGACAAGTGTAATTACATAGATAAATATATATTTTAAATCTTACTCCATCAACCAATTAAATAATGTACATAAAAAAAAGTATATTTATTCACGTTAAACCTTGAATATAAGGGTAAAATTGTAGAGCTAATTCACGAGGAAGACCAACACCTAAGTTTGATATATGACTATCTGAATTCAAACTTATATTTACTTTCAGAAAATAACCTATTAGAACTTAAATATGAAAGCTCAAAAGCTGTTATGAAAAAGTATCAAATTTACTGTTGAAAGAATTAGAAAAGTGTAAATGACTCCAATAAGAATTTATTCGTAGCAGAAAGAGTTAAACTTATGGCTTTAGCAGTAATCTAAGAAGGGCGGATATATTAGTGGGAATGAAACTTAAAAAAAAAAAAGAGTATATATTTGGAAAAAGTGAGGAAACTTTTGAAAATTATTACACTTGTTATAAAATAATAGAAGAACAAGAACAATATTGCAGAGAAAGAGAGAGAGGAAATTCTTATTGAATTTTGGGATGATTTACAATGGGGTAAGACCCTCTATTTATAGGAGAAATATGACTTAGTCACAAAGTAAAACTCTCCACAAGATAGACATTCACTCCAAATAGAATTCTAGACATTCACTCCAAATAGAATTCTATTCTTAACATTCCCCCTTGAATGTCTACTCAATAAGTAATGTGCCTCATTAAAACCTTAACTAAAATAAAACCCAATGGGAAAAAAAATTTAGAAAAGGAAAAAGAGTACACATATCTAATAATACGCCTTTTGGTTGCCTCGTTAAAAACCTCGCAAGGAAAACCCAGTGGGACAAAACCTTGTAAGGGAAAAAGAGTGCAACGCGCATTAACTTCCCCCGATGAGAGCATCAATTCACATCCTTAAGCCTTCGCATCCCGATCTTGTACACTAGCTTCTTGAAGGTTGACGTCGGTAGAGATTTTGTGAACAAATCAGCCATATTATCACTTGAGCGAATCTGTTGCACATTAATATCACCATTCTTTTGAAGATCATGTGTGAAAAATAACTTTGGTGAAATGTGCTTTGTCCTATCTCCTTTTATGAATCCTCCCTTCAGTTGAGCTATGCATGCTGCATTGTCTTCATACAAAATAGTGGGTAACTTATCACATTTTACACCACATTTATCTCGAATAAGATGTATTATAGACCTCAACCACACATACTCTCGACTTGCTTCATGAATAGCAATTATCTCAGCATGATTAGATGAAGTAGCCACAATTGATTGCTTAGTCGATCGCCAAGATATGGCAGTGCCTCCACGGGTAAACACATAACCTCTTTGAGATCGAGCCTTGTGTGGGTCGGATAAATACCCAGCATCAGCATAACCAATAAGATCGGGACTGCAATTATTGCCATAAAATAAGCCCATATCGGTAGTCCCTTTTAGATACCGCAATATGTGTTTGATCCCATTCCAATGTCTCCTTGTGGGAGCAGAGCTATATCTTGCTAAGACATTAACTCGAAAAGTTATGTCAGGCCTTGTAGTATTGGCAAGATACGTTAGTGCACCAATTGCACTAAGATATGGTACTTCAGGACCAAGTAGCTCTTCATTCTCTTCTTGAGGTCGGAATGGATCTTTGTTCACATCAAGTGATCGAACAACCATCGGAGTACTTAATGGATGTGCTCCATCCATGTAAAACCGTTTCAGTACCTTTTCTATGTAGGTAGATTGATGAACAAAAATTCCGTTTGCCAAATGTTCAATTTGCAAACCAAGACATAATTTTGTCTTTCCGAGATCTTTCATCTCGAACTCCTTCTTTAAATAATCAATTGCCTTTTGGAGTTCTATAGGAGTTCCAATAAGGTTTATGTCATCAACATATACGGCAAGTACAACAAATTCCGATGTTGTTTTCTTTATGAAAACACATGGGCAAATGGCATCATTTATATAGCCTTCCTTTAATAAATACTCACTAAGACGATTATACCACATTCGTCCTGATTGCTTTAGACCATACAAAGATCTTTGCAATTTGATTGAAAACATTTCCCGGATTTTGAATTATTAGGCATTTTGAAGCCCTCGGGAATTTTCATGTATATCTCATTATCAAGTGAGCCGTAAAGGTAGGCGGTAACCACATCCATTAAATGCATGTCAAGTTTTTCATGGACAGCAAAACTAATGAGATAACGGAATGTTATAGCATCCATAACGGGTGAATATGTCTCTTCATAATCAACACCAGGCCTTTGTGAAAATCCTTGTGCAACAAGGCGTGCCTTATATCTTTGCACCTCATTTTTCTCATTTCTCTTGCGTACAAAGACCCATTTATAGCCAACAGGCTTAACACCATTAGGTGTTTGGACTATAGGCCCAAAAACTTCACGTTTTGCAAGTGAATTCAACTCTGATTGGATTGCTTCTTGTCATTTTGGCCAATCAAGTCTTTGTCGACATTCTCCAACAGATTGAGGTTCAAGATCCTCATTTTCTTGCATAATGCTGGATGCAACATTATATGCAAAGACATAATCCACCACTATATCCAATCGATTCAAATTTGTCTCAATATCGATTGGATTTATTGATAGTTCCTTATTTTCTTGAGTCTCGGGCTCAGTGGATTCCTCATGAATCTCGGAATTTATTAAGTCGTGGATTTCTTCATGAGATTCTTTCATAGTGTCATTTTGATCATTTATTTTCCTTTTTCTAGGATTTCGATCTTTGGAACCTAATGGTCCGCCACGTTTCATGCGTGCTTTTGACTCATTAGCTATGACACTAGAAGATTGTCCAATAGGGACATCAATACGGATTGGAACGTTCTCCGCAGGGATATGTGATTTTGTTATCCTTTTCATATCCGTAAATGCATCGGGCATTTGATTTGCTATTCTCTGCAAATGAATAATCTTTTGTACCTCTTTTTCATAAATAGAGGCACGTGGATCAAGATGAGATAATGATGGATTTTTCCACAAAATTTCCCGTTTGGTTTCACCAACTTCTCCCCTTAATTTTGGAAAAAGTGTCTCATCGAATCGACAGTCTGCAAATCGTGCAGTAAATAAATCTCCCGTTAATGGCTCGAGGTAGCGAATAATGGAGGGCGATTCAAACCCAACATATATTCCTAACCTTCTTTGCGGACCCATTTTGGTGCGATATGACGGTGCTACAGACACATATACTGCGCATCCAAAAATTCTTAAATGGGATATATTAGGTTCATGACCCAAAACTAATTGCAACGGGGAATATTTATGATAATTTGTCGGTCTGAGACGAACTAGCATTGCTGCATGCAAAATGGCGTGACCCCAAACAGAAGTGGGCAGCCTCGTTTTCATGAGTAACGGTCTTGCTATCAATTGCAGACGTTTAATTAAAGACTCTGCAAGACCATTTTGAGTGTGAACATGAGCTACGGGATGTTCCACTTTTATCCCAATTGATAAGCAATAATCATTAAATGCTTGGGATGAAAACTCAACAGCATTATCAAGTCTAATAGACTTAATTGGATTATCAGGAAATTGTGCCCGTAATCGAATTATTTGTGCCATTAATTTTGCAAACGCGAGGTTGCGAGATGACAATAGGCACACATGAGACCATCTAAAGGATGCGTCTATCAAGACCATAAAATATCGGAACGACCCACTAGGTGGGTGAATAGGTCCACAAATGTCCCCTTGTATACGTTCCAAAAACGCAGGGGACTCAATTCCAACCTTTGTTGGTGATGGTCTAATAATTAACTTGCCTTGATAACAAGAAGTGCAAGAAAATTCATCATTTAAAAGAATCTTTAAATTCTTTAATGGATGCCCATTTGAGTTTTCTATGATTCGTCTCATCATAATTGATCCAGGGTGTCCCAATCGATCATGCCAAAGTACAAAAGTATTGGAATCGATAACCTTTTGGTTTACAATAGAATGTGCCTCAATTGCACTAATTCTTGTCCAATACAGGCCACAAGACAAAGATGGGAACTTCTCAATAGCCCTTTTCTGGCGAGAGACATTTTTGGTAATGATGAGATATTCAAGATTATTCTCATCTATTGTCTCAATATGATATCCATTTCTGCGGATATCTTTAAAACTCAACAAGTTCCTCTTGGACTTGGAGGAGAACATTGCATTCTCTATGATAAGTATTGTTCCCATAGGCAGAATTATAGTAGCTCTTCCAGAGCCTTCAATTAATTTACTACTACCAGAAATTGTAGTAACATCTGCCTTACACATACTTAAATGAGAGAAATATTTCTTCTCTTTGAATATTGTATGTGTTGTACATGAATCAATTAAGCAAATATTTTTACAATTGAACTTTGATCCAAGTTTGCTTTGTAGGATATCCATGTCTGTTTCCAAAACGAGAAGATATTGGAGTCATAGTAGCACATTAACACATAATTCATGGTTAAGTAACGAAAGGACTTCATGTTAAAAAAAAAATGTTCAAAGTTATACGTGTAACCTTAATTGATATCCTCCTTGAAGAAAAGGGCTTTGCTTGAACACAAATATTAAAAGTGCAACATATATTTCTGAACTGTTATCGAATTGCTATTGGAACTAATTTTCTGTTTTAGACAGAATAATATAATACTAGTATTTAAGTATTGAAAAACAGAAACAATCTAATTTGGTACTACTAGTAAATATTGGAAAAAAAATTGGATGGTAGTGACCAACTATTATTTTAATGAAAGAGATACATTTAAAACAACTGTACATATTGCCATATTTGAGTCAAATACGTGTGTAAAAGAAATAGGCAGGCTAGATACGTTCTGTTTAAGTTTTCATCCTCTCATACAGTTAATGTCAAAAAAATCACATAAATATCCAGGAAAACCAAGCAACTTTTAACATTATCTCATAAAACAAATAATACTATTGATACTAATGACTACTACTCAGGTTAAAGAATTATGATTACATGAAGTTTATTCACTAACTATTAAAAATAGGCAAAAATAAAAATTAAAACTACTCAATCATCTTTAACCACGGATTCATCACCAATCAAGTGGTCTATTTTTCCATCAGGGCGCTCAAAAAAGTCTGCCACATCCAAGTGGGTGATATCAAAATCATTGTCAGAGACAAAATTGGCTTCAGGGCCTTTATTCTTTAGAGATGCTTGATAAAGATCAACCAAATGTCTTGGTACACGGCAAATTTTTGCCCAATGCCCTTTTCCACCACAACGATAACATTCAATTTCTGAATCATTTGTTTTTGGCTTCTCATCTTTCCCTTTCCACCTTTTGTGGTTATTTCTCTTTGGGGGATGATTAACACTAGGAAAATTTCTTCCTTGTCTACGGCCACGGCCGCGGCTACGTCCATGATCACGATCACAATTACAGATAGAGTCACAACCACGACTATGATCATGATCACGACTGCGATTAGAGTCACGGCCTTTTTCACGCTTAGCATAATGGGAATATACCTCATCCGCTTCAGGCAATGGTGTAGACCCGGTGGGTCGATTTTCGTGATTTCTCATGAGCAAGTCATTGTTTCGCTCAGCCACAAGAAGAAGAGAAATCAGCTCAGAGTACTTCTTGAAACCTTTCTCTCTGTACTGCTGTTGCAGAACCATATTGGAGGCATGAAACGTTGTAAACGTTTTCTCAAGCATATCATAATCACTGATAGTATCTCCACAGAGTTTCAATTTAGAAGTAATTCTGAACATCGCAGAATTATATTCAGAAACAGACTTAAAGTCTTGGAGCCTCAGATGAGCCCAATCATATCATGCTTGTGGAAGGGTGACCAACTTTAAGTTGTCATATCTTTCCTTTAAGCCATTCCACAAAATAAGTGGATCTTTGATTGTGAGATATTCAATTTTCAACCCTTCATCAAGGTGATGGCGCAAGAAAATCAAGGCCTTAGTACAGTCTTGGGTGGATGCTTTATTTCTGTCTTTAATGGCGTCTCCAAGACCCATTGCATCTAAGTGGATTTCAGCATCCAACACCCATGTCATATAGTTCTTGCCCGAAATTTCAAGGGCAACGAACTTTCTTTTCATAATGTCAGTCATAATTAAAAAGAGGAGAAAAATTACCTTAATCTTCTGAAAGAGCTTCTTGAGACGGTAGAGTCTCGTGCTGATAACGTGTTATAAAATAATAGAAGAACAAGAACAATATTGCAGAGAAAGAGAGAGAGGAAATTCTTATTGAATTTTGGGATGATTTACAATGGGGTAAGACCCCTCTATTTATAGGAGAAATATGACTTAGTCACAAAGTAAAACTCTCCACAAGATAGACATTCACTCCAAATAGAATTCTAGACATTCACTCCAAATAGAATTCTATTCTTAACAACACTCAATTTTTAGCCCTCCTTGAGAATTAAAAAGTATAATTATATTCAATTTTTGTCACGATCCGGATTTTCCATCCTCGGAAGTCGTGATGGCGCTTACTAATATGATCTAGGCAAGCCAATTAATCTAATTCTTCTCTTAACCACATCAACAATATAAAGAAGAATGAGGCAATTAATTTAAAAGCGTAAGTCTCAAAACATAAATAACTAACACCAAGTGCGGAAATTCAAATACACCTCTACCCAGATCTTGTGTCACTAACTCACGAACTTCTACGGAATGCTAAATACAAAGTCTGAATAAAAATACAGCACTGTCTGATTCGATATAAAGGAAATCAAATAAAAACAAAGATAAGAGAGATTCCGGGCCATGTGGACGCCAACAAGGCTACCTCGGGAATCTCCTGACTGAAGTCAGCTCCTAACGCTCTTACTACTCTCCAAAAGCTCATGCTCCGGTGCTATGATCTGTGCAAAAAGATGCACAAAGTGTAGCATCAGCACAATCGAACCCATGTGATGGTAAGTGCCTGGCCTCAGGGGCGTACGTAGGACTTTTAGTAAGCGGTGTCGATATTTAAGGAAACGATTAAACTGTGGGATAAATAGAAAAAGAGATGAGAAGTTTAGAACGACGATAGCAAAGAAGCTTGTTTAAAATTTGAAAAATTGCATCTTTTTAAAAATTATGATTCCATGTATGCTTAAATAACTTCCTCTACGCATTCAAATAATTTTTCAATCACTTATAGAATGTGAATATCAGATTTCAGATTTATTAATTAATTTTTATGATGAAATTGAGGGTTCAATCCTCTATGAACACTAGTTTTCCAAAAGGACCATGCATTTTGAAAACAAATAATGTGTGCTGCTAAGGTCGATCCCCAGACATCAGGCAAGAAAAAGGAAGCCCGGCCACTATGCCAGACAATGCTTTATGCCATAAACATTATTTATATTTTATATTATCGGTTTGATTTTTTGTATATATGCCTATATAGTATAATTTTTCGATCAAGCAGTGTCGGATGACACCGCTTGAATACACGTGCATCCGCCCCTGCCTGGCCTAACCCCGGCGAAGTATTGACGAGGCTAGACAGGACTACCAATCAACCTGTGCAGATATATATATACAAGTACTACGAAGATAATAGCGAAAAATAATAATTAAGACTGGGAGGGGAACATGCTTTTGGGGATAACAGATAAAATAGAAAGGTAGGAATAAATAAGGAAAAACTACAACTGATCTCTTCTAACATAGAATACGTGGTCGGCATGCCACACGATCCCATTTCATGATATATAAGTGGTCGGCGTGCCACACGATCACATTTCATAATATATAAGTGATCGGCGTGCCACACGATCCCATTTCATGATATATATCGGCGTGCCACACGGTCCAATTTCATGATATATAATTGGTTGGGATGCCACACGATCTCATTTCATAATGTATAAGTGGCCGGGATGCCACAGGATCCCATTTCATAATATATAAGTGGTCGGCGTGCCACACGATCCCATTTCATAATATATACCGGTTTCTCGACAAGGGAACAAATATCAATTCAATTATCTCGGCAAGGGAAAATACAAATAAATGGTTAATTCCCAGCAAGGGAGCAATAACAATTACTTACATGTCCCGGCAAGGGAATATTTACATCTCTTTCTCTTTTATTCATCTCTTACTTCCTAACCATGTCATAATTCGAGCCAACGCTCTAAGGAGTTTACAAATCATATTTTCTCTTCATACTATTCACATTATACATATAAACAAGGAAGAGTCACTACAGAATCCCAAATAAGCACAAGTAAGGACTCACGGTCATGCTAGACACTGGTGTATAGATACTCGTCACCATGCCTATACACCATACTCAACATTTAGCAATTACCAAATACTACTCTAATCCTACTCCCTCAAGCCAAAGTCATATCAAACACTTACCTCGAATGCTCCAAACTCAACTCAAGCCTCTAGTATAGCTTTACCCCTCGAATTCGGCTCCAACTCAAACAAATCTATGAAATAACGACTGCATAATATCAACAATAGCTAAACAAATCAAACCTAATACCTAAATGTAGATTCCCAGCCATTCTTCCACAAATTCCAAAATTGAACATGTGCCCGCTTGGTCAAAAAATGAGTTCCGAACCAAATTCATATCACCCATTCCCCTACGAGGCCGAATATACAATTTGTTTTCAAATTCGACCCCAAAACGAGGTCTAAATCAGAAAAAACAAAATATTGAAAAACTCTTACTCTATCCTTTTCCCCCAATTTCTACCCTAGATTACATGATTTAGGCTTAGAAACTTACTAATTAATGAAGGAAAATGAAGGAAATGACTGAAAATTTATTTACCCAAGAGGTCTTGATGAAACGAAGCTTCAATGGAGGACTAAGGGTCTTGGAGAAGAAGGAACTCGGATGTTTTTATGAAAATTTTGCGACCATACTGTTCTGAAAATAAAAATAATTGTGCAAAAATACCATATGGGATAGAAAAAGAGGGGATGCGATCGCATGGGGTAAGGCTGGCTAGGTACTGCGATCGCGGGCTATCGTATAGAAGGCTAAGACGGAGGCTGGTTTTTGCACATTACGATCGCAAAAGGGAAGGTGCGATCGCATAGGAGAAATTGGATGAGGTACGCGATCGCGGAGTCAACTATGCGATCGCATAGAACAAAACTGGGTAATCAAGATTTACACTATGCGATCGCGAGAAAAACTATGCGATCGCATAGAACAACGTACCAGATATCAGAATTGAGCATTTTCTGCAATTTTTACGAAGTTCAAAACACCCCGAACCACCTCCGAATCACTCTCGAGCCCTCGGGGCTCCTAACCAAACACACACACTAACTCAACAACATCTTACTAACTTAACCGTGCGATCAAATCGCCAAAATAATATCATAAACAAGGAATCAAGCCTCAAAATTATCACTTTTTCATCTAACTTCATAAACTTTCAAACTTGGAGTTCTAGGTCCGAAACACGTCAAATGACGTCTCATTTCAACTAAATTTCATAGAAAGTCGCTTAAACAATATATAAGACTTGTAGCGGGTGTCGAAATTAAAATACGAGCCCGATACCACAGTCTTTTAATTATTTTTCATTTTTAATTTTCTTAATAATTTCAGAAAAATAATTTCACAGAAAAATTTATTTCTCGGGCTCGGGACCTCGAATTTCAATTTCGGGTATACGTCTGAGTCCCATATTTTTCTACGGACCCTTCAGGATCGTCCAAATCATGGGTCCGAATCCGTTTACCCATAATGTTGACCCAAGTCAACTTTAATGATTTTTAAAGCCACATTTTGAACTTTTTCACAAAATTTAACATATAAGCTTCCCGGCTACGCTCGGACTGCACACGCAAATCGAAAAAAGTAAAAATGAGGTTTTCAAGGCCTCAGAAGCATGAAATAAAAGAGAACATAGGTGATGATCATGGGTCGTCACAATTTTTTACTAACCAAGTAATTACTTGGCCAAATAAAGAGGCCAAACTTTACAATTACACCCAAATTCAATTCTCATGTGGCTTTCCAAATTGATCCAAGAAATACAATTTGAAGACCACCATTATTCCACGATCACTTCATCCCAATGACAATACACAAAAATCACTCACTCAAACGATCTCCCGCACATCTTTATCATTTTTTTCTGTCACCATTTTACCTATGCCCTAAATTCATTGGCTCTCATCAAGTATAACTCTACCTGGACTGCCATAATATTTCTACAAATAATTTAGAAGCTAAATATTGTGTACCAATGTTTGGTTTAATACTAGGAAATTGATGTGAAGCTCTGGCATTGGTATTGATGATATGAGATATATTGACAATCGAATTTTGTCAATGGAGTTTTGGCAGATGTGAAGATTTAACTTGGTGGTGCAATTGTTCATTGTTTGAGTTTTCACTACTACACATACTCTTTTCTGACTGAAACAGTTGGCCAAAAATACCAACCCAGAAACCAACTTGGTCGGTTTCGAAAAATGCAATCCTCTTTTATTTGAAAATTTGGCCAAGTCGGTCAGTTTTTTTAGCACCATAATGCTACAAAATTATTTTTCTCCAAAAAAAATAAATTTCAAGAAATAGATGCTAGACTTCGATATTCTGCCTCCGATAATCTTCCGGAAATAGTCAACTGCTTCTTGGACTTCCAAGAAATCAAAAAATCCCCAAACTTAACAAGGTAGCTTATGACAGACCTGTGAGAGTTGGGACAAGCAGCCCAGTCGGCATTGCAAAATGCTGATAATGACTCAGAACAATGTGCCTTCAGCAAAACCCCCAATCTTGGGATGTTTGATATACCGAACAATTCTCAAGGCAACTTCCATGTGAAAGGCCTTGAGAGAATGCATGAACTGACTGAGGCTTCGAACCGCAAAAGAAATGTCTGGTCGAGTTATTGTGAGGTATAGTAACCTCTCAAGTAATCTTTGATAAGTACCTGGATCATCCAAAGGCTTATTATCAGCAGTCACAACATAAGAGCCTAATTCAATAGTACATAGCCTCAGGTTTTGTTCCATAGGAGAAGTGGCATGCTTAGATCCTGAGAGCCCTAAGTCAGCAATCAACTCAAGGGAATACTTTCAGATGCATCAAGATCCCCTCAGCACTCCTTGCAAATTAAATTCCCAAGAAATAATTAAGTTCTCCCCAATTCTTTGGTCTTGAATTTGTGATGAAGAACAACTTTGGTGGATTGTATTAGTTGCATATCATCACCAATTTTAAGCAGGTCATCTACATAAACCAAGATAACGACCATTTTTCCAACTTCCCTTTTAATGAATAATGAGTAATCCAAATGACTCTGACAGAAATCAGAGTCAATGAGAACAGATGTGAGCTTTACATTCCATTGTTTTGAGGCCTGCTTAAGTCCATAGAGGGATTTATGCAGCCTGCAGACCAATGATTTATCTCTGGATTTACTGAAGCCTTGTGGTATGCTCATGTACACCTATTCTGACAAGTCTCCTTGCAAGAAAGTGTTATAAACATCCATGTGGTGGACTGGCCACTGCCTTGAAACTGCTAACGAAAGAACACTTCTAACAGTAACCATTTTCACCACAGGTGTAAATATTTCCTGATAGTCCAAACCTTCTCATTGGTTGAACCCTTTAGCTACCAATCTCGCTTTGAATATTTCTATTTTACCTGTAGTCGTATACTTTATTTTGTGAAACCATTTAAATCCAATGGCTTTCTTTCCTTTGGGCAAGGGAACAAGCTCCCAAGTTTTGTTATCGTTCAGTGCCTTGATCTCTGTTTGCATTGCTTCTACTCACCTTTTATCTATGGCTGCCTCATAATAGCTAGCAGATTCTACTTCAGGGAAAAAGTTTGAGAGATAACTCTGATATTTAGGATATATGTTATCATATCCAATCACATTAGAGATAAGATATTGACAACAATTAGAATGCTTGACTTTATCCGTCCTCACAAAATCTTTAAGCCATATAGGTGGTCTTGACTCTCTTGTAATTTTTCTAACTTCTACGTGTAGAGGAACAGATGGAACCTGTAGAGTGGCTTGAACTTTGTCATCGTTAGTGTGGGCTGGAGTAACAATTGAATCGGACAAATCAATTGCAGTAGACATGTGATTTTTGACCCTCCCCGAGATTTTTTATATTTTAGCATAAAATATTTAGTTTAGGCCTAATATAGCTATTTGAGATAATTTTGACTCTTTTACTTTATTTTTGCCTTAAAATGAAAAATTATAAAAAAAAAAAATATATATATATATATATATTAAAATGAAAAATTATAAAAATATATATATAGTTTTACTAATGTGTTGTAGTTATTTAAACTTGAAAAATACAAAAATAGTACTTTATATTTTTATATAAAAATGAAAATTAGAAAAAAAAATAGTTCCATTAATATTTTTGTAATTACTTTAATCTTGAAAAATATAAAAATAGTTTTGTTTTAATTGTCAGTCTTATTTTTATAATTATTTTGCTTATGTAGGATTAATTAAATAAAATCATGTTTCCATTCTCATTTCCGGGCATAGAATAATATTCGGGTTCAAACTACCCGATTTTAGGCTTAATTTTCGGACATAGCCCATAATAATCCGAGTCCACCACACGTAGGGAACACACGTGGGGGACACAATGAATACACACACTCACTCACAAAGGGAGACAAACGAAAATGGACACTACTAATATTCTTTTTTTATTTTGAAAAGAGAATAAAAATACATGCACACAACTGAAGAAAAGGTGAGATAGAAAACGACAATTAAAATACGAAAAAAGAGAAAGAAAGAACAGAAATAGAAAAAGAGTAACAGGAAAACTTACAAAACATTTTATATACATACACTATACACACACGACAACATAAGGAAAAAGGGGGAGGGGGCATCACGTTTTTTTTTTAAAAGAGGCTACTATTGCATTATCTCCTTCCTCAATAACTAAAAAACACAAAAACCCTAGCAACCATGGTTGCCATCGGGAACAATACAAAAAACCACCCATCTCCCTCATGATAACCAGCCCTCACACCTTATCAAATCAGCTTCTTCGTCGTCCTCCAACCAACCATAAACAGCCCACGCCACTTTCAGCCATCGCCCAAACAACCCACCTCACGTCGAGACTGTTCTGTCACTCTAGCAGCCTCACACAGTCGGCCCCCACAGCCCGTCGACCACCCAAAACTCCATAGTTGTTGCTCCACAGCACCTCACCTTCCGTCGTTCACCACCAACGACCATCACTCCCCGTTATCGTCCAACGACAGTCCACCAGTCAGCTACGACGATAATAGTCACCAAACAACCCCTCAAGTCATTTCTTCTTCAGCCTATCGCACGAGCAAACGACCAGTCCGCCTACCGTCTCCATGCCGATTTTGATTTCTGTTTCATCATGGAGCTTGTGTGTGCTTTCATTGGTTCGAGCCTGACTAAGAGCTACCATCCGCTCAAGGTCTTGTTTGATTTTATTTGAGTCTATCGTTGTTCGTTGTCCGATGAGGTCTAGCTTGAGTTCCGTTCAAGGTTCTCATTTGTCTCCATTCGAGGTCCGTTCCTTTTTTTGATTTCGGCTCTAACTGTTGATATCTGTTTAATACATTCAAGATGTGGGTTAATTATTTGACCTGAACGTTTTGTTAAATATTGTGTCACGTGGTTGAAGCCTAGTTAAAGCTACTTTGCCATCTTTTGTTGAAAGTGTGATGTTGTGCGTTTCCTATTGTTTGATATCCGGATTTATTTACTTGATTAAGTGAAAAGTTAGATGCACATGAAGTTAATTGCCAACTATGTCATAAAAAGTTTGTTTGATGAAAGGTGTTTCATGTAGTGGTAATATTAAGTGGCATTATTTTGAGTGTTAGTTAGCATTTGTTTTAGTTTATTCATGGTGACGGGACTGTGATTTGTTAGATTTTGGAAGATGTGTAATTATAATTAAATCAGTTTGAGGCTTACCCATATGTCGCAATTAATCTCCATAGCTCTTGGTAACAATATCAAATTTAGGAAAATAATTAGGAACATCGCGTTTGGCTTAGTTGAATACATTCTTCCAAAATAAATTGAGGTACGCCTCGCCAAGAGAAATCTCAAAATGCATGACCCTCATTTAATTAATCTTGTATTTATCATTAGAATCGAGGTGTTCCATTAGTTGAATTTTTCATGTCCTCGCAAAGAAGAAAATTGTAGTTGCCGTAGGTTTGCCTGTAAATTATAAATAAGACGAGCCTCGCCAAATAAAATAATGAGCAATTTACTGGGCCCTCATAAATGTATAGATTAAATACTTAGACTTCGGGATGAGATGTTTAGCGAATTTTACGGCATTCCCAAAATAATAACGCGTTAGTAGCTTTAGGCGTGTATTTAATAATGTTATCTTCCTAAACTCGGGTGCACATTTATGTGACCTAAATCAAAATCTCAACGAAGTTGAAATGTGTCGATAATCACGGGTACATTGATTATGACGTGGTTCGAGATATATTTTTACAACATTTTAATTCTTTTATTAAAAATAATAATAATAATAAAAATATTAAAAGCGGTTAAAGGTTAAAATTTGCACATAAGTCAAAACATGTTATAAATCAGATAAATAAGCCAAATATGACAGTTGAACGGCCATGCTAGAACCACGGAACTCGGGAATTCCTAACACCTTCTCCCGGGTTAACAGAATTCCTTATCCGGATTTCTGGTTCGCGGACTTTTAAATAGAGTCAAACCTTTCCTCGATTCGGGATTCAACCGGTGACTTGGGACACCATAAATCTCCCAAGTGGCGACTCTGAATATTTAATAAATAAATCCTGTTTCGATTGTCCTTTAATTGGAAAAACTCCATTGCGCCCTCGCGGGTAGCATAAAAAGGAGGTGTGACAGCTCTGGTGACTCTGTTGGGGATTAAAAACCTAGAACCAATGGTTCAGGGTTAAAAATTCGAACTTAAAATAATTGTTGTATTTGGCTTTGTTTATTATCTGGTATTTTTATATGATATATGCTAATGTGCAAAGTGATGATTTTTACCGCTTTAATATTATTTGAACTGTAAATATAAACTGTGCCAAAACCTTGTCTTCTTACCTCCATGGATGTGCTTACTGGTTGAGACTCCCTATTCTGTTAGTGTCGATACCCTGAAATAAGAAAGAGGTTGGACAAGTTACTAAGCCGGATGACCTTTTGGTGCACGGTACATTGCCCCCTCATCGACTCGAGTTGTCCGCTCGGGTACATAGTATAGAACACCTACATAGGTTTTTGCCTAGTATGACAAAACTTCATGTCAGATCCCTAGTAGGAACGCTTATTTGCATCATGTTGCATTGAACTTAGGAGACTCAACACAGGGGTTGGGTCCGTCTAGGATAGGTAACCTGAAATGAAAAGACCATCCTACTACATCCTGTTTGTCTTACGCATCTATATGCTTCAAACTTGCATGTTGATCGGCTTTTAAATATTGAGGAAAACGAAAAAAGGGGGTAAGTGAAAAATAAACAATGCCTAAGTAGTGTCAAAACTCTGCCAAAATTTTAAAAAAAAAAATCTTGTTTTTCAATTCAGATCTATTGACCAAACTACGCTAGTTTGATTCTCACAGGATGTGAGATACGTAGGCAATCCTTATCGGGTCCAACCTCCCTTTTTGCAAAACTAGCCAAAAATGTCAAAATTTTAATTTTTGTCATAAATAAGTGAGGTGATGCCATTTTTTGTCGAAAATAGCCGAATGTTCCCGAAATGGTCGCCGAAAGGCTGACTTTGCATAAACTGTCACCCTGGGTCATTTTTTAGATTTTGACTAATTGACCCATGCAATCTTAAAATCTTCGTCCCCGAGGCGCTGAAAGGACGTGTTTGCAAAACCGGGTCTTTTATTTTAATTTTTTTTTTTTAAAAAAAGAGGAAAAGTGAATGTCATTGATAATTTTGGTCAAAATAAGCCGAGCCAGCTTTTACAGTGAATTAAACCGTTCTTGTGATAGCCTTAAAGTATCTTGCAGTTGTCGAAAGGTTGTCTTTGTAAAAGAACGGATAAGTTTGTGAAGTGTCATAAAATATTCATCCTCGGCCTCAAAATTCATGTGAAATTGGGAAGGGGCCCCACTTGCAAAAATAGATGTTTTGCTAAAATTGACAGATAGGGAAGGAATTTGTCAGTTTGTTTTCTTAGAGTAGGTGGGTTGTTCGATATTCGGATCTGTATTTCGTCTTTCCTACAAAACATGTTAGTTTGGTCAGTTTTTAAATTCTTTTTAATCAAAGTTTGTTTATTATGAAAAATTAAAAATTCCAAAAAAATGTTTTATTGTTGTTTGCCATTTATCTGCGCGAACTACGCAAGGTCTGATTCATGCGGGTCATAATACGTAGGCAATCTCTATAAGATTCGATCACAACCAAAAAAGCAAACAAAAATGAAAAAATGGAAAAGAAAAAGAAAAGTTAATAAGGACTGACTGAGTCCACACAGAAAAAGAAAAAAAACAAAAGTGAAAAGTATTGATAATACTAATGACTGACTAAGTCCACACAAAAAAAAAATATTGTTAATAATAAGGACCGACTGAGTCCATTCTAACATGTTTTGTTGTGAATTGTTGAGAAAATTGAGGTGGTTATTTTTTGGTAAGCCGGAAACACAAGATCCAGGAAAGCCTGATTGAGATCAAAGACAGTGATACCCAGAATATCGCACATAGTCCTTTACATACACATGATGATACACACTTTCTGGCAGTGATGCCTTGTGACACGAAATATAAGGACCCACTCGGGAATTTGCCGACTGAAATGAGAGAAGGCTATAGTGATTCTGATAATCAATTTTGTGGATAAATGTCAGGCTTATCAATTGGAGAGTCATTCGTGGTGGCTTATTTTGTTGTCATTTCTATTTGTCCAGATTATTTTAGAGTTGTAATCTGGATATTGTCTTGTAGCTCAAACCTTTTATCCCTTTTTTTTATCGTAATGTCTCATTTAACGGGGTCTAAGTTCATTCTAAGTGTTGTAACCCCAGTTTTGTTTTTGGTTGTTCGAGTAATTATTGTGTCGGTTAATGCAATGACCTGTTTTCTATTATTTCTAGACATTTTCTATTGTTTAGTCATTTCCTTCCTATAGTTCTTTTTCTGCCAGCTCTAGTGACATGATGTACGCGCATAGTTCTGGCCTAATCGTAAAAGTTAATCACAAAACTATCGGGAAGTGATCGTGATATTTAAATGACATAAGAACGGTTTGAGATTATTCGAAGCCCGAGTTATGAGAAACTAGGGCAAGTAAAAAGAAAACCGTTAAAGACAAGTTGGCTATGTTGAGGGTCGTTCATAGTAATGAAAATGAGATTGTTACCCCACAGTGCTTTAAAGATATGGCGAATGTTAATCGTGTTGTTTGCACTTGGTATGTTTTGAAGATTGGAATGACGAATGTATTTTGTTCTTCTATCCAAACACCTTATCCTTCATTAACTCTTTAAGCCTTGTTTGTTTCTTTTTTATCCCTCCTTCGGAATCAGTAGCAAAAATTTAAAAAAAAACACACAAACATGGAAGATAAAGAAAAAAAAAAGAAAACAACAAAAAGATAGAAAAGAAAAAAGAAAAAACATATGAAAAGGAAAACTAGTACAATGAGGGATTGGGAACTACGTTTGACCTGATTCCTTAAGGAGGATACGTAGGTGCTTCACAGCTCGGTCATAGTGTAAATAAAAATAAAAAATTCCTAAGCAAGAAACTGGGCAAAAATAAATTGCATTTATTATAAATAAATATAGGCCCGAAGATTGTAAATTTTGAACCAAAAGTTGAGTTGTTTTGAGCCTTCAATACCCTTTCTTTCTAGCCCTATCCAAATCCAACATTACGGTCCAAAGAAAGACCTTTTGACCAATCTTCAAAAGAGGCCAAGTCAGGCAAATGAGAGAGTTTCATCAAGACATAACACTCTGATTCCCGGCAGAAAAGATTCTGATCTCCAACAGAAAAAATATGAGAGTCTTAGCATTAACACCTCTAATCCCTAGCTAAAAAGTAACACAAATGAGAGAGTCTTATCGGTGAAAACCTTCACGAGCACTATAAGGCGATGAAATCTGAGAGAAAAATCAAAATAAAAGAGACTTGATAGTGAAAACCTTCGGCACTACAAGTCGAACAAATATTGAGAATCAGATGGGAAAGCCTCAGACGAAAATTACGAAAGGTGATTTAACGACGGAGAATAGGCTATATGTGCATGGCATGTCCATTAGAGTTGGTATCCGTGTTTGATAGGTTTTTATTTTTAGAGAGTCGTCCTCTTCCTCTGTCTTTTATTATATTCTTTCTCCTTTCGTCAAAAATTCACCAGTAGAGTCTGTTTGGTCAGAACAAGTTAGAAATGACTTCAAAATTTTCCATCAACTCTCCAATTATGCAAGACGGAATCTGATTGGTATACCCAAGTGGTATAAGTCAGGAGGGAACAAAAGCAAAGCCAGTGTCCAGAAGGATATTGCCAATGCAAGAGGAAATTGACAAAGGGGTGGATCAGTGTTAAAGGATACCTCCATCAAAAAGAGAAGGTTAATGACCTCAATGCCAAGGCCAGTGAGACTCAAAGGTCGGGGAAATGCCCGTTCCCTAGATATTCCACAAAAGAAGAGGGATATCCCCAGTAGAAGATATTTCCAGTGCCAAAGATGACCGAAGAAAATGGTTCATCAGTAAAACATGCAAGATCCTCAAGCAGAGTCACTGTCATAAAAATTTGGGTGGTCAGGATACCAGTGGAAAACAACGAGAAAGGGCTTATGAATAAAGAGTTGTCAAGGAGGGCGAGGAAGCAAGAAAAGGAAAAACTATCCCTAGCAGGAATATCATCACCATCAAATAATAACATCCCTAGCAAGTTTTGACAATGAAACATAGAGCAGGGAAAGAGGAGGAGAACCATCCCCGGCAGGAGCATCACAACCAACCATCGAGTTTTGAACTAACAAATTTTCTTTGATTTGAAGCAGGAAAAAGGAAATGACATTGATGGCGGAAAAGCATGCCACAAAGAAGATTATCAAACTGGGGTAGAAAATTTTCGTGAAATCAAATACCCATTTGGGGAAGATGGAAGATAATACACATTTTGGGAGGAAGAAAAATACCAGCTTCAAGCAGAGTAGTCTTGAAAGAAGCCAGATAACACAAGAAAATGGTCTTTGAACCAGAGTTATCCCCAACAGTTTTGAAAGAAAGAAAACAACAAGCTTTGCTTAAAGAAGTTGTATCCCCATCGGATAGAACAAAAGGATGAAACTTGTGTTCAGAAAAAGCAAAAGGCCAGTGTCATCCTCAACAGTTTTTGGAAGAATGAAACACCAGTTTTGAAAGAATGAAAACTCCTCGGCAGTGTTATCTCCGACAACTTTCAGAGGAACGAAACGCGGAGGAATGAAGGAAGTTTTGAAAGAGGAAAGAAGAAAAAGGACTCCTCAGCAGTGTTATCCTCAACAGGGTAATCCCCAGCTGATAACATTTTAATACCTATCAATCTTGAGAGAAGGAAGAGAGGAAAGGAGATTTCCCAAACTCTTTGTGTTTCCAGTCAAAGAGGGGCAGCTGTAGACATGTGATTTTTGACCCTCCCCGAGATTTTTTTACCTCAGCTAATTTTGACTCTTTTACTTTATGTTTGCCTTAAAATGAAAAATTATAAAAAATAAAATAAAATATAATTTTATTAATGTGTTGTAGTCATTTAAACTTAAAAAATACAAAAATAGTACTTTATATTTTTATATAAAAACGAAAATTACAAAAAAAATAATTTCATTAATATTTTTGTAATTACTTTAATCTTGAAAAATATAAAAATAGTTTTGTTTTAATTGTCAGTCTTATTTTTATAATTATTTTGCTTATTTAGGATTAATTAAATAAAATCATGTTTTCATTCTCGGTTCCGGGCATAGAATAATATTTGGATTCAAACTACCCAGTTTTAGGCTAAATTTTCGGGTATAGCCCATAATAATTCGAGTCCACCACACGTGGGGGGACACAATGACTACACACACTTATGCACAAAGGGAGACAAACGAAAATGGACACTACTAATATTCTCTTTTCATTTTGAAATGAGAATAAAAATACATGCACACAACTGAAGAAAAGGGGAGATAAAAAATGACAATTAAAAAACGAAAAAAGAGAAATAAAGAAGGAAAGAGAAAAAGAGTAACAGGAAAACCTACAAAATATTATATATACATACACTATACACACACAACAACATAAGGAAAAAGGGGGAGGGGGCATCACGTTTTTTTGAAAAGAGGCTACTATTGCATCATCACCTTCCTCAAGAACTGAAAAACACAAAAACCCTAGCAACCATGGATGCCATCTAGAACAATACAAAAAACCACCCATCTCCCTCACGATAACCAGCCCTCACACCTCACCAAACCAGCTTCTTCGTCGTCCTCCAACCAACCATGAACAGCCCACGCCAGTTTCAGCCATCGCCCAAACAACCCACCTCACGTCGAGACTGTTCCGTCACTCCAGCAGCCTCACACAGTCGACCCCCACAGCCCGTCGACCACCCAAAACTCCATAGTTGTTGCTCTACAACACCTCACCTTCCGTCATTCAACATCAACGACCATCACTCCCTCTTATCATCCAGTGATAGTACATAAGTCAGCTACGACGATAACAGTCACCAAACAACCCCTCAAGTTGTTTCTTCTTCAGCTTATCGCACAAGTAAATGACCAGTCCGCCTCTTGTCTCCATGCCGGTTTTGATTTCTGTTTCATCATGGAGCTCGTGTGTGCTTTCATTGGTTCGTGCCTGACTAGGAGCTGCCATCCGCTCAAGGTCTTGTTTGGTTTTGTTTCAGTTCGTTGTTGTTCGTTGTCCCGTGAGCTCCGGCTTGAGTTCCATTCGAGGTTCTCATTTGTCACCATTCGAGGTCCATTCCTTGTTTTGATTTCGGCTCTAACTGTTGATATCTGTTTAATACATTCAAGATGTGGGTTAATTGTTTGACCTGAACGTTGTGTTAAATATTTTGTCACATGGTTAAAGCCTAGTTAAAGCTACTTTGCCATCTTTTGTTGAAAGTGTGATGTTGTGCGTTTCCTATTATTTGATATCTGATTTTAATTACTTGATTAAGTGAAGAGTTCGATGCACATGAAGTTAATTGCCAACTATGTCATAAAAATTTTGTTTGATGAAAGGTGTTTCATGTAGTGGTAATATTAAGTGGCGTTATTTTGATTGTGTGTTAGCATTTGTTTTAGTTTATTCATGGTGATGGGACAGTGATTTGTTAGATTTTAGAAGATGTGTAATTATAATTAAATCAGTTTGAGGCTTACCCATATGTCGCAATTAATCTCCATAGCTCTTGGTAATAATATCAAATTTAGGAAAATAATTAGGAACACCGCGTTTGGCTTAGTTGAATACATTCTTTCAAAATAAATTGAGGTGTGCCTCGCCAAGCGAAATCTCAAAATGCATGACCCTCATTTAATTAATCTTGTATTTATCATTAGAATCGAGATGTTCCATTAGTTGAATTTTTCATGTCCTCGCAAAGTAGAAAATTGTAGTTGCCTTAGGTTTGCCTGTAAATCATAAACGAGACGAGCCTCGCCAAATAAAAAAATACGCAAGTTACGGGGCCCTCATAAATGTATATATTAAATACTTAGACTTCGGGACGAGCCATTTAGCGAATTTCATGGCCTTTCCAAAATAATAACGTGTTAGTAGCTTTAGGCACATATTTAATAATGTTATCTTCCTAAACTTGGGTGCACATTTATGTGACCCAAATCCAAATCTCAACGAAGTCAAAATGTCTCAATAATCACGGGTACATTGATTGTGACGTAGTTCGAGATAAATTTTCACAACGTTGTAATTATTTTATTAATAATAATAATAATAATAATAATAATAATAATAATAATAATAATAATAATAATAATAATAATAATAATAATAATAATAATAATAATAATAATAATAATAATAATAATAATAATAATAATAAGCGGTTAAAGGTTAAAATTTGTACATAAGTCAAAAAATGTTATAAATTAGATAAATAAACCAAATATGACAGTTGAGTGACCGTGCTAAATCCATGAAACTCGGGAATGCCTAACACCTTCTCCCAGGTTAACATAATTCTTTATCCGGATTTCTGGTTCGCGGACTGTTAAATAGAGTCAAACCTCGATTCCAGATTTAATCGGTGACTTGGGACACCATAAATCTCTTAAGTGATGACTCTGAATCTTTAATATATAAATCTCGTTTCGATTGTCCTTTAATTGGGAAAACTCCCTTGCGTCCTTGCGGGTAGCGTAAAAAGGAGGTGTGACAATTGCTGATGAAGAATTTGGTTCAAGTGAAGAAATCAATTGAGAATGAGGAGGAGAACATGGTGGAATTGAAGTAAAACATGGTGAAATAGGCTCCTCTAGCACAACTTGACCGGATAGATCATGAATATCCAAGAATTGTTGCTCAGCCTCGACTTCTGAATTCTGAAAGGGAAAAACCTCCTCATAAAAGGTCACATCTCTACTTGTGAACAGAACATTGTGTTCAAGGTCTAGTAGTTTGTAACCTTTCTTATGCACAACATAACTAAGCAATGCATATTTCACTTCTCGATCTCCAAACTTATCACTCCTAGGCAATGTGGTGGCAAAGCATAGGCAATCAATGACTCTCATGTGGGAGAAGGAAGTCTGTTTGTTATACAATAATTCATAGGGTGACTTATTGCCAAGAACTATAGAGGGAATTCTGTTGATTATATAAACTATTGAATCTACACACTCTCCCCAATATCTTGCTCGCAAATGTCCTTTAAACTTAATTGTTCTGGCTGTTTCAAGAATGTGCTTATGCTTACGCTTAACCACTTCATTCTGTTGTGGGGTATATGGGCAGGAACTTTGGTGTTGAATGCCATGTAGTTGGAAGAACTGTTTGCAGTGAGAATTAAAGAATTCACTCCCATTATCGGATCTAAACGATTTTATAGTTTTGCCAAACTGTGTTTGTACCATTGCAATGAAGTTCTTAAGAAAAAAGACAACATCAAATTTCATTCTCATAATAAATGCCAACGTCCATCTTGTGCAATCATCAACTAAGGTAAGAAAAAATCTCATCCCATTATGAGTAGCTACTTTGTAAGGGCCCCAAATGTCCATATGTATCAAATTGAAACTATCTAAACTCTTACTATGACTAACTGGAAAAGGTACTCGAGTTTTTCTAGCGAAAGGGAAAACTTCACATTTATTTGACAAAATACTACTACTAAAACTAGAGATTTTCCTGAGAACTTGCATAGGCAGATGTCCCATTCTCCTGTGCCAGATGTCTCCCGTATTTCCAGGTTTCTTTGTTATTGCTACAAGTGCTTGGTAAACTTTGCTTTCATTATCTCTTGTTGTATATAGCATGGTATACAATTCATCTTCCTTCTTACCAATCTCCTTCATCCTCCCAGACAAGAGATCATGAAAACACAAAAGGTGGGAAAGAAAGAGGCAAAATAATTCAACTCTCTTGTCACCTTGGACACAGACAAAAAATTGAATTTGAATGCAGGGACACAAAGGACATTCTTAATAGTGTCACCTCCGGTAAGCTGACAATCCCCAACATGAGTAACTTTGGCAGAGTCCCCTGTAGGCATCTGTACCTATCCTCCATTACCTACTGACATGCCATTTCTTAGCAATTTGTCATTTCCTATCATTTGATTCGTAGCACATGTGTCTATAGTCCATTTGGGAATCTGAACATTGAAACAAAGGAATTTACCTACCAATGCTGCTATGTTAGAATTAGTCTCTCCAATATAACTCTTGTTCAGCAACTGTAAAATTTGAGCATATTGTTCATGTGTGAATAGTTGTCCAGGTACTTATTTGTTTCTCAGTTGTGTACTATTTGCCTCTACTTGTACTGTATTGGCCTTCCTCTTAGTCTTAAAATCTGAAAGATAACCAACTATCTTGTAGCAATTCTCCTTTAAATGCCCTATTTTGTGACAAAATTCACATGTCATCAATTTGTAACAGTCTTCTTTCGTGTGACCCTTCAAGTGGAAAAATCACCCTCCAAGCTATAATTTTCTCTCCTTGTTTTCTGATTGTATAGTGAACATTGCAGTAAGCTCAACATGTACTGTCCCCTCCCAAAATTATTTCCTGAAATCAATTGTGTGCTTTCATATTGCATACGCTTGATTAATAGTTGGCACAATAGGCATCATAAGTATCTGACTTCTGGCTTACTCAAAACTGTCATTTAATCCTATTAGGAATTGTAGCAGACATTGAAATTCTAATTGCTCAACACAATCTTTTGCAGGTGGTGGTGGAAGAATCGAATCATATTTAGCCCATAGATCCGTCAATTTAGTAAAGTAAACAGATACAGATGATATATCTTGGGTAGAGGTAAAAATTTCCTTATGCAAGTAGTAGAGTCTTGAAGCATTCACCTTGTCAAATCTCTCTTTGAGTTGTGTCCAAATAGTCTGAGCATTTGCGACGAAGAGTAATCCAGTCAATAAGTGTTGACTTACATTACTCATTAGCCATGAGGTGACAATCGCATTGCAACGATCCCACTGATGCGCAAGTGCTGGCCCAAAATCAGCTTTGGATGTTGAACCATCAACTAAACACAACTTGTTTTTCCCCAATAGAGCCACTTTCATAGCTCGATTCCAAAGAGTGTAGTTTTCCATACCAGTCAATAAAAGACTCACTGACATTGATCCCGATCCGTCCGAATGATGCAAATATAACGGGTGGCTGTGATCAAGTATGAGCGTCCCTCTGTTAATTTTGTTGCCGGAAACCCTATCGCGAGTAGCAACACTGCTGGATTCATCGGAAATTGCCATAAAATTTGGTCGAAAAGTTGCAAAATTAGGGTTTGAAAAAAGCAGAAACAAAGTGAATTCACTCGATTTCTTCCTCAATTGCACGAAGAACTCCCTAGAATCGCTCGATTATGGCTTTGATACCATGTTAAATCTGTGAGTTGGTCGAATTTATGAGATCGAATGAGAAGAGTCGAACTGAGAGAGAGTAAATTGGAAGAGTTTCTCATTCAATCTTATGTCAAAATTGAAGCTGATACATGTGTATATAACTGCCATCTAGCCAACTAATTGCAGTTGTACAAGCAACTAAACAATAGCTAACCATGGTTACAACTAACTACAGTTAACTTAAGCTATCCTTTACACTATTTAAATATATTATTCAGAAAACCAACCAAATTAGTCAGATTTTTTTGTCAAATCATTTTAAAAAAATAGACCTCAATAACGATCGATTTGGTTGCTAATTTATACAAAGAAAATCAACTGAGTTAGTCAGTTATTTTTGCATAAAAATACGATTGAATAGTATAAATTAAAAAGCCATACACCGACAAGCACCAGTGGTCTAGTAATAGGATAGTACCCTCTCACGATACAGACTTCAGTTCAATTCCTAACTAGTGTATTATAATTATATAATTTTAAAAAAAGTGACCATTTTGATTGGTAAAAAACAGACCAATTCGGTATTGTAGTTTTTTTGGTCGAGTGTTAAAAAATACCGACATAATTAAACTTTTAATTTTCCAACTATATTTATCGACCAAATGGGTCGATCTTTTATACCGACTGATATTTTTCCGACCTACCCAATTCGATCGAATATGAGGGGTCATTTTTTTTTCGAATAAGGATATTAATTCCAATATAACATTTAAATTTATAGCTACCTGTGTTTGTTTGTGAGCATTAGCTAATACATCTACAAATTTTATATTAAAATGATGGTATTAACTATTCCATATAGAAGATGGGATAGAAAATCTCATGTGATATCCAGAATTATAATCCCATAGAATATTCCAGATATGAATCAAATGAGCGCCAGAGATATATTTGACCCCAATTATGAATGCTAGAAAATTTGGACCCTTTCAAAATATTCAAGGAAAAATTTGTGCTTTTTTTTCCAAATAGGAAAATCTGAAACTAAATTTCTTTTGGATTTTGAGGGCAGTTGTTATTGTTATCGCGTTTTGAAATAAAAGAAATTTCTTGACGGTTATATTATAAAGTCAAAATGGCCTCCAGACCATTTTAAATTGCACATGTTTATCAACTCGGTAAACGAACTTAAAATTTTTATATTCGAATACACCAACTTGTTAAAAAAGCAAATGTTAATAGTAGATGGACATATTAGACCTTAATAACCTGGTATTTTTGTTTAATAGTGTGATGATAAGGACTCAATACACCAACTTGTTAAAAAAGCAAATGTTAATAGTAGATGGACATATTAGACCTTAATAGACCTTAATAACCTGGTATTTTTGTTTAATAGTGTGATGATAAGGACTCTTTTGACCTGATAGTGGAACAAATGCCAACTTTAAACAATAGTTAATAGTAGAGGGACATATCAAATCTTTTACTATTTTAAAAATGAATCAAATATGGATAAGATCTATATTACTCACTTAAAAAATGAATAACCAATGGGTTAAAAGTTCCTCAAATTTGGGTGACTAAGAATTCTTCCCAAAATGATCATATTCAAGAAGCTACGGTTAATATGAATATACATATATCAATTTTCTAATAGTATTAAATATGGGTTGGATTGAATATTCTATCCGTTTTGTATTACTTATTTTCGATTCTACCCGCCTGTTTGCTACCCCAGAATAGACTGAGAGTCCCCTTAACACGAAAGCAAAAATCCAGGATAAAGGAAAAAAGACTCAATGAACTTCACGAAAATACACACACATTCTCGACATACAGCAAAGTTTGACTGGACACATAACTTTAAAAAAGAAACAACAACAACCCAGTATAATCTCACTTAGTGGGGTCTGGGGAGGGTAGTGTGTACGCAGACCTTACCCCTACCCTGGGGTAGAGAGGCTGTTTCCAAATAGACCCCGGCATTCTTCCCTCTAAGAACTTTCCACCTTGCTCTTGGGGAGACTCGAACTCACAACCTCTCGGTTGGAAGTGGGGGTTGCTTACCATCAGAGCAACCCCTCTTGTCTATAACTTTAAAAAAGAAAGATTGACTTTTAAAATTATGGTCTAAAACAAGCCATAAAAAATTATATGGCTATAAATCATCTCATTAACGATAAATTGAGAACTCCAAAGTTAAATTATTTCTAAATATGAAATATAACATTCTTTTTTAAGACATACTAAGGAAAGTATGATACACGGGTTGGGATAAAGGGAGTAATGAATAGTTTTCACGTTTTTCTTTTATTCCTCCCCCTATTGAACAATAAAGTTTATGTATAGAACAATAAAGTTTATGTATACATAACTAACTAGTATAGAACACATTGCCCAAAAAAAGAAAACCACATCCCCGCAATTACATGAAGGTAAATAGTGAATATTTTCTCAAGTGTCAAATAATTCATATAATGATTTTCTTTTTCCTCTTTTCTTTTTTGTGCCTCGCCATGTGATTGTTGGCTCAACTTCACAAACCCACTTTCAATCTTACACTTTCATTGGACTCTAACCGAGCCATCTTGCTTCAACGTCACGAGACTGTTCTCGATGTTCCTTAGAACAGGTGTATAGCTGGAAAATATTTAAATGTAGTTAATAACAATAAGGTTATCAAAAGCATACAAAACAACAATTGGACGAACAAAACAAGCTTAAGACTAAGTGAGATTAGATGCATACATGCGAGCGAGACTATTGTATGCTTGTGTGGCCTGCTGGAGCCGTGCATTGAGCTTCAAGATTTCAGCAGATAGTGCTTCTGCTTTGCTCTGCTCTTTCGCTAGCTGACCCTAAACGAATAACCAATTGGAAGGACATCAATGATATCGTCTTATACTGCAACAATATCACAATGAGAAGGAATTCTATCGAACTTTCAATACGTATCTTGAGAAAAAAATCTGTCATAACCAACTGTTCAAAAGTTGCTGTATACATGCACGAATGAAAAGAGTAGCTCCTTTAATACAGTTTTAATGCATCCTATTGTTTGCTATTTGACCTAATGAATGTACACGGCACAGGTGACTGGTGACAATTGCCTATAGCATTTCACGATACAAGTGAACCAGATTCAAATTCAGATAGCACATGGTAACAATCTTCTATAAACAATGAATAAGATTTCAATGAATTACCTTGATGGAGAGGATTTCAGCATATTGTGTGCCTTGAAATTCATTTTTGCTGCCTTTGATGGATCCTGAAACGCCTTCCTGGATTAGGTTGTTTGCAGTTGCTATTGCAGCTTGGTCTGTCCTCAACTTATCTAATATGGCACGAAGCTCCTCATTTTGCTTGAGACAATCTTTGACCTGCATGGGAGTACACCAAAAGAGAAACCCATTCGGGAAATAGGAACAACGTTACTGAGGGTGTAATAAAGTACAACAAAATTTGAAGAAAACAATCGCATTCGCCAAAGAAAGAATTACATTCAACCAACTGATTTCATCTAAAGGCAGAAGTTAGATGAGTCCGAAACTTTTCTAATAGTTTTTGACAAAAACACGGTTTTACTGCTAAAAAAAGTTACATAACTACCTAATTTGCAGTACTATACTGTGAATTACCTTAATGGAAATTTAGCCATGTACTGCAAATTATTAAAAAAAAAAATTAACTAATTCGCAGTTCAGTACTCCGAATTACTAAAGAAAAAAAATTAAACTAATTCGTAGTACAATACTGCGAATTATTTAAAAAAAATTGTTTTTAACTAATTCGCAGTACCAGTTTTCTTTATTAATTTGGTGCCACCAATTAACTAACATAACAATAATTCAAATACATAAAACGTAGTATTGTACTGCAAATTCCTTAAAAAAATTCGGCACCACAAGCTCGGACTTGCCGGCGGCCTGACAGCCTATTCTTCCGATCCTGCCAGCTGTGGTGTCGATGCTGCTGCACATCCTCACATAAAGAGGTGGCTCGATGACGATGATCCAGATAGTGTACCCGGGCGACAGGGGATGCGACTTAGGCCGGCAGCAGCACTAAAGCACACAGGCTGTGGGACTCACTGATTTACTTATATTTTTACTTTGTGTAAATAGTGCATTATGTAAATAATGGTAACAATTATCTTTTAATAACACTTTTATTTTAATTGCGTTTGAACATCAATATTACTTAAATAATACAACACAAACACAAACCTTGCAAACCTACCACAAAAACAAACAGTAGAACAAAAAAAGGAAACATAGAGAAATCGGTTTGCAAGGTTTGTGTTTCTTTATAAGGCGAGCTTTCAAAAAAGCTGATTTCTTTATATTTCCTTTTAGTTCTATTGTTTGTTTTTGTGTTAGGTTTGCAAGGTTTGTGTTTGTGTTGTACTGTTTTAAGTAAAATTATTGTTCAAACGCTATTAAAATAAAATTGTTGTCAAAAGATAATTGTTACCATTATTTACATAATACACTATTTACACAAAATAAAAACATAAGTAAATCAGTGAGTCTCGTAACCTGTGTGCTTTAGTGCTGCTGCCGGCCTAAGTCGCATCCCCCTGTCACCCGGGTACACTATTTGGATCATCGTCATTGAACCGCCTCTTTATGTGAGGACGTGCAGCAGCATCGACACCACAGCTGGCAGGATCGGAAGAATAGGTTGTCGGCCGTCAGCAAGTCCGAGCTTGGGGTGCAGAATTTTTTTAAGGAATTTGCAATACCATACTACGTTTTATGTGTTGATCGCAGTACTATACTGCGAATTACTTTAACGGCCAAATTCCGTTAAGGTAATCTGCAGTATAGTACTGCGAATTAGGTAGTTATGTAACTTTTTTTTAGTAGTAAAACGTATTTTTTGTCCAAAAAATCATTAGAAAAGTTTCGGACTCGAAGTTAGATAAATGAGAGTTGAGTCTGAAACTTTTTTGATGATTTTTTTGGACAAAAAGCACATTTTTAATGCTAAAAAAAGATACATAAATAGGCATTTCGCAGTACTATACTGCGAATTGCTTTAACGAAAATTTAGCAGTTAAAGTAATTCGTAATATATTACTGCATTTTATTAAAAAATTATTTTTTTAAAGCAATTCACAGTACTATACTACGAATTACTTAAACACAGTATAGTACTATATTTTATTTATGAGTATGTGCCCAGCTTTATTTTATTAATGCAATTCGCAGTACTATACTGCAAATTACTAATTCGGCGCCTTCTTCTTAAAACCCTTCTTCTTTATTGGACAACGACAGAACTCGAACAACCCCCCCCCCCCATGGCAGAAAACCTTCTGGTCCAAAACTGGTCCCCATCCCCCGTCAATTTAAAAAAAAGAAAAGCGGCCCCACCCATCACCTAAAGAGCAAGGAATGTAGGTCCCACACACAAGACAAGCTTTGGATTCCTTCTTTCGAGTGCAAAAATTCGATTTCAATCAAATTCATATACTTAAATCGAGGTATTTCGATTTTGTTTATGTCAAAACTCGAATAGTACATACATATTTGTATTGTTTAATGTGTTTCCATGTTAATTTGGGTTATGTTTGTGTTTAAATTTGTATCTTATTTATACCCGGATTGATTTATTAGCTTTGATAAAAAAATTGTTAAAATTTGATAAATTATTTGTATTGTTAATGTTATGTTTCTATTTGGTTAAATAAAAATTATTAATATTTATTTTGTTTGTTGTTCGTATTTGTATTTTATGTTTGTTGTTTTTATATGTAATAGTGACCTTTTAGCGTAATAAAATAAATAGACTTTTAGCGTTGTAAAATATAAAGCCTTTTAGTGTAGTAAAATATAGAGCATTAGTATAATAAAATATAGAGTTATCCCCGCTATGCACGCCCTCATTACTGGGAACGTCTTCCACCTTGACGCACATTTCCAATAATTTTATTACAATAAATTCCCTGTATTCATCTGGAATCCGCAAAAAATCTCTAAGAGTTTCATCATCCTCGATGTTAAACTCAGAATAATAAGCAAACCCATGAGGAGCCACTGAATATGGAAATCTACCGGTTACTTTAAGCTTAACCGAACGCCTCATTTCACTCATTTGTTTACGTAACAACGACATCAATGTATCGTACTCCATAGTAAGCGATAATTTAACATGCCACTGTGGAGATGAGTTATACCTCACAGAGTTATTCTCCAGCACAACCTCACCCCTAATATAGTGAAACCCTTATTTTTTGGCACATCAGACATTGTAAAAAAATGATTGATAAGTAAGAAGACAGAAGTATGAATATAAGTTTGAAGTTAAGTATTAAATGAATTTTTATAAAATTGTAACGCCTATAAATAAGGCAAGTCCGAGCTTGGGATGCAGAATTTTTTTAAGGTATTCGCAGTAGAATACTACGTTTTACGTATTTGAATTATTGTTATGTCAGTTAAATTATTGGTGAGGCCAAAAATCAGAGTAAAAAGCAGTAAAATAATACGTTTCAGTCTACTTCGCAGAATAATACTGTGTTTTACAGGAGTCCTTAAGAACTGGGCCCAATTAATATGTAGTACTATACTGCATTTAAGTAATTTGCAGTATAGTACTACAAATTGCTTACAAAAATAATTTTTTAATAAAACGCAGTACTATACTGCGAATTACTTTAACGGCTAAATTTCCGTAAAAGCAATTCACAGTATAGTACTGTGAAATGCATATTTGTATATCTTTTTTTAGCATTAAAAATGTGCTTTTTGTCCCAAAAAACAACAAAAAAGTTTCGAATCCATGAGAGTGTCCTTCTGTATAAGAATTTTGCTAAAGCACTGCTTATGCTTAAGAGTAAAGAAGAAAATCATGTGTAGCCAAACGAGTATTTGACCAAATATCATGCCTAGTTCTACCCTAAAATCCACTACACTTATTGTATTCCACTTAACAAACAACATCCTTAAAGTTTGCAAATTTAGCAAAAAACATCCCCACCATTACTTTTTCCATCTTTTCTAACAGAACTCTCTCTTTTGTTACGTGCATTGCTTCGCCTTTCTCTTCTTCTAAATAATTTTCAATAAACAGTTCAAAGAACAGAAAAGCAATTGACCTAATCGGCCGGACACTAAATCAGCAATTCTAAACACCTTCTCCGAAGATTTACCCTTTCTTCTCTTTATATTCAAAACCTCTCATATCCCTATTGCTCATATGTAAAGAAAGCTCAGGAGAGAGAGAATGTGGACGGGTAAGCTATCCAGAGATGAAACTGTAGAAATACACAGCAGAAAATCATGAAATAAACCTTACAGATATACGACATTCACTTTATCAAGAAAAATGAAACCATTATTCAATTTATGCATAAGGCCTAAAAATGCCACCCAACTTTCAGAAATGGTCTATCAATGTCATCCGTTAGAAAAATGCTCATTTCATGCCACTGTCGTTACACATTTGGCTCACCCATGCCATTATTGACTAACGGCAGTGGCATGGATGAACCAAATAAAAATTGAGTCGTTAGTCAATAATGACATGGATGAGCCAAATGTGCAACGGCGGTAGCATGAAATGAGCATTTTTTTAAATGATGGCATGGATTGACCATTTCTGAAAGTTGAGTGACATTTTTAGGCCTTTCTCGTTCAATTTATAAGCTAAAGCCCAGGTTATCTTCTTTTCCTTCGTATACCCAGGAAACTTGACTTACTTTGTATGGTCAGTTTGGTCTTAATTTAGCTACTAACAAATGATGCAAGAAGTTGTATGGGATGAAGGTTTAGATTGGGCCATTTGGAACTAAAAGACTCATTCCTGATCCCCCGATGGAGAAAGAGCTTGTGGGAAATTTTAAAAGGAAAACAAGAAATGCTACATGAAGTCCATGTGATAAATGGATGTTCCGTTAGAATAAGATGAAAACGCTAACAGAGGATGGTTTTGGTTAAGTTTTAAGGGTTTGTTGCCTGTAAGTGAGATAATAGGAGGATGTAAAGAAAGTTAGGGTGAAACAATAGGGATGATTTATTCTGACTTAAAGAAAGGTTAGACATCTTTTTTCTTGTCAATGGTACTATTACAATAACAACAACCCAGCATATTCCCACAAAGTGGGGTCAGGGGAGGTAATATGTAGGCAGGCCTTACCCCTACCCGAAGGACAGAGAGGCTGCTTCCAATCGACCCTCGGCGCAGGGAAGAGAAGGAAAATAAAAACAAAAACACAAACAACATTAGTTACTCCAACATAAATCGCATAAATAATTATCTAAACATAAGAGTCATAAGTACCATAAATAAACTGGCATGCAATAATATTAAAACAGTAACTACCAGAAATGACTATCATAAGAGGACACAAACCAATACACGAATCATCTATGGATAGCCCTACCACGCCTCACCCAACCCCGGGAAAGGAGTATGAAAAATCTAGAAGCCCCTATCCTACAACCCCGATACTAGACCTCCAGACTTTCCTATCAAGGGTCATGTCCTCGGAAATCCGCATCCTGGCCATGTCCTGTCTAATTACCTCTCCCCAGTATCTCTTAGGCCTCCCTCTGCCTCGCCTCACACCGACCACCGCTAGTCGCTCACATAACCTCACGGAGGCATCGGGGTTTCTCCTCCGCACATGCCCGAACCACCGAAGCCTTGCCTCTCGCATCTTCTCATCCACCGGGACCACCCCCACCTTCTCCTGAATAACTTCATTCCTAACCTTATCTAACCTGGTGAGCCCGCACCTCCACCTAAGCATCCTTATCTCCGCAACCTTCATCCTCTGAACATGAGATTTCTTCACCGGCCAACACTCCGTCCCATACAACATGGCAGGTCTAACCACAGCTCTATAAAACTTCCCCTTGAGTTTATGTAGCACTTTATTGTCACACAAGACACCCGATGCAAGCCTCCACTTCGACCACCCCGCCCCTATACGGTGAGTGACATCCCCGTCTATCTCCCCATCCCCCTGAATCACCGATCCAAGATATCTGAAACTATCCCTCTTGGCTATGGCCTGAGATCCAATCTTCACGTTCCCTCCCACTTCGTTCGGCTCGGTGCTAAACTTGCACTCCAGGTATTCTTTCTTAGACCTGCTTAGTTTGAAACCCTTAGACTCGAGAGTCTGTCTCCATACCTCTAGCCTCTCGTTAACGCCGACCCTCGTCTCATCTACTAAGACTATGTCATCAGCAAATAGCATACACCAAGGCACATAACCTTGAATATGACGTGTAAAGCACCCATCACCAAGGCAATCAATGGTACTATTAGCGCTTCAAAGATTGATATCAATCAACAGATGTTTCTTCACACATAGACCAAGACTATTTGGTTTGAAGAGGGTTAACAAGTACTGATTTGCCTAGTTCATTCCAGGTAATTTCTTATGCAATTAATCATACTTTTTTATTTCCAACCTCATGAGAGAAACGGCACTCACAGTTCCCTTCCACCAATCCATCAACTATTTATCACAATCGAAGATTATGTTAAAAGTAAGGTATAAGGGATAACAGCAGTTATTTATGGTAGAACCATGCAATGTGATATAGCGAAAGTAAAGCATGATTTACACTATTGAAACAGGACCGGAAAGTAATTACATAGAAGAATATCTTAAAGATCCTGCAAAGTAATGAGCATAGGCACCATACCATCTGTTCATCCTCATTTAACTTCAAGATCTTGAAAATACCTGATTCTCCCACTGCACGGCCACTCCTAGAGCTTCTTGATGAGCGGACGACAGATTATAATTTTCCTCAAATAGCCTCTCTATCTCTGAGGATTGTGAATCAATCTGAAAATAACAGAATAGAATGGTCTCCAATTTCACATAGCAAAATAAGAAGAAAAAGAAAAGACAGATAGAGGTTGAGGTTTTACCTCCATTAGAAGTTTCTGTCGGCTACTTTCCAATCTTTCAATGGCCACAGCCATATCATGTAATTGCTTTTCAAGCCTCACCTTGTCTTCCTGGAAGGGTGGAATAAGACCTTAAACTAACATCATTCCACCAAAACTTTATAATACATAATCTCTTTTTGAACTGCATTATAATACATAACACTTGGACCATAGAGTTTTGGCTCAGCGGTAAGCTTGCTTGCCGTGGTGTGTCAGGTCGCGGGTTCAAATCAGCCTCTCTGCAAAGCAGGGGGAAGGCTGCCTAGAGTATTCCCTTCCCCCGACACCCACGAAGTGGGTATTGAACTGGGTCGGCCCTTTTTGGACCATAGAGTTACCAAAGAACAACAGAACTTTTCTGAAGGGGCCAAAAGGATAAAGGGAATTAGCTAGAAAGTTAGCATGGTAAATAGACCAAAAGAAACAATAACGAAATTGAGGAACAGTTTTACACAGCAAAAACTGACTCATAAGGGCAATTACACACAATGGGACTTAGCAGCGTGATTTAAGAAACAACAATTTTAATCTCACCAGCCAATCATTTTCCTTTTCTACAGAAAAACATAATAGCCAACTCAAATTCAAAACATTGAAAAATATTATCAACTGCAGACACATTGATTACCCCCGACAATGTCTTCTGGGATGCCTTTCCGGTGACTTCATCTGTAATACACAGAACAGAAATATAGAAAAGATCAACAGATATCACGAGAAAGCCAACTGGTTGTTAAATGATAGATAGCAAATATAAAACCAAAGGTTCATATAACGCAAATGATTTCTAATTAACTATCTTCGGTGATTCTTGTTTCTTATTCACTTCCTAAATTTTTTAGTGACTACTAATTTCTCATTGTTTGCATCCCCCCTCACTTGCTTCAATATGACCTACATTACTTTCTATTAATATTGATTGACATGAAATTATTGTATAGTAACCTTCATCAATCCATATTGGCTCTTCTTACATTGTTGAGTGTGCACACCCAATTTTTGAGCTTATAACTACTATTTTGCCTTTTCCTCCGAAGTCTTTCGTTTACTTAATTTGGGATAAATCTATTGAACTTATCAAATAGCCATTCATTTTCTCTTCTTTTATTTTTTTTGATAATGATCCATAAGCCATTGCCTTTATTTCCTGGCCAGAAAAGAAATAGTTTTATACCAACAATTCAATATTTTCAGCTATTTCCTACATTCTATTGCTTTCCCTTCTCAATAACCTTTTAGATCTTGTTTCCAATGCTGACTACCCTCCATCCTCCATCCTACACAATCTCAAGACTGATCAAAGAAGCCTTGTTCTTCCCTGCACTACTTCAAATAGAACATATCTCCCACATCTATTGAAGTTTCAGAAGACCTTGTACAGGTACAATGATTTTTTCTTTTTTCCATTTTCAACTTACTTTTCCAAGTCCCCCAAATGCTAGTTTAAGATGAGCAAAGCCAGTTTGAGTATCTTCTTATCAAATAGAATTTTTCCAACAAAACTTTTCTTCCTTTCAACAAGCTCGTACACGGTGCCATATTTCCTATGAATTTGTTCGACTTCAAATCGTTTTTTCCCGATGAGTAAGACAGATTACCTTTTCCATATGCAAATAAAAGATAGCACTGATTATTTTCTCATCATCACAATGAGGCCTTTTAATCTTCACAAAGAACTAGCATTTTAATATGTTGACTTTTTAACTTTTATAGAGTAATGTGTATGTGTATAATTTGTGGATAATGTTGTTTCATTCCGAAAAAATCCTATTGATATAAATAAGGTCAGAAGTAAGCAAGCAGTCAAGTCATAAATAAAGATCCGAAAGTTCCTTAAACCTTTATTTGGGATGTATCACAAATATGACAACAAACAGTAGTGCTTGCATTTACTTTTATACTAATTCTAAAATCTAAGCACTTTAAATCTAACAAAATTGAATGATAAATACCTGAGACCTTATTGGACATAACAGCAAGCTTCTCTTCCAAATCCTGCTTTTGAGAAGTTAGCGTAGATATGCGCGCTTGCTCCTCCACTAACTGCTGTCTTTCTTGTTGCCTCAACAGGGTCATTTGCTGTAATTTAAAAATGGTATAGCAAATAAAATAAAGCATTAAGAGAGAATCCAGACAACATAAACAAACAATGTACCTCTAATTGAGATCTGAGATTTGCTAGCTCCTTCTCCATAACATGCATATGATCTGGCGGAAAATTCATTGAATTTACTCCACTAACAGGACCGGACATTACTTGCTGCTGTAATGAGTTAAGTTCTGCTCTTAGCGCTGCTGCATCCTCTTCAGCCTAATCCCAAAAGGATTCACAATGTATTAAGGTATGCTATTCCACTACAACTCATTTTAATGCAAGAAAATATATGCATACCCGATATTGTTCCTCTTCTACTTCCTTCACACGTTTCTTAATTGCACGAAGCTGAGCTGAAAGATCCTCCTATATTTGAAACACGGTTCATATGAAAAACGAAGATAGAGCAAATATAAGGTTGAAAGAAGCTATGGAATGATAGTAGAAATGATATGTACTCGTGCAACAACTGCTGCATCCTTTTCCATGGCAACATCCTTGAGTGCTTTTCTTAATGAAGGTACAGTGTTTTGCTCCTGCACTTCGAAAGAAAAGTAAGTGAAGCTACTGAAAAGAGAGCTCAAAAATCTTACCTAAATTCCCTTTTCTTCCTCCTTTGAGCAAATGATAAGACACATTTCAGAGCGGTTTATCATCCAAGAAAAAAGATCCAAATGTGCAGACATACTCCCTCAGTCCCATTTTATGTGAAGATCTTTGACTAGGCACGAAATTTAAGAAAGAGAAGAAACACTTTGAAGTTTAAACAAGTCATATGCATTTGTGTGGCTTTAAAGGGTAAAATTAATAAATTTTAAGTTAAATTGTTCCTAAATATAAAAAAGTGACATTTCTTTTCTTGACAAACTAAAAAGGAAAAGAGTGTCACAAGAAACGTAAACAACCTCTCTGTCCGTCGGGGTAAGGGTAAGGTCTGCGTACACACTACCCTCCCCAGACCCCACTTTGTGGGATTTTACTGTGTCGTTGTTGTTGTAGTGGCACAAGAAATGGGAAAGATGGAGTATTTCAATAGTGAAAGAGCAACTAAGTACTATTGATGTACTAATATCTTAAATTTAAAGTAAATATGTGGCATCATGACATCATCCATGTATAAACAGAATAGTGTTAGGTTATGAGATAAAGACTGTATCATAAGGTAATGATAGTTGTTTCATATTCCAATGTCTATTACTAACAGCGACAGTGTCCACTGCTTACATCATACTTCATCAAAGTCCTTATATTCACTCCCAATACTTGTTGCTTATTAAAAGTTACAATCATTAAAGGGACATTATCAGATGTTACTGTGGTGTAACAGAGATGTGGTAACAAGTGGTGTTTGAACTTTAGAAGAGGTTATTTTGATTGGGAAGTTGAAGGATGGCTACCTTGCTGCAAGAATTAGGTCTGGTATCACTAGATGCTGAAAATGACGATTCTTTGCTACGGATTGGACAAAGAAATGGTATTTTCTCTGTACAATCATGCAATAAAAATTTTGTAGCAGCAGAAAATTTTCCTTCATGGCCTTGGAGGATCAATTGGGGAGCCAAAATTCCTTACAAAGTGATATGTTTCAGCTGGATATTGGTTCATGATGGATATTTTGAGGTTTTTGGTCACCTTTGGCATCTCATTTACAATATCTTTGGGATCAAATGGGTCATTCCAGCAACCAGTAAGAATCTCCTCTGTAGCTGGATGTATTTCAAAGGAAATAAGAAGTTGAATACAATACAGAGGGCCATTCCTGGTTGTATGTTTTGGACTATATGGAGGGCAAAACATTTGGGGTGTTCTACGGGCAAAGAAATTACTATACGGCTGCTGAAATATAAATATCTATGTAACTTAGCTACATGGCGTAATCTAGAGAATATGTATGATGAGGGGAGACTGCTAGATTTTATAGATTCATAGCAGAGTTGAGCTTCATTCTATTCTAGCAGATGTAACATCCTGTACTCTCTTAGTGCTGGAACTTTCTATGAATTAAAAAAAGGGACATTTTCAATTTCAAGGATCAGTAGAATTCCATAAACTCTTTAACAACATTCAGAAAAATGATGACTTTCATATAAGTGATCATATAATTAACTTTTTTCCAGAAGAACCCATTCTATCTATCTATGTGGAATATTTACATGACAGGTCTCAGTCATAGAATTATCACTAAAAACAGCATCCTTTTCCTATGATAAAAATGAATAAATACAGCATCATTTACCAGATCATTAAGACGCTTTTGCAACATGTTGTTCTCGGCTTCTTTTGTCTGAAGCTGAACAAGCAAAATTTTAGAAGAAATCATCAACATTGAGACATATTCATCTATATACTGACAAATTATTCTATAAGAAAAAAAAATACCTTTGAGGCCAGTGCTCTATTTGCTTCATCCAGCTCTGCATTATTTTTTTGCACTTGTTTCAATTGAGAAACTAAACCACTCATATCATTCTGCACGCAGTTTGCCAATTACGCATTCACAATAAAGAGGAAAAAAACCGAAAAATTAAGAGAAGAGAAGTGCAAATTGAGACCTCTGATAGTCGAGTTGTACTCTCAGATCTTTTAATCCCCACAACCTCTGCCCGAAAATTTAAAAAAATTTATATTATTAGGATGAGAAGAAGAGAAAAGGGTTCAGAAGAATAAAGCATACCATTAGGGATATTGGTAAGATCGGGTCCAGAAGAGGTTTTGCTTAATCTCTCTGCTGCTCTCTTTTGACGAATTTCTTCCAACTGAAAAATGTTATATGTAATATCATAAGCAGCGCAGCGCAGGGCAGAAGAAACGACGACAACTTACGGAGGAATAAAATTCATACCGTTCGACGGGCAAGGGAGGCGTGGCGAGAGTCCATACCGGAAACCCAATCAAATCGGACTGACGCCTATCTCAGACCCCTGTTTTGCCTAAATCAAATCTTTGTTGCTGTAGCCTGTATGTGTACAAATTTGGAGTGCACAACTGCAATTATTATTTTATAAAACAAATAAGTATAAAACATAGTTTTGACCCAATGTGGAATATTTTTGTTGTGTAAAAACTTTAGATAAATATATTCACTTTAATAAATTCACCTTTTGTTTGACCAAAACATATTGAATCCTTTTCACTAAATCAATTGAGGAAAAAAAGAGGTAAATCTCATCTAAATATAATAAAATCTAGATTAAATAGTGCAAGAAAAAGACAAAGTGAATGATGTTTCATTGTATGTTGGAACCAGATGAGTATTCATAAATATGGGAACTTCAAATGTAGAAGAATATAGCAATGCATGCAATTAGTCAAAATAAAGTATGATGTAAGGATTTCAAATATGGAATAAGACAAGTTGTCTTTTTTGTATTCACTTGATCCCTCTTTTACAAAGTCTTCCCCGCTATTTATAAGGGACAATCCCCTCTTGAACACTAACAAGATGTAACATAAGGAATATTCGAAAAGCATATTCCTATTTTCTCCGAATATACCTACACTACTGAAGATGTCATGCGTTCGTTAATCCGCAGTCAGTCGTCACCCTTTACCACAACCAAAGGACGCTACACCGTAAGGACCTTGTCCCTCGCCATACTAAGTAATGGCCATGGTCATCCAAATTTGACCTATACAGTTAGTCCTTCCGCTTGTCGAGGTTACGGCTCGGTGCGTCCTTAATAAGCAAACATCGCTCATACCTGCGGATAAATTTGGCTTACAAATCGCGACGGTTTGGCCAATGATGGAAGGGTAGTGTGCTTCACGATATCCTGGGTAGTGAGTTTTATTGGGAAATGACGTCACTTCCACGTGCTTCATCATTATGCGCCTTTCCAAGATAGAGACTGATGGCTTGTCGCTTCGATTTTGGTGCCACTGCAGCTTTCCGCTTCGATTCTAGCGCTACCCAACCCTATAAATAGGTTAAGGGTTTGTTTTTCAAAAACTCTTGGCAATTATTCTTTGGTTATTCCTTCTCATATCTTCAACTTTTACTATTGCGATTTTTTTGCTTTTCTCTCTTCCATTCGTCGTTCTTAGTTTTTTCTATTTTATTAACATATCTTCTGCCAAGATATGCCTAGAACACATTGATCTCGCGAGGGGATTTTGAACGCCACCCCGTTATCAATGGTGCTCACTTCCGATAGTAAGGACATGACGGTGGAGGAAGGGATAGTTTTCCCACCGTGGATGAGTTACTGTCGAAAAATCATATGTCTCTAAGTGTCTTTCTTAAAGAAACTGCTCCTACTCCCGCTTCGGTAGTATCTGAAACCGAGCAGGCCCATATAGATGCCCTCAACACTAAGTATAATATCCTCTCTCATGTCGAGATGGTTCTGGCTGGAAGGGACTTCGTAGAGGTCCATAAACCGGGGTATTGTGCTTTTTATGAATATCCCTTTGTGATTGGTCATTCCTTCTCCCCTTAGCAGAAGAATTTAGTTGGTTTTATAAGATTTGCCCGGCGCAGATTTCTCCTTACACGTATAAAATACTTTTAGTGCTAACAAACTATACGGAGGTGTCCGCGCTTAAGGTAGCGGGACTTGAGGGTCGTATTCACAATTTGGAGGCGGAATTGTCCGCGTTGAATGAACAGGTGGTTTCTATGAAAACTGAGGGCATGCGATATTAGTCGTAACTCTCTATATCCCACGCTTTGGCTGATCATGGCATGCCTCATTATTTGTATGAGTTGTGGGTTCATGTTGTAGCCCGGATCGATATGTATAAGGCTCTTTATGCTGACGTGAAGGAGTCCGAGATAGAGCTTCGGGATATGTGTACCAAGGCCCACGCTACTCTTGAGGCATGCAGGTATGATCCCATTACGCCTAGCAGGGATGATATTAGTTCTGATGATGCGGACAAACTTGCCTCTGATTTTTGGTACGAGGAGGTGTTTACTATAGGAAATGATGTGGCTTAGTATTCGGTTGTATTTACTTTTACTTCGCCATTTTTGTGAGGGCATCTTTGAGCCCTTTGTAAAGACAAGTACTTGTTTATTCGTCGATGACCTTTGCCGCAATCATGTTATTTTGAATCTTCGTTGAAATGTTAAACCCGTTGTATTGTATTGTGAGGTTAATTGAAGTATTTTTATTAGCAACGACCTTGGTTGTAGGGATGTTACTGGCACCGAAGTAGTATCCTGTTGTAGTTTACCAATGTCGAACTCTTTTATTTAAATATGGCCTTAGCCAGTGGGATGTTACTTTTGAGATGGTGCCAAAATAGTATCCCATCATGGTTCGAGTGTAATCAAACTCTTTTGTTTGACGATGGCCTTAGTTGTTGAGATGTTACTTTCGAGTTGGTGCCAAAGTAGTATCCCGTCATGGTTAGACTGAAATCGAACTCTTTTCTTTGACAATAGCCTTAGCCATTGGGATATTACTTTCGAGTTGGTGCCGACGTAGTATCCCATCGTTATTCGAGTGAAATCGAACTCTTTTCTTTGATGATGGCCTTAGCCATTTGGATGTTGTTTTCGAGCCGGTACCGAAGTAGTATCCCCTCGTGGTTTGAATGAAATTGAACTCCTTTCTTTGATGATGGACTTAGCCATTGGGATGTTACTTTCGAGCTTGTGCCGATATAGTATCATGTCGTGAGGGTGAATGAAATCTAACTCTTTTCTTTGACGATGGCCTTAGCCATTGGAATGTTATTTTCGAGTTGGTTCCAAAGTAGTGTCTCGTCTTGGTTCGAATAAAATTGAACTTTTTTCTTTGACGATGGCCTTAGCCATTGGGATGTTGCTTTTGATCTGGTGCCGAAATAGTATCCCGTCATGAGGGTGAATGAAATCGAACTTTTTTCTTTGATGATGGCCTTAGCCATTGGATGTTACTTTCGAGCTGGTGCCGAAGTAGTATCATGTCGTGAGGGTGGCATTCTATTTCATTTGCTGGAGTGTCGTATGTGCCATTTTTTATTTATACCTTGGAGACGCGTGTTGATTTCATATACATAATGGAGTGATTTTATTAATATGTCGGAGATACATGTTGACTTCATACATACAATGGCAGTGCATATCGATTTCGTACATACATTGGAGATTATTTATATCTAGTCCCTTCATTGCTCGGCCTGGAGATGTCATCAGTAGGCTCGGCAATGAACAATAATTCGAACCTGAGACGTCCTCCTGGTCTCCTCATTAAAAGCCTCCCTGAGAAAACTCCATTAGGATAAAACCCGATTAAGGGAAAATGAGTACAACTTAGGTGGCGCCCCTTTTCAGAAGTAGAAGTACTTGAGGTGGGAGATATCCCAATTATTGTGTAGCTATTTTCCTTCCATTGTCTCTAATTGGAATGCTCCTTTGTTTTCTTGCGGTGATTTTGTATGGCCCGTCCTAGTTTGTTCTCAATTTCCATTCATTCGGGTCTTTTGCTGCTTGTGTCTTGGCTTTAACGACATGGTCCCCGACTCTGAGTGGTTGTACTTTGGCCTTCTTGTTATAGTACCTTTCTACTAGTTGTTTTTGGGATATTATCCTTACGTGAGCCATATCCTTTCGCTCTTCAACCTCGTCCAGATCTTGTAATCTGATTTTGTCGTTACTTAGTCCACTCTCATTGGAGTATCTCAGGCTGGTTCCCCGACTTCAATGGGTATAGATGCATCAATGCCATAGACTAGTGAATACGGAGTCTCACCCATGCTAGTTTTTGGTATTGTGTGATAGGCCCATAACACCTTTGGTAGCAACTTCGGCCATAGCCCTTTGGCATCCTCTAGATTTTTCTTTAATATGTTCAATATTGTTTTATTGGATGCTTCCTATTGACCATTGCCGGTAGGGTTATATGGTGAGGAGAGTAACCTATTTGATGTTCCATTTTTCAAAGAACTCAATCGCCTTTTACCCGATGAACTGGGGTGCAACGGATTTCTTTGGGGATGCCTAAGTGGCATATAATATTTTTCTAGATGAACGTGATGACTTTGTGTTCATGTATTTGGGTGAACATGCCTGCTTCTACCTATTTGAAAAATAATCAGTTAAAACTGAAAGGAAGAGTATCTTACCACGCCATGTTGGAAGGGGTCCAACGATATTCATCCCCTATTTTTTAAATAGCCATAGAGAAGTAACTGGATGTAGGAGTTCCCCTCTCTGGTGTATCATAGGGGCGTATTTCTGGCACTGCTCACATTTTTTGACATAATCCGCAACCTCTTTTTTCATAGTGACCAATAGTATCCTACACCAATAATACATCTGGCGAGGACTCGGTTGCCTTTATGGGCACCACAGTGGCCTTCGTGTACCTCTTCGAGCACCCGCCTAGTCCGATTTAGCCCTAGGACTTTGGCTAAAGGACCGCCGAACATCCTTTTATAAATGTCATGGTTTTTTAGGCTATATGTGGCCGTTTGTATTCGAAACGTTTGGCTTTTTTTATCTAGTATGGGTGCTCCCTCTTGCACATATGATATGACGCGATTGCGCCAGTCCCAAGTTAAATTTATAGAATGTACCTCGACATGGTCTATTGAAGAGTAGAGAAGGGTGACCACGTTCTCTTTGTTGATATTTTTAGTTGTTGCCGCCAGCTTGGCAAGATCATCTGCTTGATGTTTTGTGCTTGCAGTATTTGGTCGAGTCAACATTCGTCAAATTCTGGCAGCAACTTGTGGATTTTGGTCTGGTATTTCTGCAGCCTATGCTCCTTAACCTAGAAAGTCCCAGTAACTTGGTTTACGCAAGTTGAGAGTTGCTGCGGAGGATGACCCGTCGATCAATGTACTTGAGGGCCAATTTGAGTCTTGTAATTACGGCTTCATACTCAGCCTCATTGTTAATTATTTTAGGACATCATATAGTTTAGCGAATTACTTCCCCCGTTCGAACTTCAAGTACGAGTCCTAGTACAGATCCCGATGCATTGGATGTGCCGTCAGTATAGAGGACCCAGACGTCGGGTTGTTCAGGTGAAGTGCGAAGCACTTCTTGTTTGACTTTGGGTAATATTTTTGCACTAAAGTCGGCAACAAAATTGGCGAGCACTTGCAACTTTATTGCAGTTCGTTGTTGATAAGTTATATCATGCTCGCTAAATTCTATGGCCCATTTGGCCTACCTACTTGATAATTCGGGTTTGTGCAGGATGCTCCTGAGAGGGAAGGTTGTCACCAACTTTATGGGGTGACACTGAAAATGTGGTCTAAGCTTTTGTGAAGCTATGACTAGTGCCAGAGCCAGCTTTTCAAGGTGGGGGTACCTTGTTTCAACATTGATTAAGGTTTTACTAATATAGTAAATTGTAGATTGTGTACTATTGCTTTCTCGGACTAGAACTGCAGTTACCGCTACTTTGGAGACAACTAGGTAGACTAGGAGGCACTCGCCTGGATCTGCCTTGGCGAGTAATGGTGGTGAGGACAATAGGGGTGGGCATCAGTCAGTTCCGTTCGATTATGAATATTATTGGTTTAGCATATCGGTTATCGATTTATAAATTTGATAAACCGATAACAGAACCGATAGGATATCGCTTATCGGGTATCGGTTAATCGGTTATCAACCATTATCGGTTCGGTTATCGGTTTACCCGATAAGCTAACTCAATCTAGAGTTAAGCAAAAAGAAAAGATAATTCACTACAGTTAAGAAAAAAAGAGTATAATTCACATATAGTATACTAAAGACTTGTGCTAGGAGTAACTAGTAAGTCTATAAAGAATGAAGATGAAGCAATTGAAGAATGGGGTAGAGAAAGAATAGGAGAGAATGAACTGAAGCCCCTGGTATTTGTATATACTTAAGGGTAAAGTCATAATTTTATTAATTCTTATTGGGTTATCGGTTAACCCATTAATAAAATAGGCAAACCGGTGCCCGAACTGATAACCTAATAGTAAAAAAATTCTAAACTATTATCGAATTGTTAACCTAATAACACGATACTGATAACCTAATAAATAATTAACGGTTCGAGTTATCGGTTTTACCCGATATATGCCCAGCCCTAGAGGACAAGTATGCTTTCAGTTTTATCAAGGCATCGACACATTCTAAATTCAACTAAAGTCCATTGTCCTTCCTTAATACATTAAAAATGGCATTTATCTGATGACCGTGAGATGAACCTCGATAGGGTGGTTATCCGTGTTGTAAGCTTTTGTACCTGTTTTTTGCTGGTCAATGTTTCGGGTATTCCTTTGATGACTTTAATCTAATAATGGTTAACCTCGATGCCTATTTGTGATACCAGGAAACCGAGGAAATTACTCGAGTTTATGCCGAAAGCGCATTTTTGGGGGTTTAGTTTCATGGCTTACTGTCTCAAGATGTCGAAGGCTTCCATTAGGTGGTCGATATGATCTTTCTTCTTTTTTGACTTAACTAGCATGTCATCGATGTAGACTTCCATTGTTTTACAGAGTTGGTCTTTGAACATCTTAGTGACCAACATATGGTACGTTGCACCTACATTCTTTAGCCCGAACGACATGAACTTATAGCAATATGTTCCTTAGTGAGAGATGAAAGTGGTTTTCTCCTGGTCTTTTTCTTTCATGATGATTTGGTTGTAGCCCGAGTAGGCATCTAGGAAGCTCAACAACTTGTGTCCTACTATCGCGTCGATGAGCTAGTCGATGTGTGGCAGTAGGAAGGAATCTTTTGGGCATGCCATGTTTAGGTCTGTGAAATCCACACAGTTCCACCATTTTCCATTTTTATTTCTTACCATGGCCACATTAGCTACCCACTAGAGATATTTCGACTCTCGGACGGAGCCCTTTGCGAGCAGCTTATCGACTTCTTCACGGACGACTTTGTTGATTGCGGCATTCAACTTCCTTCTTATTTGTCGTACTGGTGGGTGTTATGTGTGGCGATATCCATTGGGATACCTGGCATATATGCATGGGAGAAGGAAAACAGATCGGCATGGTTAGTTAAGAATTTATGAAACTTACCCGGTTCTGAGAGGTTGTGCACGATATAAGACTTTTTTTGTGACGTCGTTGCCATCTAATAGGACGGGATCTGGATTTTATATTGTCTACTCAGATGCTTCTACAATGTTGAGTTCCTTGATAACGTCTGTCCGTACATCAAGTTTGGCTCCCGACATCGCTGATTGTTATGCTTCAACATTTGCCCCTTTGAATTGTTGCGTGTGGGCGTAATCCTAAGCGATATGATAACATTCTTGTGCGGTGTGTTGCTCAGATCGAATGCTGAATACCCCCACGGGGTAGGAAACTTGATCACTTGATAAAGACTGGAAGGGACCGCTCACATGGCATATATCCACGGGCGCCCTATGATGGCGTTGTAGGTTGTTTCTTAGTCCATGACGTGAAATGTTGTTTCCAAGGTGTCCTCTACGGCTAGGATAGGTAGCATTATCTCTCCAGAAGTCCATTCGACTACATTATTAATACTTGTTACTGTTAATACGGGTGTTCAAAATTGAACCGAAATTGAAAATAAAACTGAAACCGAAGCTTAATGGCTTATTGGTATCGAGTTAACGATTTAATGGACGGGAAACAGATTGAAATTTTTTTATTAACGACTTATCAGTTTGGGGGTGGATTATTTAATTTCCTTAACGGATTATCCGTTAACCCGCTAAGATATATAAAAAATTTATTTTTTATCTATATATTTATTAAATATAAAAAAACCCTTCCATTTCAGTCTTCCACTCTTCTAGTACTCTATCTCTAAGTTCTAACGCCTAATTCCTAAATAATCATAACACAAACCCTACCGCCTGTGAGCACGTGATTTTTGCCTTACTTGAGAAGTACTCCCAGAAAATTCAAAAATAAAAATAGTTTCGTGTTGGGCATGATTTGTGTGATTTTGTGTTAATTTTATCTTTTGTGTGCACGTTTATTTATTTAAATTAAAAATACAAAAATATATGCTAGGCTTTGCATTTTCAGTGTTTGATATCGAAGTCATGTGATTCACATTTTTGGGTGATATGTAATCATGTGCGTTAATTGTAGTAAAAACAGCGGTGTTATAGGTTAGTATATATACATATGTGTGTATATATATATATATATGTATATATGTACATATATATATATATATATATATACACTTACACATGTAATATATCATGAAGATCCGATCTGGGCCAAATTCAGTCCAAAAGCCAGGCCCAAATGAATTGCTTCTGACCCAGCCCAAACACCCGCCCAGCTACAGCCTGTGTAACACTTGATCTGGACCGTTGGATTTTATTATCCAACGGCCCAGATTAATCCTTTAATTCTAATATGCATTCAGCCTAAGACTTGACCAAACGACGCCGTTTGGTTTAAGTGAGAAGATCCTGATCGTTGATCAAGTTTGATCCAACGATCAGGATTTAACTCCTCAGAACATATATAAGCTCATTTCCATACCCCGCCCCCCCAAGCCAGACCCCCCCCCTCTCCCTTCTTCTCCCTCAGGAGCTCTCAAATCCCCGGCGTAACGCCGCCGTGCGCCGCCTGCCGGAAATCGCCTCACGGCGGTTCCGGTAGGCCAATCAAACCCAAACCAACGCCAAAACCTTCCCCTTACCTCCCCCATCACGATCCCCGCCTCCATTAACCTCGAATCATGCCGGAGCTCCTCGAATCTTCATTTGAAGATTCGAGTCAAACTCGAACCTATGCCAAATCACCCCAAATTCACACCACGGTCTCCTCACACCTCCCCCACACTCCCACCGGCATTGGTTTGCTTCGAATCTAACCAAAAATGCAAAAGCCCCAAATCCGAGCCCAAGAACCCTAATTTTGAAGAAACTCAATTCAAGCCGGATTAGCCACAATTGAAGTCCAAGGGACTTTAGTCCAGGTGTTCTCAATCGAGAACATCTTGATTAAAGCCCGTTTGGCTTCAATAAGTCCGAGTTTTAGTTCGAAGTTTGGTCGGCAGATTTCTTGCAAGGTATTCATTCCTTCTTTTGGTCGATTCAATGCGATTTTTGTGAATATGTGTGTTTGTTATTCATTGTTTCAATTCTATGCTAGCATGCTTCTAATTTCTCATAACAGTCGACCTGCTATCCTCCTTTGAGGCCTTTTATTTGGCCAATTACTCTGTTTTAGTAGTTAAAATGAATCATGAGTCCAATGTGATTAAAGTCGTCAAATAGTTCGTAATATTAATCCCTTGAATCTGCCTGATGCAATTCACTGGTATAGAGCTTGTTACTGTTTGATTGGTTTGAAACTAAAGTTGTGATTCAAATTAAGCCAACTAGGGAATCAGGGTTCACACTTAGAGTATTGGGTGCCCTGCACATGAGGCTAGTCAGTGGAATCCACTGTCACAGCAGGGCATCCCACTGAACACTGCCACCAGCATTGTTTAATGCTTAAGTCCATATTTTGGACAGTAGGTAGTGGGGAATGCAGGGAATTTGATGGGTCTGGCAGAGTTGGGAGTGGGCAGGGTGATAGTAACCTTAGGGGCAGGTGTTCCGGAGGGACTATTGGCTATAAATAGGGCATATTCATACATGTATAGAGGGACATAGATACATTGATAGGCATACACACAGACACTTGAGAGCATCTGGGAGAGCAAAGAACAGTACCTGGAGAGCAAATATTCATAGATACATATAGACACTTGAGAGGATATACATACGGAGATTGGAGAGTACACTGAGAGCGACAAAAGGTCACTGTTTCATTGGTTTGGAGTCACTGTTTCATCGAATTTTCTTGGCTACTGTCTGGCTGGTTCTTCTGTTAGTGGTTTGTTGCCTTGGTCGTTTGGTTGCTGCACTGGTTTGGTTGTTGTTGTTGTTACTCTGTTGTGTTGCTGTTGGTCAGTGGTTTGTTGCCTTGGTCGTTTGGTTGCTGCACTGATTTGGTTGTTGCTGTGTTGAGGTTGTTATTGGTGGTCATTTGTGTGTTGTTGTTGTGTCTGTGTTGCTGCTTGGTCCAACACAGTGCTGGCTCTTCTATTGTTTGAGTATTGCTGCCACTGGTGTGTAGTTGTTGCCACTGTCTTGGTCGCTGCTGTTACATTTGACTTGGGTAGCTCTTGATTTGCTTTGGTTGTTACTGCTTGGTCATTGTTGTTGCTGGTTCAGTATGGTTGAGGCTGGTTTGTAGTTTGCTTGGTTATCATTGTTGCTGTGGTGTCTGTGTGGCTGTTGGTTCACTGTGTTTATTATTGGTGTACTGTTGCTGTTACTGTTCTTGTTACTGTTGTTGCATTGCCATTGCTCACTCTTCCTTGTTCTTCCGCATTCCAGGTACACACCTCTGTTATTGTAATTCCTTGGTTCGAAAAGAATGAAGTTTGAAGCTTATGCATAAAGTCTATTGAAACATGTAGTCGTCTTATGTTCAATTACATTCTGTTATTCTCCAATTAAGCTTGTATTGTTAGTTTTGATTATGGAAAAACGTAGCTAGGCCAAAGATACATTGTCGTTAGATAAGCATGTAAACCTGAATTAGTCTTCGTATCTCTATTCAATCTTCCCTACTCATGTGTGTAATCTCCAAACCTGTTAAATGATAGACCTTATGTCACAAGCAAGATTAGCTAGAGAGTTGTTACTCAACGGAATGACGTAATTAGATTAAAAAGAGTCGGGGGTGCATTTCATGTGACCCGACCCCAATTTCGGGCAAGAGTAAACAAAGCATGTTAAGAACCACAGGCGCATTTCATGTGATGTGGTTCGTAGCAAGTTTTAAGTAATTTGGAATCAACTCTTAAGTAAGATGCAGTGAGATGTAGTTCGCTTTAGATTTGAATCAAAGGTACGCCTCGCCCAATAGTTACATTAATCACATAGCCGTCATAAATGTACATATAAATACTTAGGTTTCGAGATGCGTCGTTTCTTAACGAATATCACGCCTTTATCAACAATGTAAATAAGTAGTCGATCCAGGCGCATATTTTAGTTTTACCTTTTTAAATACGGGTGTGCATTTCATGTGACCCAAATCCAAACCCCGAAATGTTGAATAAGAATATGTTGAGGATCCGGGTGCATTTCATGTGACGCGATTCGAAAGCATATTTTTAAGCGACTTTCTCTTTCGTAAATCGTAACCAATAATAAAAGCGGTAAAGGGGTATTAACTTGCACTAAGTATATAATTGTAAAAAACAGATAGATAGGCCAAACAAGACAGTTGAGCGACCGTGCTAGAACCACGGAATTCGGGAATGCCTAATACCTTCTCCCGGGTTAATAGAATTCCTTATCCGGATTTCTGGTTCGCGGACTGTTAAATAGAGTCATTCTTTTCCTCGATTCGGGATTTAACCGGTGACTTGGGACACCATAAAATCTCCCAAGTGGCGACTCTGAAATAATTAAAATAAATCCCATCTCGATTGTCCTTTAATTGGAAAAACTCTTTGCACCCTCGCGGGTGCGGTAAAAAAGAGGTGTGACAGCTCTGGCGACTCTGCTGGGGATTTATCTTTAGAATTCGAGCTCGGAATAACTGTTGTATTTGGCATATTTTATTATCTGATTTTTTTTTGTTGGCATCAATGTGCAAATGTTGTTTTTACTGCTTTGATATTGTGTGAACTGTACATATAAATTGTGCCGGAACCAATCTCCTTTCTGAGTCTTCTAAATCATGAAGAAGGGTGCACTTCGTGTGACTTCTTTTCTGTATAGTGTCTAATTCCCATTTTAGAACGAGGTTTGGATAAGTTGCAAAACCGGTGAAGCTTCTGTATTCCCGGGTTGCTGCCTCCTCCTCGGCTCGAGCCGTCCGCTCGGGTAAGCCAAGTCTAGAACAGATAAACCCAGGTTTTAAAACCTAGAATAACAAAGCTTCATGCCGGATCCCTAGTAGGAAACGTTTATTTGCATCATGTCGCATTTGGCTTAGGGGACTCAACACGGGGGTTGGGTCCGTCTAGGACAGGTGACCTGAAATGAACAGACTATCCTGCTGCATCCTGTTTGTCTTGCGCATTTATCTGTTATAGACTTGCATGCTGAAAAAAAAAAAAAAAAAAAAAAAAAAAAAAAAAAAAAAAAAAAATGTGTGTTACTCTTAAGATAGAAATAGCTTATTTGTTTTCCTTTAGTAAAGTGAGTAAATAAATAATGCCGTTTGTTTCGTCAAAACCGAACTACGGGGGTTTGATTCTCATCGGATGTGAGATACGTAGGCAACCTCCATCGGGTCCAACTTCACCTTTTGAAAAATTAATTTTTGTACTAAATAAGTCGGTGACGCTGTTTTCAAAAATAGCCGAATGTTCCCGGAAGGGACGCCGGAAGGCTAGTTTCGTATAAACGGCCACCTTTGGGTCAATTTTGATCAATTTACCCCACGGCCTTAAAAGCCTTCGTCCCCGAGACGTTGAAAGGCCGTGATTGAAAACTGATTTTTTTTTGATTTTTTTTTATTTTTAGCAAAACAAAGTTGTTTTCTTATTTAAATCACCTTAATAAATGTGCGGGATGAGCACGAATCAGAATAAATCATTTTCAATCTTTAGTGAGGTCCCTCAGCAGCTCCGTATATGGTGGAACGATTTGGAAGACAGTAGCAAAAAGGTCGTAGGGAGAATTTTGGGAGGTTTGGTTGATCTGTTGAATATTGAGCCAAGGGAAGACATCATCAAGGCACTGGTATCTTTCTGGGATCCGACCCGCAATGTGTTCCGTTTTGTTGACTTTGAATTGACGCCCACATTAGAGGAAATTGCGGGCTATGCGGGACTTAATGGGAAATTAAGAGGGCAATACCTACTTTCACCAAGACCGGTATCTCCACATGGGTTTCTGGATCTGCTGAGCATTAGTCGGAAGGTGAAAAATGATGATCTGCTGAAAGGGTGTTGCGACCTCCAATTCTTATATCAACGGTACGGCACTCCTCGGGGTTTTGAAGAGTCAAACCTTGGACTGACTCACACAGGGAATAGAACCAAGTGGGAGGCTAGACGAATTCTAGCATTCCTAACGACATTCTTGGGGGTTGTGATTTGTCCGCGCGAAGATAAGAAAATAGAGATAAGTCTGGTAGGAATAGCCGATGTTGCAATCAAAAAGGCTACCAGCACTGTGGTCCCTTTGGTTTTGTCCGAAATCTATCGAGCTTTGACTGTATGCCGAGAAGGGGGCAATTTCTTCCAAGGTTGCAATCTGTTACTCCAATTATGGATGCAAGAACACCTCCATCACCGAACACAATACATGAACCATGGGTTGACCGGAAAAAACTGTATCAGGGGTTTCGAAGAACGGATGATGGGTGCTGTATTCCCCGAAGGCGTCGAGGCATGGCTTGCACGACTGAGCTCAATAGAAGCAGATCAGATTGAATGGGCATTCGGGTGGTTACCCGATACTGAAGTAATATATATGGCAGCCGAGGAGTGTTATATCCTTCTGATGGGAATCCGCGGTGTCCAACCATATGTCCCTCACCGTGTATTACGTCAACTAGGAAGGTTTCAGGTTATTCCTACCGATCAAGACCTGAGGAAGTATGCCATTGAATTGAGCCCGGGAGTTGCATTCCCCGAAGAGAAGATTAGAAGGCTGTGGCACGAGTGTCGGTTCCTCGAGCCTAAAACCATGGTCCGGGAACTATCTAAGGGAGAGGTGGATCCAAAGTACAACGTGTGGTTCGGGAAAAGATTTCAGATCCGTCGAAAATGTTCTAAAAGAGCCCATGTCCAACAATTCACGGAAGATTCACGGGAACAATGGGATTGGTTAGCAAGGGAGGAAGGGTACAGGACGAAGATTGGTAGGATAGAACAGCAGGTCCGGGACCTTCAGTTCGAGAAGAACATGCAAGCTGCCACCGACGAAGGAGACAAAAAGAAGTTGGCACAAGAAAATGACTTCTTGAGAGCTCGAATCCAGCAAATGAAAAGAGATGCTGACAGACAGTCGAGGAGTCGGGCCGACGAAAAATTGATAAGGGGTTTGAGAAGCCAAGTCACCGACATCCAAAGAGAATTGGACGAGTCAAAAGCCCAAATAACGAGGATCCGTGCTAGCTGGAAAAAGGAGGCACATCAACATGCACTTCACCTAAAGCGGGTAGAAGAAGATTACACCGATATCATCACTAACCTGAGGGAAGCAAATGTTGTCCTTAGGGAGCGGGTTTTCAAGCAAGCCCAAGATGCCAGAGCAGACCTCGACCGCTGCCACAGTTTGATGGCCCGACTGCAAGGACAAGTGGATAGGCTCCTAGATCAAGTCACCAACAATGCTCGAAGATTGGGGGCGAAAAACCAGCAAATAGAGCGGCTACTCGGAGAAAGGGACATGATCAAGGATAGAATTGGAGAAATCGGGCACTATGTCACCATGAAGTGCCTAGCTTGTGAACGAATGCCTCGCGCCGACCTTTTCACTTCAATTATGGGTTATGTTCATCGGATCATGGAAGAGTTGAGGGAAGTGCACAAGGACCTCACACCGAGGCCTGCGGCAAGGCCGAATGATGCCTCGCAGGGCCCCCAGGAGTTTTAGGGCATTAGATTTTTGATTGAAAATGTATTTTGAAATGTTGAGTCAAGCTAGTTGGCATTTTTATCTTTATTTTCCCAAGTCAAGCATTTTTCTTTTGTTTTGATGATTTTGTAAGACGTGTTTTGTAACTACACGGTTTTATTTAATATAAAAGTTACTGAATTTTGCCACACTCTTGTCGCCAGAACTACGCTCGGTCTGATTCACGCGGGGTCGTGATACGTAGGCAATCCACATAAGATTCGACCACCACTAAAAAGAAAGAAAAAGAATCCAAAGGCTAAATAACAATAAGGCTTGCAAAGATAGTCGAAAAAAAAAGAAAAGAAAAGAAAAAGAAAAAGAAAAAAAGGGCCGGAATGACGCATATTAAAGAGTACACGTAGAAAGGGTTATTTGGTTAGGTGCATTGCATCCAACGTGCTATAACATATCTGTCAAACTCGGTGAACTAACAAGTTTGTTGCGTATTCCGGAAAGTTTAGCAGTTGGTTTGACAGAATATACTGGCCAGCCATCACTACCGTACTAGATCCAAAGGACCAGTTACAGTAAGCATGTCTAGTTCTGGCAAGAGTCTCGAGGAAGAAAAATCCGAGCTACAAATCATGAAAGAAGAGGTAGACCGGTTAAAACAACAGATAACAGAGATGCACCTGGCCTGGGCCAGGGAACAATCTTCGCCAAACCGCCCTACTCTCGCCTCAGCTCCGGAACATTCGCCCGTCGATCCTTCAACAAGCGCCCCGAGCTATCCATACTTTCAGGGGGACAATCCATATGCCACCCACATTCCACCAGCCAAACCAAATCCTCCTCCAGTCGCCCCTGTTTTTGTAGCACCTCCACCTGCTCCTCTGCAAAGGCCGGCCAGCGAGCCATATGTTCGGATCCATGACAACTCTTACTATCCTCCAGAGCCTACTTTCAGGGCTCCTGAACCACAATCACATACACCTCACTGGGATAATCCGGCAGAACCGGAAAAACACTTCCAAAGTTCGGAACACGAGGAAGTTGCCAGAAAAGTTAAAAGCCTGGAGCAGTCCTTCAGGAACATGCACGGTTTAGGCAACCAGGTCAGCGTCGCCTATAAGGATCTGTGTCCATTTCCGGACGTCCAGTTGCCAGCAGGATTTAAAATGCCTAAATTCGACCTATACGAGGGGCATGGTGACCCGGTGGCCCACTTGCGGGGGTTTTGCAGTAAAATGAGAGGGGCCGGAGGACGGGACGAGCTTCTGATAGCCTACTTCGGCCAGAGTCTGGGAGGATCGGCGCTGGAGTGGTACACTAGACAGGATCCCGGTAGATGGTTTACGTGGGATGATTTGGCTCAAGCTTTTATCGGCCAGTTCCAGTACAATCTTGAGATAATCCCCGACCGCCTATCATTGCTAAAATTAGAGAAGAAGCTTGCTGAAAGCTTCAGGGAATTTGGTTTCCGATGGAGGGAACAGGCGGCCAGGGTAGATCCGCCGATGAGAGAAAGCGAGATGGTGGACTACTTCTTGCGGACATTAGAGCCCACCTACTTCGGACATCTGGTAACGTCCGTGGGCAAATCATTCACTGAGGTGATAAAAATGGGGGGTATGATCGAGGAGGGTTTGAAGGCCAACAAGATCATGAGTTACTCAGCACTGAAAGCCACCACTCAGGCTATCCAAAGTGGTACTGGAGGAGTACTGGGGAAGAAGAGGAGAGAGGAAGTTGCGGCCGTCGAGTCCGGGGCATGGTTCAGAAATAGAGGCCCCGCACCACAATATAGCCCACCCCAACCTCACCACCAAAATTACTCTCACAACCCATATAGCCACCCACAACATTACTATCCCGCACTTGATCCCCATTTTACTGTCCACCATGCACAGTCCTATTCCGCACCTCCCGCTCATGCACCGTGGCGTGCGCCAAACCCCCAGAATAATCATCCACCCCCAAGAGCTTACAGAAACCCCTCGGGCGCGAGTTTCCGTCCGAACCAGGCATTCAGGGGCGACAGGGCGCCGAGGCCAAAGACTTTCACTCCCTTAGGAGAGTCTTACACTAGTCTGTTCCACCGGTTAAGCAAGTAGGGTTGCTGAATCCGGTTGAAGCTAAGCTGCCAAACCCTCTTCCGAAAAACCTGGACCATTCAGTAAATTGTGCCTACTGCTCGGGATGTCCGGGACACGATACAGAAAAGTGTTGGAGGTTGAAGACGGCCATCCAGGAGCTCATTGACACTCGCAGGATTGAGGTCCAGACTCCAACAGAGCCCAACATCAACCAAAACCCGCTTCCGACTCATCATGAGACCAACATGATCGAGTTGGTACGGGCAGAAGAAGGAAAGGAGAAAGCCTCTCAGACTGTAATGATGATCAAGTCTAGCGGGGTAGGAATGAGAAGAGGGCCAAGCCTTGATGAGTCGCCCAGTTGCAAGAAGGACATACCAGGAGGGTCGGAAGCAGGAAAGGGAAGTGTGAGCGGAGTACCGGTGAGGCCGAGGGAAGCAAAGATAGTTGTACCAGGGGCAGCAATCAAGCCCATCTTGACAGTAGCAGGCGTTCGAATGGATCCTTTCATCATCCAGCCAGCAACACAGTTGCCAATAACTGATAGCCGGGCTGTTCCATGGAATTATGCTCGGATTACAACGACCTACAGAGGAAAGGAGGTGAAAGAGGAAGTTTGTGAAGCCCAAGGGTTGACCCGCTCGGGGAGATGTTTTGCCCCTGCGGAATTGAGGAAGACCACTCCGGCAGTATTGAAAAAGCCGGTCACTGATGAAGAGGCAGAAGAATTCTTGAAAAAGATGAAGCTGCACGACTACTCCGTCTTAGAGCAGTTGAAGAAGACCCCGGCGCAAATATCATTGCTATCCTTGCTGATACATTCGGAAGAACATCGGCAAGCATTGATGAAAGTCCTGAATGAGGCACATGTACCGGATAAAATCTCAGTGAGCCATTTGGAGAAGATCACCAATCGGATCTTCGAAGCAAATCGGATCACCTTCACCGATGACGAGTTGCCTGAGGAAGGCACTGAGCATAACGGGGCTTTATATCTTACGGTGAAGTGTGAAGAGGCGGTGGTTACCAAAGTCTTGGTTGATAATGGGTCCAGCGCTAACATTTGTCCTCTCTCTACACTGGGCAAATTAAAAGTAGACATCGGCAGGGTACGCGAGAACAGGGTATGTGTTCGAGGGTTTGACGGAGGAGGCAAAGCATCGGTTGGTGACATAGTGCTAATCTTGACAATTGGGCCAGTGGAGTTCACCATGGAATTCCAGGTGTTGGACATGGTGGTGTCATATAACCTCCTAATAGGGCGACCATGGATTCATGCCGCAAGAGCGGTTCCATCCAGCTTACACCAGCTCGTCAAGTTTGAATGGGACCAGCAGGAGATCGTCGTCCATGGAGAGAACGATCCACAATTCAGGCACCATCATTCCCTTTGTTGAAACAGAAGAAGATGTTGGGCCGTGGGTGTATCAGGTCTGCGATGTGGTGTCCGCCCACCGAGTTCGGGAAGGGGAATGTATTCCCGGCGACAGAACAATTGCTGCGGATGTCATGGTGGCGCATGAAATGTTGCGACATGGTTTCGTACCGGGTAAAGGGCTAGGTGCATCTCTGCAAGGAATTATACAACCGGTATCGGTGGTCGAAAACTTGGGAACCTTCGGCTTGGGATTCCGGCCAACCTCAGAGGACATCCGGCGAGCAAAGAGGAGCAAGCAGAAAACATGGGTGCTCCCAAAGCCTGTTCCACGCCTTTCCCAATCTTTTGTCGGGTCCGGAGCAAGAGGACATCCAGCGCCAAAGATTCCCGGTCCTACGGTCAGGCCAGACGAAGAGTTCTTCAGGAAGTTCGAAAACCTATTCACGGATGTATGTATGCTCGAAGATGGTGAAGGATCCAGTCATGCCGAGATACAGTTTGTGGGACCAAAGGCAAAACTGAATAACTGGAAGGCTACTCCTCTCCTGTCCGGAAGGAGTCTTGGTAGTTTGTCTTGGATTGTTTTTCTTTCGAAATTTTGTGTTGGGGGTTTGTCCCCGGAGTAAAATCCCGTTGTTTTGTTCATTTTTGATTTAAGTTTGCGGTTTGTTTTCCCTTTGTACAATTCCCATTAATGAAATGTGGTTCCTTCGCGTCTAATTTTGTTTATCTTTTCTTCTTTTTACTTTTCTGAACAGCCTTCTTGCAACTGATCTTAATGATATGGCGTGCTTAAAGATTAATCAACCCAGTCTAGAAAGTCAATCGGGTTTGGAAATAATAACACATGAAATAAGAAGTGACGAGAGTGAGTCGGAGTACGGCGATGATGAAGCCGAAGAAGAAATCGGTGAAGAATTAAGTCACTTCGAGGAAAAACCCAAACCGAATTTAAATGATACTGAGGCCGTTAATCTAGGGAATGCGGATGACGTCAAAGAAACCCGGATAAGTGTCCATATTGAACCCAATCTGAGAGAAGAATTGGTCAAAACACTCATGGAGTTTAAAGATATTTTCGCATGGTCGTACGACGACATGCCAGGACTCAGCACTGATCTAGTGGTTCATAGATTACCCACCGATCCGGCATATCCTCCCGTCAAGCAAAAGCTGCGGAAATTCAAGACGGAGATGAGTGTGAAGATTAAGGAGGAGGTAACCAAGCAGTTGCAGGCGAAAGTCATTCGTGTCACTCGATACCCCGAATGGTTGGCTAACGTAGTACCGGTGCCAAAGAAAGACGGAAAGATCAGGGTATGCGTGGACTATCGCAATCTCAACAAGGCAAGTCCTAAGGATAATTTCCCGCTTCCCAATATCCATATCCTGATTGATAATTGCGCCGGACGCGAAATTGGATCCTTTGTGGATTGTTATGCGGGATATCATCAGATTTTGATGGATGAAGAGGACGCCAGAAAAGACGGCTTTTATCACACCGTGGGGGACTTATTGCTACCGAGTGATGCCGTTTGGTTTGAAGAATGCAGGAGCAACATACATGAGGGCGATGACTACGGTATTCCATGACATGATACACAAGGAAATTGAGGTGTACGTGGATGATGTGATCATAAAGTCTAGGCGCCAAGAGGACCATGTTGCTGACCTCAGGAAGTTCTTTCAAAGACTTCGAAGATACGACATCAAGCTCAATCCAGCCAAATGCGCATTTGGAGTTCCATCAGGAAAGCTGCTAGGATTCATCGTCAGCCGACGGGGCATTGAGTTGGACCCTTCCAAAATCAAGTCCATTCAGGAGTTACCCCCGCCGAAGAATAAAACAGAGGTAATGAGTCTGTTGGGAAGGTTGAATTACATCAGTAGGTTTATCGCTCAGCTTACGGCAACTTGTGAACCCATATTCCGCCTATTGAAGAAAGACGCTGCGATAGAATGGACGGCGGAATGTCAGGAAGCGTTTGACCGGATCAAAGGGTATCTGTCAAATCCACCCGTACTAGTTCCGCCTGAGCCGGGTAGACCCCTGATTCTTTATCTGACGGTCTTGGAGAATTCGTTTGGCTGCGTACTGGGGCAGCATGATCTTACTGGCAGGAAGGAACGGGCCATTTACTACCTCGGTAAGAAGTTCACAGTCCACGAGGTCAAGTACACTCATCTAGAAAAGACATGTTGCGCCCTGACTTGGGTAGCCCAAAAGCTGAAACACTACTTGTCTTCTTACACCACTTATCTCATTTCACGCTTGGATCCGTTGAAGTATATTTTCCAGAAACCTATGCCTACGGGGAGGTTGGCAAAATGGCAAATATTACTTACAGAGTTCAACATCATATACGTGACAAGGACGGCTATGAAAGCTCAAGCCCTGGCCGATCACTTAGCTGAAAATCCCGTTGATGACGAATACGAACCTTTGAGGACGTATTTTCCGGATGAGGAAGTATTGCAGATTGAGGGGTTAGAACTAACCGAGGAGCCAGGGTGGAAGCTTTTCTTCGACGGAGCGGCGAACGCAAAAGGAGTCGGAGTAGGGGCGTGCTTATCTCTGAAACAGGACATCATTATCCTGTTACTGCTCAACTGCGTTTTCATTGTACCAATAATATGGCTGAGTACGAGGCATGTATCTTAGGGCTGCGATTAGCGGTGGACATGGATGTACAGGACGTCTTGGTCTTGGGGGACTCGGACCTTCGGTACATCAGATTCAGAGAGAATGGGAAACCAGAGATTTAAAGCTTATCCCATATCGTCAGTGTTTGCATGATCTGACCAAACGCTTTCGATCGGTGGAATTCAGGCACATCCCAAGGATGCATAATGAGGTTGCCGACGCGTTGGCTACTTTAGCGTCAATGCTACATCACCCGGACAAGGTTCGTGTCGATCCGTTACATATCCATATCCGGGATCAACATGCTTATTGTAATGTGCTAGAGGAAGAGGTGGATGGTGAGCCGTGGTTTCATGATGTCAAGGAGTACCTCAGGTTAGGAGTATACCCAGAGCAAGCAACTGGAGATCAAAAGCGAGCTATTCGGCGGTTGGCGAACGGATTTTTCCTTAGTGGAGGGGTGCTGTATAAAAGAACCCCAGATTTGGGATTGTTGAGATGTATAGATGCAGGTCAAGCCACAACGGTGATGACAGATATACACTCGGGAGTTTGCGGACCACACATGAGCGGATACGTATTGGCAAAGAAGATTCTTCGAGCAGGATACTATTGGCTCACTATGGAGCGGGATTGTATAAGTTTCGTGCGAAGATGCCATCAGTGTCAGATACACGGAGATTTGATTCATTCTCCGCCGACTGAATTGCATACAATGTCAGCACCATGGCCGTTTGTCGCATGGGGTATGGATGTTATTGGACCTATAGAGCCTGCGGCTTCCAATGGTCATAGGTTCATTCTGGTAACGATCGATTATTTTACCAAGTGGGTGGAGGCCAAAACATTCAAATCGGTGACCAAGAAGGCGGTGGTGGATTTCGTACACTCCCACATCATCTGCAGGTTTGGAATTCCAAAGATAATCATCACAGATAACGGTGCCAATCTTAACAGTGGATTGATGAAAGAGGTATGTCAACAGTTCAAGATTACACACCGAAATTCCACACCGTATCGCCCAAAAGCAAATGGTGCGGTCGAGGCGGCAAACAAGAACATAAAGAAGATATTGAGGAAGATGATAGAAGGATCTAGGCAATGGCATGAAAAGTTACCATTTGCGTTGTTGGGTTATCGCACTACCGTCCGGACTTCGGTAGGTGCAACTCCTTACTTGTTGGTATACGGGACTGAAGGCAGTAATACCCGCAGAAGTTGAGATTCCATCCCTCCGAATCGTCGCTGAAGCCGAGATTGATGACGACGAGTGGGTCAAAACCCGATTAGAGCAATTAAGCTTGATCGATGAAAAGAGATTGACAGCAGTATGTCACGGCCAATTGTATCAAAAGAGAATGGCGAGAGCATATAACAAGAAGGTACGTCCCGGGAGATTTGAAGTGGGACAGCATGTGCTGAAGAGAGTTCTACCCCATCAGGCCGAAGCGAAAGGCAAGTTCGCTCCAAATTGGCAAGGACCTTTTGCGGTAACTAGAGTATTATCCAACGGCGCTCTATGTCTGACCGATGTCGAGGGAAGATGCACCGATATGGCTATCAATTCTGATGCAGTTAAGAGATATTACGTGTAATTCTTTAGTGCATTTGTCAACATTTGGTTTCGTTTGTGTGTATTTGGCATTTTTCGGAGAATGAAATGACAGAGGCAATTTTTCTACTACCCAAACACTTTAACCTTTGTTTCCCATTTGAGCCTTAATTATTCTTTCATATACCCTCTTTCGGAATCATCAAGGAAGATGTGTAACAGAATAGAAAAGAAACAAAGAAGTAATACAAGAAAAAGTGAACTACGTTCGACCCGATTCCTCAAGAAGGATACGTAGGCGCCACACGGCTCGGTCATAATAAAATAAAAATCAAAAAATCCCCCAAGCAACAAAGCTGGGGCAGAAGTCATTGTTTCGTTGGAAAGATAGTGTGGATTCCGAAAGTTGTAATAAGCTAACCGTTGAGGCCAAACCCCTTTCTTCGGCCTCACGCGCAGAAACCATATTAAGAACCATAAAGACCTCTCGATCAGTATTTGAGAAGTGCCAAGTCATGTGAATGAAAGCCAAGAGTGACATCCCGACCCTCGATTGAATCCGGGATGCACAAGCGAAAGGGGATAACGCTCTAGAGGGAATCTCAGGGGTGATACCCCGCCGCAGGGAAAGAAAACGTAAATGAGAGAGTCTTAACGGTGAAAACCCTCGCGAGCACCTTAAGGCGAAGGAAGTTGAGAGAAGTAAGATGAGAGAGTCTTACGGTGAAAACCTTTACGGGCACCTTAAGGCGACGGGAGATAGAGAGAAATGAGAGAATCTCATTAGTGAAAACCCGTTGAAGGGCACTGTGAGGTGACATGATGAGATGGGTACAAGATATCGGCATGAGACAAGGTTGGGACATCCGTTTACCCCTAGCAGGACGCGGTATCAGAAAGTGATTGACATGAATAGACTGGGTAGTTTAATCTCAAAGGCGCGGCATAACATTGGATCAGGCACACATTCAGATAAGTTTTCCTATTTTTTGAGTTCAGAAAAGTTTTTTCTTCTTTTGTCATTTGCGGTCAGTGTTCTTTTCTTTTCTTTCATTTTCGAAAATTGATTTTTCAAAGCTTACTACCAAGTCTCCCAAAGCAGTATAGTGAAAGTGGATAGACATGGAACAAGGCAATGAGACAAAAGTCGTTACGGTAGTGAGATTGGGATGACAGGTTGAGTGGAAGGTTCGCAAGAATTATGGAACATGAGGGACACATGTGGCATGTCCGAAAGATGGTTTCACGCAGCAGATCACCGGCTAAAGAGAGTCGGACCAAACCAAAGGTTGGAATAAAAGGAAAAGATGAGAGGTCGTTCGTGGAAAAAGCATCTTCCCGAGCAAGCGTCAACGTCGTCCTCAAAGTTCGAGAGAGGCCAAGCAGCTGAAAGAGAATGGCCTCAACAAGAGTGGCACGACCACTCGCGGCGTTTTGAAACTAACAATTTTTCTTTGATTTAAAGCAGGAAAAGAGGGTCCGACGGCAGAAAAGCATACCGTCCAGAAGTTTATCACACTGGGGCAGAAAATTTTCTCTTGTTGCGAAAATTTTCCGGAAAGCAAGACTCAGAGGATAAGTGTAGAAAGCAACACAAGATGGGGTGATTTTTGAGCCGGGTATCATCTCCAGCAGTTATCGGAAAATAAAACAATGGCTTCGAGATTCCTCCAGCGGTATTACATTCATAATTTGCTCGAGGAGGCAAAAGCGTGAGTCCCGGAAAAGGTATGGGAAGAAGGGAGAGAATGAGGGGTGAAGGAAACAAAGAATACTTCCTCAGCAGCATCATCCCCAGCAGGCGAGTAAACAGTTCCAAAATATCCCCAGCAGCCAGAAGAAAAGTAATACGACCGGGGGAAAGCAATTCCAAGACAGGATAATTCAGAAGAGAAGGTGGTCCGAGAGGCAACGCAGGAAGAAGAAAATGGTACAAGAGGCGAAGGAAGGTAATCAAGATAGGATGAAATCAATGAGTAGTAGTTGAAGTCAGGGAGCCCGCCTGGAGAATGGAGTGGCGATTTAATTTTGAAGTTGCAATTGAAGTCAGGAAGCCCGCCTGGAGAATGGAGTGGCGATTTTATTTTGAAGTAGCAGTTGAAGTCAGGAAGCCCGCCTGGAGAATGGAGTGGCGAATTTATTTAGAAATAGTAGTTGAAATCAGGAAGCCCGCCTGAAGAATGGAGTGGCGATTTTAATTTTGAAGTAGTAGTTGAAGTCAGGGAGCCCGCCTGGAGAATGGAGTGGCGATTTTATTTTGAGTAATAGTTGAAGTCAGGGAGCCCGCCTGGAGAATGGAGTGGCGATTTATTTTGAAGTTGTAATTAAAGTCAGGGGAGCCCGCCTGAAGAATAGAGTGGCGATTTATTTTGAAGTTGTAGTTGAAGTCAGGGGAGCCCGCCTGAAGAATAGAGTGGCGATTTATTTTGAAGTTGTAATCGAAGTCAGGGAGCCCGCCTGAAGAATGGAGTGGCGATTTATTTTGAAGTTGTAATTGAAGTCAGGGAGCCCGCCTGAAGAATAGAGTGGTAATTTAGTTTTGAGTTGTAATTGAAATCAAGGAGCCCACCTGAAGAATGGAGTGGCGATTTAGTTTTGAGTTGTAATGGAAGTCAGGGAGCCCACCTGAAGAATGGAGTGGCGATTTAGTTTTGAGTTGTAATGGAAGTCAGGGAGCCCGCCTGAAGAATGGAGTGGCGATTTATTTTCGAAAGTTGTTATGGAAGTCAGGGAGCCCGCCTGAAGAATGGAATGGCGATTTACGATTAGAGTTTGTCGATAAAGTCAGAAGCCCGCCAGAAAAGCAAAACAGCGTCTCAATTTCTAAGATTTGATAAGGATAGTGAAGAATCGAAAAGTGACAGAGTGTAACGGAAGTCCCCAGCATGAATCCAAGTTCATAATCGGAAGGAAGGCAACAAGGATCAGAAAGATAGATTCAGACTTCGAAGGAGAATAGTTCGAAGATCACAAGGAAAGGACCAATGGTCGGAGTTCGGCAATCAAGATTGGCCGAAATAACAATTGTCAGAAGAGAAGAAGCATGTGAAGAAACATCAGAGCCAGCATGATGGAGAATGGAGTGGCGATTTAATTTTGAAGTTATAGTTGAAGTCAGGGAGCCCGCCTGGAGAATGGAGTGGCGATTTAATTTTGAAGTTATAGTTGAAGTCAGGGAGCCCGCCTGGAGAATGGAGTGGCGATTTAATGTCGAAGTTGTAGTTGAAGTCAGGAAGCCCGCCTGGAGAATGGAGTGGCGATTTAATTTTGAAGTTGCAATGGAAGTCAGGAAGCCCGCCTGGAGAATGGAGTGGCGATTTAATTCTGAAGTGGTAGTTGAAGTCAGGGAGCCCGCCTGGAGAATGGAGTGGCGATCTGTCTAATTTGGTAGAGGAAAGCGGTAGAATGTAACAGAAATCTTCGGCATGAATCCAAGTTCGTCAGAAGAGACGAAGCATCAGAAGGAACGCCAAGTCAGACAAGATGGCAAGGAGCGCGACAAGATCAAGTTAAAAAGGATAGATAAGAACTTGTAGTACTGTAACTTAGTCTAGCTTCTTGTTTTTGTTGCTTAGCGCGGTGTAACAAGGAAATCAGCTAAGCAGTGGTAACAGCAGTAACAGCGGCAACAGCAGTAACAGCGAGATCGCAACAGTCATGGTAGTCCCAGCTACCGGAACTTCCCGAACTACATTGACCTGATTCCCTTTTAGCCAGGGATATGTAGGAGACCTTTGAAGCAAGGTTCGGTCAAAACTTTTCCAAAATGCTTCATACGGAGTGTTCGAATAGGCAAAAATCGCTTATATCCGCTCATTTATCTTTGCACGAAAACTCTTCGTGTTTACGCGCAAAGAGGGGCACATTGTGAGCACGTGATTTTTGCCTTACTTGAGAAGTACTCCCAGAAAATTCAAAAATAAAAATAGTTTCGTGTTGGGCATGATTTGTGTGATTTTGTGTTAATTTTATCTTTTGTGTGCACGTTTATTTATTTAAATTAAAAATACAAAAATATATGCTAGGCTTTGCATTTTCAGTGTTTGATATCGAAGTCATGTGATTCACATTTTTGGGTGATATGTAATCATGTGCGTTAATTGTAGTAAAAACAGCGGTGTTATAGGTTAGTATATATACATATGTGTGTATATATATATATATATGTATATATGTACATATATATATATATATATATACACTTACACATGTAATATATCATGAAGATCCGATCTGGGCCAAATTCAGTCCAAAAGCCAGGCCCAAATGAATTGCTTCTGACCCAGCCCAAACACCCGCCCAGCTACAGCCTGTGTAACACTTGATCTGGACCGTTGGATTTTATTATCCAACGGCCCAGATTAATCCTTTAATTCTAATATGCATTCAGCCTAAGACTTGACCAAACGACGCCGTTTGGTTTAAGTGAGAAGATCCGGATCGTTGATCAAGTTTGATCCAACGATCAGGATTTAACTCCTCAGAACATATATAAGCTCATTTCCATACCCCGCCCCCCCCAAGCCAGACCCCCCTCTCCCTTCTTCTCCCTCAGGAGCTCTCAAATCCCCGGCGTAACGCCGCCATGCGCCGCCTGCCGGAAATCGCCTCACGGCGGTTCCGGTAGGCCAATCAAACCCAAACCAACGCCAAAACCTTCCCCTTACCTCCCCCATCACGATCCCCGCCTCCATTAACCTCGAATCATGCCGGAGCTCCTCGAATCTTCATTTGAAGATTCGAGTCAAACTCGAACCTATGCCAAATCACCCCAAATTCACACCACGGTCTCCTCACACCTCCCCCACACTCCCACCGGCATTGGTTTGCTTCGAATCTAACCAAAAATGAAAAAGCCCCAAATCCGAGCCCAAGAACCCTAATTTTGAAGAAACTCAATTCAAGCCGGATTAGCCACAATTGAAGTCCAAGGGACTTTAGTCCAGGTGTTCTCAATCGAGAACATCTTGATTAAAGCCCGTTTGGCTTCAATAAGTCCGAGTTTTAGTTCGAAGTTTGGTCGGCAGATTTCTTGCAAGGTATTCATTCCTTCTTTTGGTCGATTCAATGCGATTTTTGTGAATATGTGTGTTTGTTATTCATTGTTTCAATTCTATGCTAGCATGCTTCTAATTTCTCATAACAGTCGACCTGCTATCCTCCTTTGAGGCCTTTTATTTGGCCAATTACTCTGTTTTAGTAGTTAAAATGAATCATGAGTCCAATGTGATTAAAGTCGTCAAATAGTTCGTAATATTAATCCCTTGAATCTGCCTGATGCAATTCATTGGTATAGAGCTTGTTACTGTTTGATTGGTTTGAAACTAAAGTTGTGATTCAAATTAAGCCAACTAGGGAATCAGGGTTCACACTTAGAGTATTGGGTGCCCTGCACATGAGGCTAGTCAGTGGAATCCACTGTCACAGCAGGGCATCCCACTGAACACTGCCACCGGCATTGTTTAATGCTTAAGTCCATATTTTGGACAGTAGGTAGTGGGGAATGCAGGGAATTTGATGGGTCTGGCAGAGTTGGGAGTGGGCAGGGTGATAGTAACCTTAGGGGCAGGTGTTCCGGAGGGACTATTGGCTATAAATAGGGCATATTCATACATGTATAGAGGGACATAGATACATTGATAGGCATACACACAGACACTTGAGAGCATCTGGGAGAGCAAAGAACAGTACCTGGAGAGCAAATATTCATAGATACATATAGACACTTGAGAGGATATACATACAGAGATTGGAGAGTACACTGAGAGTGACAAAAGGTCACTGTTTCATTGGTTTGGAGTCACTGTTTCATCGAATTTTCTTGGCTACTGTCTGGCTGGTTCTTCTGTTAGTGGTTTGTTGCCTTGATCGTTTGGTTGCTGCACTGGTTTGGTTGTTGTTGTTGTTACACTGTTGTGTTGTTGTTGGTCAGTGGTTTGTTGCCTTGGTCGTTTGGTTGCTGCACTGATTTGGTTGTTGCTGTGTTGAGGTTGTTACTGGTGGTCATTTGTGTGTTGTTGTTGTGTCTGTGTTGCTGCTTGGTCCAACACAGTGCTGGCTCTTCTATTGTTTGAGTATTGCTGCCACTGGTGTGTAGTTGTTGCCACTGTCTTGGTCGTTGTTGTTACATCTGACTTGGGTAGCTCTTGATTTGCTTTGGTTGTTACTGCTTGGGCATTGTTGTTCCTGGTCCAGTATGGTTGAAGCTGGTTTGTAGTTGCTACTGGTGTATTTAGTTGAGTGGTTCACTGGTTGTTGTTGCTATTGGTTTACTGTTGGTTGTTATTGGTCTTTGATTGTTGCTGCACCTGTTACTGTTCTTGTTGCTGTTGCTGCATTGCCATTGCTCACTCTTCCTTGTTATTCCGCATTCCAGGTACACATCTCTTTTATTGTAGTTCCTTGGTTCGACAAGAATGAAGTTTGAAGCTTATGCATAAAGTCTGTTGAAACATGTAGTCGTCTTATGTTCAACTACATTCTGTTATTCTCCAATTAAGCTTGTATTGTTAGTTTTGATTATGGAAAAACGTAGCTAGGCCAAAGATACATTGTCGTTAGATAAGCATGTAAACCTGAATTAGTCTTCGTATCTCTATTCAATCTTCCCTACTCATATGTGTAATCTCCAAACCTGTTAAATGATAGACCTTATGTCACAAGCAAGATTAGCTAGAGAGTTGTTACTCAACGGAATGACGTAATTAGATTAAAAAGAGTCGGGGTGCATTTCATGTGACCCGACCCCGATTTCGGGCAAGAGTAAACAAAGCATGTTAAGAACCACAGGCGCATTTCATGTGATGTGGTTCGTAGCAAGTTTTAAGTAATTTGGAATCAACTCTTAAGTAAGATGCAGTGAGATGTAGTTCGCTTTAGATTTGAATCAAAGGTACGCCTCGCCCAATAGTTACATTAATCACATAGCCGTCATAAATGTACATATAAATACTTAGGTTTCGAGATGCGTCGTTTCTTAACGAATATCACGCCTTTATCAACAATGTAAATAAGTAGTCGATCCAGGCGCATATTTTAGTTTTACCTTTTTAAATACGGGTGTGCATTTCATGTGACCCAAATCCAAACCCCGAAATGTTGAATAAGAATATGTTGAGGATCCGGGCGCATTTCATGTGACGCGATTCGAAAGCATATTTTTAAGCGACTTTCTCTTTCGTAAATCGTAACCAATAATAAAAGCGGTAAAGGGGTATTAACTTGCACTAAGTATATAATTGTAAAAAACAGATAGATAGGCCAAACAAGACAGTTGAGCGACCGTGCTAGAACCACGGAATTCGGGAATGCCTAATACCTTCTCCCGGGTTAATAGAATTCCTTATCCGGATTTCTGGTTCGCGGACCGTTAAATAGAGTCATTCTTTTCCTCGATTCGGGATTTAACCGGTGACTTGGGACACCATAAAATCTCCCAAGTGGCGACTCTGAAGTAATTAAAATAAATCCCATCTCGATTGTCCTTTAATTGGAAAAACTCTTTGCACCCTCGCGGGTGCGGTAAAAAAGAGGTGTGACACCGCCTACTCCATCTCGCCCTCTCGCCACCTTCTCCGTCTCCCTTTCTCCATAGCCATCGTGTCCCTCTCGCCGACTCGCCTCTCCATCTCGTCGTCTCACTCTCACCGACTCTCCTAGCATAAACACTTGGAGCATTCTAATCAAAAGCTTATGTGAAGTAGCACAACTTGAAAAGGCAAAAAAACAACTTGATTCAATGATTTAGCTTGGTGAAATCTAGAGCAAGGAAACGTATTCAGTGTTGATCAACACGTATCGCTCCCAAAATAATCTTAACAAGGCATCTGAGCTCCTACTTTCCATGCAAAGATGTGCATATGAAATTGATTGTGAGACTCAGCGGTCTCTAATAAGTAATTTGCAGGATTCAAGTGATAATTTAAATAATGGTTGTGAGCACGTGATTTTTGCCCTATATAAATTACTCCCATAAATTCAAAAAAAATAGATTTTCCTCCATTTTTGCGATTTCGTATATTTTTTGTAGGATTTTTATTAATTATTTATATTTTTCTGTGCATGTTTATTTTATTTAAATCATGAAAAAGTGGGTAAAATATCATGCATTGAATTTAGGTTTTAGTCCACAGTTCCAAGATTAATTAATTAGTTAGTTGTTTTGTTAAAAAATAAAAATCACAAAAATTGGCTTAACTTTTGCATTTTTAGTCTTTTAGTTTTGAATTTGTAGTTCATTTTTCTAAATTTAGGAGTTAATTGATTTTGTAAATATTATGAGGGGTACTTAGCTTAATTTTGTAAGTTAATTCGATTTAAGAGTTTAATTTAGGTTTTAATTAATTTAAAAGATAAAGAAAAAACATTTGGAGAGAAAGAGGAAAAAGAAATTGGGATTTGGTCTTTAAAAAAAATAGCCCAATGTGAGCTAAAATCCCAAGCAATTCAAGGCCCAGTCCACCACATACCCGGTCCAAATCATTTAGGTATCAAGACAACTAAAATAATGTAGTACGGGGGGAATACTATATCGTTTTGAGTTCAATAGTGTTAAGTTAATCTTTGCCCTTCATTTTATCTCATCTAATGGCCGTAATGACTTTCCCCATTTTGCTTAAAATTGTCCAAACACTCTCAAAACAACTTAGGACCCTGTTTAGTTATCTTTTATCTCTCTCAAATCTAAACACTAGAAGACCTGTCGCCCTAAAATTTCTAAGCCTCCACCGGCCGGCGCATGGCCTAGTCGACCCCAAACCCCTACCACACAATCACCACCCACCCTTGATTCCTAATCCACCACAACATCTCCCAAAATCTCCACTAAATCCAACCAGTTTTAGATCTTAAAAAAAATCTTCCATTTCTTCAAGTTTCCAAGAACGATCGAGCCTGAAGCTTGTATTGATTGTTTATTCTCGACGAGAACACACGATTAATACCAATTTTGGTTCAAATCGGAGATTGACGGAGGTCCGTTCAAGCCAAACGTACATCTATTTATTCTAGGTATCTCTGTTCGCTTTTTCTCCCTTCTTTTCTTCTCTTCCTCGTTCTTTCTATTTTAGTATTTCTTTTTCTCTTTGACTGGTTAAAAGAATTCGGATAGCAATAATTTATTGGTAATTCTTGGAAATTTTGTTAAGCGGATTAGAATTAATTTTGTTTTTTTACCTGTTTGTCTTATTTTCTAGATTTCGAGTTAGTATTCAAAGATAATCAAGTTGTCTATTTTTTATGTTATCAATTAGGTTTGACTTTGGTATGGCTCAAAATTTGAGCTTCAAATGCTCATGTGTGTTGGTTTAAGTTTAGCCTTGGTCTTTTGGGTCATCTCTAACTCGGTTTAAAGAAGCACAGTCATTTTAGGCTGGGTTAGGTTCTGGGCTAATTTGACCCATGATCTTTGATTTTCTAAAGGTAAATAACAGCCTTGTAAAGGGTAGTTTAGGGAATTGGATAGGGGGAATCTTCCCTAACCGTTTGAAAAATTTCCAGGAAAGTGAGGAAGGGGTTGGTTTAACAAACATGCTAAAAATATGGGGTCTGAATTGAATTGATAAATATTGGGGAAGGGGTAAATGATAAAGTTGTAATATCAATTCTGCCGACCAAAAGTCCTCTATGTAAGGCTTGCTTTCAATAAAATTGGGCAGAGATTAGAGGTCCAAAACACAGAAACGGCTGAAATATTTCCAGCTTCACTTTCTCTGCATTAACCTTCTGAAAGGACCATTTTCTTACTCTGAAAAAAAATACTAAAAATTCCTACATCTTTTGGGATGTAATTGGTCTTGATTTTGCTCTTTAAATTTGGTTGTTAGTTAGAAATCAAACGCTCAAGGAATTCTTGTTTGCCTGGGTTAAAATAATTTGAGTAGCTAAATATTGTTGTGTTTGGATTTGCTGACTCACCTACTCTGATGCTACTATTGAACTCTTTATTTTCTTTGGTTTATTTGGATATCCAGGTACCTCTTTGGACTTTATTAGATGCAAAGATCAAACTTGAAACATGTAATTGAATGATGAGATTTAAGCACTAGTTCAGTTGATATTGTGTTGAATCTATCTTTGTTTTTCTTTGCATTACATTGGTTTTACTATGTGATCTATTGAATTTACCCATGTTGTTGACAACATCATTTAGGGATGTATTAAACTTTAGCCTATCGTTTGATTTTAGTTTTGGATGAATTCTTCCGGTCAAGTATATTATATTTGGACTTTAATTTTGTCATTTAGTTTTAGCTAGTTGAATGATAATTGTTATTTTAACACATTTTATGCCCATACTTGCTTATGCTTTGTGTGATAATTGCCATAAAATAGTTTCAAAATGCTTACAAGTTGCACTTGATTGCAGGTTTGAGCGACAAGATGACATATGTCAAAAATCGGCCCAAAACGGAGTGAAACCTGCCAAGTGTCAAAGACTAAATGAAGTGGGGACAAGAAGCCCTAGCGTGGACCACACTGATTTGTCACGCGACCATGCTAGGAGAGTTAGAAACTGCACATTTTAGGGGCATCCTACGTGGTCAGCTCTCTTCTTTACGCGGTCCGCGCCTGAGGAGATTTAGAAACCAAATTCAAGGCAATAACCCATGCGGCCGTGCTCCAAACAGTGCGGTCTGCTTAGGTGAGATTCAAAGAGGTCACAAATTGCCAAATTCCTTCCACGCGGCCGTGCTCCATTTTTCCGCGGTCTGCGCCCATTAGCCTGGGCGGCCGCGCTAACTTTTTGTGTGGTTCACGTCCCCAACTTCATAAGAGAGAGTATTGCAGTCCAAGAGCTTGCACGGTCCGTGCCTACCCCGCAGGGGTATTTTGTCCAGTTTTTCTAGCTTAGTATAAATAGATTAGTTTACTGTTTTTAGGTCAAGGGGTGTATCAGATATTGATCTGGGCTCGTGAGGACCAAATGTTTAGCCTATTTTGGAACTTTAGCATTAATATCTTAATAGATTCTTATAGTTTCTTCTTAGCAATTAATTAATATGGTTATTTCATCTTCTATTTATTCAGTTTCTTCTCTTATTATGTCTAGCTAAACTCATTAGCTAGGGTTGTGGCTTAACCCTAGTGTGGGTAATTAATGGGTGTTGCTTATTGATGATAGATTGATATTGGGTGTTTGTTATTTGGGTTAATTTTGTGGTTTAATTAAGGATTGGTGGTTGCAAATATTGATTCTAGCTTCGTGGGTCTTGACCCTTCTTGAGAAAGAGAGACTATAAACCTAAAATTGACCCAACAAGGAATTGGGATGAACCCATGAGAAATGGTAGTCCCAATTAATGGGTTAAACCTCGATAGAGTAATCACCCTACTTGAACTCTAGTTGCTTGGTCTAATTGGCCTACCCAATTGGTCTCTTGAGAGTCAATTGGGCGAAATCGCTCTCTCTACCGAGAGGTGTGAGAGTGTGTACAATTGTGAAATGGTTATAAAAGTGATCCCAAATATGTCAATCTATTGTTGGTAGCTTTTACCCATTAGTTAACCACCTAGGTATTTCTATAACCCTAGTGTTTTTCTCTATATTAATCACACTTTAGAGCATATCTCTTAGCATAATTTAGTCTTAGATTATAGTTAACAATAGTAGTTATTTAACAACAAAAACATAAAAATGTTTGAAGTTCAAGTAGAAGCAAACACGCATTCCTAGTCTAAACAAATACACAACTCCCTTTCTAGCTCCCTGTGAAAATTGACCCCGATATTACTATTAGATAAAAGTATTAGCGCTCACTCCTCCTAACATAGTGTAAGGTTGAGTTTGCTGTGATCACTTTTTGGCATCATTTTCGTGGAACTTACGGTGTTGACTATTTGCGTAGCTAGTTTTGTGTTTTGCTTCTCTTTCCTTCTTTTTACTAACGTTGTTTATGTTGACCCATCAGGTACACATGGCTCTAAATGGAAATGTCCCTCTTGACAACGTGGTCGCTGGAGAGGAGGTTGATGATGTTGAGCAAGAGGATCTCCAGGTACCACAAGTACCACCGAGAGGTAGAAACGCCAATGAAAATCCAAATTATCAAATCCCATACCCTCCTCCGCCTCCACCAAGAGTAGCTCCAAGGGTCCTTCCGAACCAGGGTTATGCAAGTGCCATAGTTTCTCCCCGAATTCGGGCAGGGAATTTTAAAATCACCAATGTTATGTTGACACTTCTCGAGCAAAGAGTGTATTTTACGGGCGCCTCCGACCAAAATGCATACCGCACTTGAAGGGGTTCGTAGATACTTGCTAGGGGAGTAAACAAACCAATGTGTCCGAGGATGCTTTGAGATTGAGGCTTTTCCCGTTCTCTCTTCGGGGGAAGGCATTAAATTGGTTAGAAAGGCTTCCAAATCATTCCATTACAACGCGGGATTTATTGGGGGACCATTGCATTGCCAAGTTATTTTCTCCAAGTCACATGGCGTTGCTCTTTGATGAGATTTTGGCTGTCAAACAGGAGCCAATGGAACCTTTGCATGAAATATGGGAGAGATTTAGAACTGTGGTCAAAGAGTGTCCAAATAATGATATGAATGATGTGATGATTTAACAAACGTTCTATAGGGGCATCAATACAACAAACCAATGCATTGTGAACAATTGGCGAGTGGAAATTTTATGAAACTCCATACAATGAAGCTTGTGATTTGTTAGATGAAATGGCCGATACTTCTTCGGCATGGCAAAGACGGGCAAACGTTCCTCAAGGTGATCCTAATGTTATACATTTGCATAAGGAGTTGCATGACCACAACCAAGCTATTGCCGAACTTACAACAACAATGAACCAATTGGCGAAGGCGCAATTGCAACAAGTTCAAAACCCGCACCAAGTCAATGCCATGAAAGGAGTGAATATGATGAAAAAAAGGCAAAGAGGCAACAACCTTAAGGAAATTGTGACAAGTATAATGATGGTGGTGGTTATTCATACGAGTGCTATGATGAGCAAAGTGAGGATTGTCAATATGTTAACAACTACCAAGGAAATAGAGGAAACCAAGAAAATCAACAATGGTGATCGTAAGGGAATTGGGGAAATTAACAAGGAGGTAGAAATTGGAATAACAATAATCAACAACAAGGCGGTGGAAATTGGAATGGGAATAACCAAAACAACAATTAGGGGAATCAAGGTAACAATGGTGGAAACTGGAATGGAAACAACAACAGCAATTGGAACAACAACAATGGTCAAGGTGGGTGGAACAATAATGGTGGCAATCAAGGCTTTCAATGACCACCCATGTATCAACAACCGAGCATGCCACCTCCATTTCCATCTCAAGGTCCGAGTTCATCCGGAAGTGACCTGGGTATAATTGAGAATATGTTTGTGCAAATAATGAAAAAAAACCAATACTCCGACGCAAAATTGGCGTCTCATAATACATCTATCTGAAACTTGGAGGTTCGAATGGGGCAAATTTCTCAAGCTTTGAATACTCGCCCAAAGGGTTCTCTAGCAAGTGATACGGTGGTAAACCCGAAGGGCGGAAATACCAATCATGTGATAGCATTTACTAAGAGAAGTGGAAGAGGTCGTAATGTGCATACCTTAAGAGAAAAGAAAGTTGTGAATGAAGATGTTGATTTGCAAGTTGGGAATGCTCCTTTGAGTTTGGAAGGTGTGGTTGAATCAAGTGCAAACAATAAGGTGTGAATTGATATTGATGAGGAGGCCGAGGAGGAGACACAAGATGTCGTGAACCCGTCTAGGAAACACGTTATTGACATACCCGAGCCGGTGGTGCCCAAGATAAGGCACCTTTGCCTAGGCCCCCTCCACCATATCCTCAACAGTTAGCTAAGAACAAGAGTGATCACCAGTTCAAAAAGTTCATAGACATTATGAAGACTCTGACAATCAATGTTCCCTTGGTTGAAGCACTTGAGCAAATACCGGGTTACCCCAAATTCATGAAAGAGTTGGTCACTAAAAAGAGGTCCATGAATTGTGAGACAATACCTATGACACATCAAGTGAGTTCAATCGTGCACTCCATGGCCCCAAAGCAAGAGGGTCCAGAGCTTTCACTATCCCATGCACTATTGGATGTGCCGACTTTTCAAAAGCTCTTTGTAACTTACGGGCAAGTATAAAATTGATGCCATATTTAGTCTATAAAACCTTGGGAATTAGTCAACCACGAGCAACCTCGATGAGGCTTCAAATGGCAGACCAGTCATTGAAAAGACCATTGGGTATAATTGCCGACGTCCTTGTACGAGTGGATAAATTCATTTTGCTGGCTAATTTCGTCATTTTAGATTGTGAGGTGGACTTTGAAGTCCCAATTATACTTGGTAGACCTTTCCTAGCTACAAGGAAGGCTTTGGTCAATATCGAGGTGGGAGAGTTGACCTTCCGTGTTGGTAATGAAAAGGCAGTTTTTCCGGTGTGCAAGTCCATGAAGCAACCTAATAGCATCGAGGTGTGTTCCTTTGTTGACATTGTCACAACAGTGATAATAGATGATACAAGTTCTGTGATTAATGTTGAAGATCCGATTGTGTCCTCACCTCTAGATCGTGAGATGAATGATGATTCAAGTAGGGTGATGTGCATTCATGCTTTGCATGCCATTGAATTGTATGAACCTAATAAGTTGTAGTGGACCTTGATGAATGGGAAACTCCTCTAGACAAGCCAGCAATTGAAGTCCCTCTGGTGTTAGAAATGAAACAAACTGAGCCACATATGTGCCTACAAATTTTTGAACATGATGCTCTCTGTAAAGATGATGCAAAACTGTGTTTGAAACATGAATGGGGGTTAGATGATATGATACAAAAAATTGTACTCCACCCAGCTCCTAACGATCCTTGGACTCCCCCATATCATTTTAGACAAATAAAGGATGAAAAGACCATAATGGCAAACTTTCATGCGGTGCAGTGTGTAGAACAATCAGCTCTAGGGTGGCAAGGTCTCCAGAAGGATGGAATTTTGAACAAAGTGCCCCGTCCACCACCGTTTATTGACAAAATGCTAGGTCACCTTGGTGACGTGCTTTCTACTATTTCTTAGAGAGTTTAATGAGAGCCACATGGTGGCCATTCCTGATTTGAGGTGATATAATGGTAACCTGCATCGTGCCGCGACGTTAAATCGGGCGTTTCTTGGGAGGCAACCCATGTCTTTTTCCTTTTCTTTGATTTTATTTGTAGATTAGGATTTTTGAGCTCATGGCTTGTGAGATGTTGCAGGAAAAATATTGAACCAGTGCAGGACAAAATCAAAATGACTACCAAGGCTCTGAAGTTTGTCTACGCAGCCGCTCACCAAAATAGAGCAGACCGCGTAGGCTGGTGGAGTGGGTAACAATGCTCTAAAATTTCCAGCGCGGCCGCGCACCATTTTTGTGCGGTCCGCACTGAGAAGGCCAAATTTGCAAGATCTCTGAAGTTTCCCACGTGGTTGCGCAACAAAATAGTGCGGTTCGCATGAGCAATTCAGTTCATGAAGAAGGATTGAAAACCAAAGCGGTCCGTGGCCATTTCTGTGCGGCCGCACTGATAGGTGAATGCTGGATCCCATGTTTTTCTATAAATAGGGACCCAAGGTCTCATTATACCCTTTTGGCTCCCTGACTTCCTAAGCTCTCATTTTACTATTCATCTTACTCCTCTGCACTTCATAGCTTGATTCTTCTCATTTCCTGGTAACATTTCTTGCATATTTCATTTATTAGTGTTGATTTTTACTGATGTTATTTGTTTCTTAGGAGTATAACTTCTTATTTTCTCCTCATTCTCTTAGGGTTAATGGGTAGGTTAGATTTTTCTTTTGGATTTGAACATTGGGCATAAACTTAATGGTAATTAATTGAGTAGGGACAATTAGGACCCGTAAATTGATAAAAAATTGGACTTAATAGCAAAATCCCTAACTCAGTTATATTTCAAGCCGTGACCGGCCGCGCGTCATTTCTGCGTGGTCCGCGCAGCTTTTCCGGTGATCATTATGTGTTTTTAGCGCGGCCTGCATCATATTTTTGTGTGGTCCATGCCGACCCAACGTTTCCGTGATCCAAATTAGTGCGGACCTCATTAGGAGATTCAGAAAGGGTTTTGTTAGAGACCTATCAAGCGCGGTTCACGCTCCAGTTTTACGCGGTCCGCTCCACCCCAGTGCGACCGCATGACACTTTTACACGGTCCGCGTCCTTTCTGTTCTGCAACCTTGTTTCTAAACCATGCATTACTGTATCATCCAATCCACTGCATATGCTTTAACTAACAATGTTAGACTTTTTTCTGCATATTATGGTTAAGAAACGAGGTGGAAAAGAACAACTACAACCCAGGAGGGGTGGTTCCTCCCGAGGGGGAAAAGGAAAGTGGATTGTTAAACTCACTCCCCAGGCTCGGGTAAATATCAAAAAGACCCGTAAGATAATACGGGAAGCTGATAGAGCTGCCTCTCGCTCTTCGGGGAGTGAGTATGCACCATCCAGAAGCATCACTTTAGAGTCCGCTCCAACTCACATGTCTCCCTCGCTCCAATTGCATGACTCCTCATCACCTTCACCCACCTCCAAAAGATTGATAAATGTAGTTTCGGACTCGTTTGATGAGTCTGTAGCTAAAAGTGCAGAGCAATACTCCACCTTCCCTATAGCTTCATTATCTGGGGAGAGCGGAGCATATGGTGAGGGGTAAGCCCCAAGTTGGTGGTGTTGATAGAACAAGAAAACCGGAAGCTTGGAAAGACAGATTTGTGAGTGAGATTGCCTTTCATAAATTCAGAGAGTGGTGGCCCGTTAGGAAGTTGATCCCAAAAAGGCAATTCATTGACAATGATCTTCTTCCTCTCAACCCTAAGGTGCAAGAACAATTCTGTACTAGAGATGGTTGTGGTTTCTTCAAGGAGAGGTGTATTGACGCCAATGAGCATATGGTGAAGGAGTTCTATTATAATGTGGCTCATGTGGTGAAGGACACAAAGGCGACGCAAGTAAGGGACAAGATGGTATTGTTTGATGGGATGTTATTGAATGACTATTTGTGGTTCAAAGAGGAGGACGAATCCGAATACTTGGAAAAGCTTGCAATGGGTGTAGAGGTGCGTCCTTAGTTGGCTAGGTACTTGACAGCCCCACGGACTATTCCTAAATGGCTGAAGGCAGGGGAGAAGATTCAGCGAAACACTTTCAGTTTTGAGGCAAAAGGTTGGTTGACATTCATTTGTAGCATACTTGACCCCTCCACACATGATCACTCAGTTCCTTTGCCCCGGGCTGTACTTGTGACATCTATCATAGCCAGTCTTCCTCTCAATGTGGGCAACATAATCTCTAGGGTGATTTCTACGATCGGACATGAGACCAACACCAACTACCCATTCCCAAACACCCTATCCCTATATCTTAGAGACTTGGAGGTGAAGAAAAAAATGGTTTGATGTTAAGGCAAAGCCAGTGGCCCCTATTCTTGGTACAGCCGGTTGGGTTTTGACAACCTAAAGTCCAAAACGTATTAGCCACCCACCTCTACCTTACCTGGCCAGTCTGAGGAGCCAGCTGTGATTGAGCTTTCTACCGAGCCATCCTCCATCCCTGCTAGTACTGCCGGTAAGACATTGCCCTCGGGTCCTTCTTTCGTAGTTGGTCCTTCTACTTCAGCTGACCCGGTAGTCCCTTCTTCAAAGACTCACTGGTTCACTTCCCACCAGCTCAGTCAGTCTTTGGCCAGTTTGAACAACTGGATGTCAGCTGCGACATCCAAGTTGTCTACCCTGGCTACTACAGTTGAGGCATAATCAACTCCAACCACAACCCAGATTCCTCCTTCCATTGAGGAGACGTTGAAGAAGCTCCTAGCTAACTAGGAGAAGATTTTAGAGACTCAGGTCGACTTGACTACAACAGTTGCTTTGCATGTCACGGATTTGAAGGACCTTGCCGAGGAACATAAGAAGATGAGAAAGTCAAGGGCCTCTCGGGAGTCGGTAAGGAAGTTGCTGGTAGATGTGGACAAGGTCTTGGCAGACCAGATGCCATTAGACTTGCTATTGGGGGATCCAACTCTTGATCCAGCATCAGCTCAGCCACAGTAGGAGGAGAAGCCTAGGCACCCAAAGAAGAAGAGAAAGCTTCCTAGCACTCCAGGTGTTGTGATAGAGGTGGCACCGATTTAGGAGGGTACATCTAGTGCTCCAGCAGAGGTTCAGCCTATCCATGACCCCGCCCCCAGCCCCCATCCCAGTACTAGAGCAGCATCAGGCAGGAGACCAGTTTGAGGTCCCAACCACTACAGAGGATCCGGGGACCATTTATCAGCCCATGGAGATGGATCAGGCATGAAGATCCATTCTATATCCTTCCTTTTTGATTTTGTGTTTATTTTGATAGTTGGCATTGGGGACAATGCCAACTTTTATTCATGGGGTTGTGCCCTACTGTTTTAGATTTTTGATACAATTGGATGATTGTATATATTTACTTGATTTCTAGTTTATGTTTTGGATTTGATAGTCAGTGTCACACCTCCTTTTTACTACATCCGCGAGGGCATAAAGGAGTTTTCGACTTAAAGGACATTCGAAACAACATTTATTATTGATATTCAGAATCGCCACTTGGGAGATTAATGGTGTCCTAAGTCACCGGTTGAATCCCGAACTAAGGAAATTATGACTCTGTTAATAGTCCACGAACCAGAAACCCGAGCAAGGAATTCTGTTAACCCGGGAGAAGGTGTTAGGCATTCCCGGGTTCCGTGGTTCTAGCACGGTCACTCAACTGTCATATTTGGTTTATTTATTTGATTTTGGTACATGTTTTGGCCTATGTTTTTAATTTTGAACCACTTTTATTATTATTGATTTAAGATAATTGCAACATCGTGAAAACATGTCTCGAATCACGTCAAATAACTGCACCCGCAATTATTGACATATTTCGACTTCATCCAGATTTGGATTAGGGTCACATAAATGTGCACCCTAATTTAGGAAGGTAATGTTATTAAAGTGTGCGCCTAAAGAGACTAATGCATTATTATCTTTAAAGAAGGCCGTGAAATTCGCTAAACGACCCATCCCAAAGTCTAAGTATTTTTTAGTATAATATTTATTGAGGCCCCGCAACTTTGTGTTTTTGTTCGGCGAGGCTCATCTCGTTTTATTTTAAAAGGGGAAAACCTAAAGTGACTATGATTTTCTATTTATTTTTGTCTCTAAAAAGAAGAAATCCTAATTAATTTATTACTGGACCAGGTGAGGATTCTGTATCACAGTCCAACCATTGGGCTCTAAAATAAGCCCAACAAAAGGACGTTGCATTCATGTCTGTTTTATGAAGGCAAATTGTTGGTTGTGGCCCAGGCCCAAATAGCTAACGTTCAGGGAGCATGCCCAAGCCAAACGTTACAGAGGACCCCATGTCAAGCCCTTGTGCCTGCGACCGGATTTCAGGCATTATTTGAGCTAAACTCGTGGGATTCTAATTTTAGCAATTTACCCAAAGTAACACAACCTTTAAAAGTAGTTCTATATGAATAAACTGAGCTGAAGGGCCTATGTCATTCAAAATAAACTAAACCTTGCAAGGATGTAATCACTAATTTTCAAATGAGGCTTCGGACTTCTGCATTAAAATTACGTCCCTAGTTTAATCTAATTTTAACACAATCGTCTGTCACAACTATGACATTCACTCTATTCAATTTAAACTAAACTTTCAGTTAATGAAAAATCTGCCAATTCTACTAAGTGACTAGCCATTCGATGCAACCCAATGCTCGTAGATTTCCAAAGATTTACACCAAAGCAACAAACAACTATATTCACGTTTACACCCAGTTTTCAACTTAATAGGTAAATATCACAGGAGATCAAGCCACCATGTACAAGAATACTATTTTCAGAACAAATGAACACAGATTTAAAATTACAGTCCATTATAGTTCAGCACGACATTGAACAAATTTGACATCAAATCAACATGATTTAGATTTCAATTCCTCAATCGATCAATACACACACAGATTCAGTCCTTCAACGTCAAATAAAGCTGGAAAAGTACCTGGAACATAATGAAAAGACGAGAGGAAAAGGAACAGATGCAGTAACAATCAACACCAACGAGCAAAGACCAGAACACCGCCCAGGAAGAAATGAACTCGGTCAAAACACCCAGAATCTATTCAATGTTGGCCCAGAACATCACAAAACAATTTCAATGATAAAAAACACCCAGCACAACTCGAATACATCTTAAACTCTATCAAACTCTTTAATTGTCACAACCCCAAATCCGGTCGTGATGGCGCCCAGCACATTGCTAAGCCAGCCTGACCAATCAATAACAATGACGGAGCTAGGAGCTTGCTTTATCCCATTTAAGCATATCAAAACATGAAACAACAGTGATACATATATCGAAAATGGGGAACCAAGTCCCAAAATATACCAACTCCCATAGACCGCAGGGTTAAGAGTCATGAGCCTCTAAAGAACATAAGTGTAACAAAGTTTATAACAAACTCAGTGCGGAAAGGAAAAACAACGAGATAAGAAATGACAGCTAGAAGGGGAGTCTGGTCCTGCGGACGCTGCAGCTACCTCGACTATCCCGCACAATGCCTCCGAGCGGCTACCGAATTAGGTGTGCTGAGAGGTACCTGGATCTGCATACAAGGTGCAAGGAGTAAAGTGAGTACTGCCAGACTCAGTGGTAATAAATGGGGGTAAGACAACGTAGATAAGAAATCCACAATAAAACACTGTATAAAGATGTAACCAATACCCTGTAACAGTTCAATATCAACAGTAGAGAACCAACAATATCAACAACAGGTATAACAGCTAGCAGATGTAGCTAAATGCAATGCAATACATGAAATGACCGCTTCGGCATGTAGCCCGATCCAATTTGGGTACCCGTGCTCACTGTGGGGGTTCAGACTCCGGAGGGGCTCCTACAGCCCAAGCATAATAGCCAATATCATAACACATGGCCAACAATTCGGACTAAGCCATAGTCCCCAATCACAATCGACCCCGCACTCACAAGAGAGTATGTGCCTCGCCGCTATACAGCGTCACAAAGTGGTATACCGGGGTTTCGAACCCGCTGGTCATCACCCACATCTATTACTCACCTCAATACAGCGCAACGACTACACCGCGATGCCCTTGCCACGAAAATCAAGCTCCGCACGCATAGAATCTGATCAAATACAGTAGAAACACAACAAATTAGGCCAATGGGATGACACCCAATCAATACAGCTCGATTTACACCAAAAATGGCAAAGTTGCCAAAACTCGACATTCGGTACGCTTCTCGAAAAATTACAAAAGTTACATATTCGGAACCCTCATCTCAATACGAGTCTAGGCATATAAAATTTATCAAAATCGGACTCCATTTGCCCATTCAAATCAGTGTTTTTCTTCAATTTTAAGCCTAGGGCTCAAACCCACCTTTAATCTTTCATTTACAGAGAATTAACCAAGGATTTCATGTTAAAATGATGTAATTAAGCCACAAAAATTACCTCCGACGAAACCCCGATGATTTCCCAGCAATCTCCAGTCAATACCTTCTCTTAGAACTCAAAAATAGTGTTTTGGGGTGTGAAACCAGCGACTGGTTCTGTTCTGGTTTTTAATTCACTGCCAGTCCAATTCCTTCACCGCGTTCGCGATGCCCCTCACGCGAACGCGATGCCTTAGCCCTTTTCTTCATCGCAAACACGACGTGAAGTCATGCGTCCGCGAAGGCCAACTCCCCAATCTCCGGATTTTTACTCTACGCGAACGCGTCCCTGCCCACGCAAACGCGATGCTTCGCCTTTTCCACTTACGCGAATGCGACCCAAACCATCGCGAACGCGATGCTTACCTTATTTCTCTTATGCGAACGCGGTGCCTCCCTTCACGAACGCGTTGACCAAGATGCCCCAGCCTACGCGAACGCGGGCCTTGCCCTCGTGAACGCGAATGCTTAAATTGTGCCTAGCGACCTCCAATTTACAGCAGACTTTTCATGTTCCAAATATGCCGGATGATGGTCCGGATTCACCCCGAGGCCCCCGGGACCCCAACGAAAACCACCAACATACTCCAAAACACGATACGAACTTGTTCCAAGCATAAAAACACCATCCTAAACATCAAAATCACCAATTACACACATATTCAAGCCTAAGTTTCTTCAAAACTTCCGAAACTAACATTCGATCAAAAACCCGACCAAACAACGTCTGAATGACCTAAGAATTTGCGGACATATCCAAAATCACATAACGAAGCTACATGAATTGTCAAAACTCGATTCCGACGCCCGAATCAAAATCTCACCTACCGATCGGATTTCGCCAAAATTCAACCTTGGCCAATTCAAGCCTATTTCTACACCGTACCTCCAAATTCAATTTTGATCGCTCCCCTAATTCACAAATTACCTCCCGGAACTACCCGAATCATCAGAATCCGATTCTGAGCCCTCTAAATACATAGTCAACTCCAGGTTGACTTTCTATATTCAAGTTTCCTTCAAAAAGGCTATATGCCTCATTTTCAATCCAACTCACTCCTAACTCACCCAATATGCTTTAACACTGATATAAAAGCATAAAACATGTAATTACAACATAGTAGGGTGGTAATTCCCGTGACGACGGGCCGGGCCATCACATTCTCCCCAACTTAAACAAACGCTTGTTCTCGAACGTACCCGAGTGGTACTAGAAGCAACTCAATAGCTGAATGACCTTACCAAGCATATATTCGGGGTGATACCACATCATCCTATCTATCATAAGTCCGACAATACTATATAGCTGAAATTTCACAGACCATCTGAACCATAAACCACATTGTACTTTTCGAAATCATATACCAATTGCTAATCTCATGCCTATACTGAGGATACACTAGAATCCACTGCAATAAGCCATACTCACCGTTCCGGGTGAGGTCACATGATATATCAAACAACCCAGTCACTCGAGACGATAGTCTCTAATCACAATAATTTCCCACGATAACCAAATACCAACTGAAAAACCTTTTTCATTAGCTAAAGTCTTATTCCAACACTTTCATATACTGCCCATGGCAACCGAACACGCAATATGTCGAATCCACCTCTCAGGTCACCCATTCATGAATCCATTTCCCTTTTTAACTGATACCATAATAGATTTCGGAGCTGAACCTCGATATTACCTTTCTAACCAGCTAAAATCACATCTACTCACACTCATTATTGGCTTCAACGATCAATTGATTATAACACACCGCACTGGTGATATGACACCTCAATACCGGCCTAAGCCACGACGAGCACAACACAGGCTCCAATAGAGACATCCGAACATACTCAATCATGACAACTGTCTTCAACCAGAGAGTTATAATTCAATTCTTTTGTGCCATCATAACATAGAACTGAGATCGTGTCTCGCATTATAGAAATAGAGTACATGACTCCTTCTCGAAAGGTCATAACACCACGTGGCCTTGCCACGATTCATGATTCTATCCAAATACTATTACTCATGAAGCACCTCAATTTACCAAGCTCAAAACGATCAGCCACGCACATATTTAGGTCTGAACCCAAGCAATCACTCTCACCCACAGTGAAACAATTAATGTATGCTATCAAATCCTGAAAGGACACAACCGATGTGCCATTCACCAAGCGATACTCAATACGGATTTTTCCTCAGAAGCTAGGAAGTATTGTATACCAGGTAACATATAACCAACTCTATTTTCACATTACACTATTGCGGTGTGCAACCCGCTCCAATGACATACCTGTGGCGGCATGCCACACGATCCAGATACTATACTCGTGGTGGCGCACCACCCGATCCATATAGAACCCTCGGTAAAGAAATGCGCGTCGAGTCAAGTCGCTCATTATGGTAAACATATATATATAGCCTCAAGTTCTGCCACCAGAAACGCATCCAACAAAGTTCCTCAATACCAGAACTAAATCAATGGTAGAAACCTCTACACTGATATCTGCCACGAAGGCCCAACTGACAAAGCAATACCCACCAGCCGTCCGCTGGTCTTGAGGTGCAACTACCCCGCTAGAGCATACTTTGATGCACTCTGCTACGCAATTTGTGCCATACATCATAGTCCATATCACATTACTCTAGACAACCTGTCCCAATGATGACCAGTTAGCAATCAAGTATCATAATTCAAATTCGTCATATCAAGTTGAGAGAAAAAGCCACTAGAGCCTCCGATTTTTATAATCACAAAACGGTGTCGATACACATGATATACAACCACTGCATAGGCGGACTAACGAGAGCTTCAAGTCTCCAACATATATATAACACATGAATCACAATGCATGATCCCGTACTCCACTGTACATATACATAACACACATCTAGCGTATTTTCCTTCCTTTTCATACCACGAAAGCCATTCAGAAATTTCAATATTCCATCAACGACTCAATTATTATAGTCGATCCAACAAGAGAATACCACCATACCACCGGATATTATCAGTTTACATTACCTTGTCCTTTTGGACCATATACCTGCCAAATTACTAGAATAACAGTACCATTTTCTTTAATCACCAGAAAGATCGATTCTTAAATCACCTACAGCTGCCCGCGCTGCTAAATAATTTTAATGACTTCTCATATATTATGAACTGATCACAAAACCATGAATATGCCATTATCAACTTTCCATAACACATCGCATATACCATACCACACTAAGACAGCATGGAAATTCATATCCCTTTCCTACGCCGCAAACATCGACGCACTCAACTAGTCAAGGACTTTCATGATCACATATAGAGAAAACTCATTACACATTCCAATCCTTGCATACCAACAGGAAAAATACACCCATTTTCAAACCATGGTGAAACACATCATAAATTCTTTCTCCCAATTACATTGCATAAGTTAAACTGCTAGGACCGAGTCCTTATACCCATATTGAGTTACACAACTGCCAGCACTCAAGAGCTTTGTTGCACAATATCTGCAAGACTCATTACTTCAAACACATACCAGGAATTAGTCGTATTCTTTATCATACCGCTTCGGTTTATTAACAAGTTGTTCCATTTACCCAGTTTCCTTTCCGATTCATCTTTGATTTAATATTAGCCATTACTGTAGCCCCATAACACATCAACTCATTCCACACGAGACTCGTACATAAGACCACACCGTCTAAGACCCATAGGCCACTGAATACTCTCTCAATGTTTCCCAAAAGGACCACAATCTACAATACATCATTTTGAAGAACTTCTTACGATTTGAATTCGTTATCATTACCTTCTAATACGGTTACATAGAATCCCATCATTCACATAATATAACACAAGTCTTGATCTCTTCTAACGAAACCACCGTCCTTAGCCACACGCACAATCTTAAGACACCTGACTGTTACAAGCAAAATCTTAAACACTGTAAAACAATTCTTGAGTGTCATTCACCCTTACTCAGCTGTAGTTCAACTGTCTTATTGAACAGAACCATTCGTGCCTTGCTAGAACTCTGACACTGCAGAACATAATTACATACAGATATAATTAGCTATCTTTCTTTTCTATACACCGTACATTCTTTACCACGTAATTTTAAAACATCCTAGTATTTCTACACATCTACGAAGCGCCATAACTTTTATCAAAATTTCCCAACATACCTAGAGACAGAACCAACACAGCACCCAACAGTGCAATCAGTTACTCACCAACAACCTCCCCAACTTAGCTCGGATCCATACATCAAAGCACTTTTAGCCACTCATAGCCTTCTTACTCAAATAATACCACAAAGTTCTAGTTAGATTAAACTCAAGTCATTTACAAGCTTCGGCGAAGATTCGAATCATCAGAAATATTAACTCTTTTGCAATTCTTGTATTCATTCACACACAACAGTTAAGTCCACTCTTTAGGTGACAAAAATCTTTTCTAAGTCCCAAATTTTCCAAAAATTTTGACAGAGTTTCCTTTGTAGTTTGGCCTATCCACCTGCCAGAGAATCACCAAAACCAACCTAACAATACATTCCCAACTCGACAAGACATCACAAGGAATATCGACAAAATTAGTCTCAATACTACACAATTCATATTATCATAATTGTTACATGAACATGCGTTGTACCTACTCGAATCATAACACATATCGAATACCTTTCAATTACACATAAGGATCAACCCACCTACTTCGCCTCAATTTAGCATTTCAGCATAATACCTTCAACCAGGTTACACATAGCATAATCACTTTAGTCTTCCTGAGTCTGAACTCGTTCCACTACACCTAAGGCACTTTACCTTCCCATTAAGAGATATGGTAAATATTCACCACGCCCATAGCTCGGGGCTACACAACAGATTAGATAAGAGTCGAACAATTAACAGCTCATCCATTAGTAAGCCTCCCTAATACTCTACAGATCGGCACAAGGCCCCAAACATGGCTACAAGCCCAAATACATAGATATAAGCCCAGTCTCAGTCATTTTACACAGTAATCTATCAGTCGGGAAGGACCAAGTCCAAATCCCCAGTCACCATACCACCACGCTCGTCGCATGACACGTGTTCCATCTCAGCCCAGCACTGTATAGTGCAAATACGGGGTTTCAAACCCTCAGTACATTATCTATTGCCACCACTCACAAAATCAGCACCTTGATGCTCAAGTCATAAACAAGGTCCAGCCTCAGGTCATCCCGACTAGCCCAACATGAACTCACAGAGATTATATCTCGCCCCTCGTTCGGGGAAATCACAAGCCATAAGGCAATTTATATTACAAAGCGCTCGATACGTGCACAGACGTGCGGAAAGAATTTCAAAGTTATATCTCAAGCTGAACCAAGTACGCACGATAAGAATTTCAAGAAATGTGAAGTGTTTCCTAAAGGTTCACAGTCTCCCGAGAATAAGTACAGGCGTCCCCGTATCGATCCACAAGACTCTAGCTCCGTTATTGTTATTGATTGGTCAGGCTGGCTTAGCAATGTGCTTGTCACGACCCCAAATCCGGTCGCGATGGCGCCCAACACATTGCTAAGCCAGCCTGACCAATCAATATTAACAACGGAGCTAGAAGCTCGCTTTATCCCATTTAAGCATATTAAAACATGAAGCAACAGTGATACATATATCGAAAACGGGAACCAAGTCCCAAAATATACCAACTCCCATAAACCGAAGGGTCAAGAGTCAAGAGCCTCTAATGAACATAGTGTTATAATGGTTTATAAGATACCAAGTGCGGAAAGAAATAGCAATACAGAATCAAAAGACAGCTAGAAGGGGAGTCAGGTCCTGCGGATGCTGCAGCTACCTCGACTATCCTGCACAATGCCTCCGAGCGGCTACCGAATTAGGTCTACTGAGAGACACCTGGATCTGCACACAAGGTACAAGGAGTAAAGTGAGTACTGCTAGACTCAGTGGTAATAAACGGGGGTAAGACAGCGTAGATAAGAAATCCACAATAAAACACTATGTAAAGCTGTAACCAATAGCCTGTAATAGTTCAATATCAACAACAAGTATAACAACTAGCAGATGTAGCTAAATGCAATGCAATGCATGAAATGACCGCTACGGCACGTAGCCTGATCCAATTTGGGTACCCGTGCTCACTGTGGGGGTTCAGACTCCAGAGGGGCTCCTACAGCCCAAGAACAATATCACTGCGGCATGCAGTCCGATCCAATATATATACCGTTGCGGCGCGTAGCCCGATCCACTACCAGTCAGCTAATATGCAGATGCAGCCTCGCAGGCTCAAAAGTAGTTTTGAAAACTCTTTTATCATTTTTCAGTTGAAAACAGTAATATCAAAGTTCCAGAGATTGGAAATAACATGATAACAGTAATAGTTACAGACTGGTAGTAAACTAGCATGTCAATATCACAAGACAATGATAACGATCCTCGCGGGATCCAATACTGGCTCACAGTCCACAAGTATACTCAACCGTCCAAGAAGGAGGTTCAACGGCTCAAGAGTAGCCAATATCACAATATAGTATGAAACCATCCGAGAAGGAGGTTCGACGGCTCAAGAATAGCCAATATCATAACACAGTGCCAACAATTTGGACTAAGCCGTAGCCCCCAATCACAATCGACCCCGCACTCACAAGAGAGTACGTGCCTCGCCGCTATACAGCGCCACAAAGTGGTATACCGGGGTTTCGAACCCGCTGGTCATCACCCACATCTATTACTCACCTCAATACAGCGCGACGACTACACCGCGATGCCCTTGCCACGAAAATCAAGCTCCGCACGCATAGAATCTGAACAAATACAGTAGAAACACAACAAATTAGGCCAATGGGACGACACCCAATCAATACAACTCGATTTACACCAAAAATGGCAAAGTTGCCAAAACTCGACGTTCGGTACACTTCTTGAAAAATTACAAAAGTCACATATTCGGAACCCTCATCTCAATACGAGTCTAGGCATATAAAATTTATCAAAATCGGACTCCATTTGCCCACTCAAATCAGTGTTTTTCTTCAATTTTAGGCCTAGGGATTAAACCCACCTTTAATCATTCATTTACAGAGAATTAACCAAGGATTTCATGTTAAAATGATGTAATTAAGCCACAAAACTTACCTACGAGGAAACCCCGATGATTTCCCAGCAATCACCCGTCAATACCTTCCCTTAGAACTCAAAAATGGTGTTTTGGGGTGTGAAACCCGCGACTGGTTCTGTTCTGGTTTTTAATTCACTGCCAGTACAATTCCTTCACCGCGTTCGCGATGCCCCTCATGCGAACGCGATGCCTTAGCCCTTTTCTTCATCGCGAACGCGACGTGAAGTCACGCGTCCGCGAATTCCAACTCCCCAATCTCCGAATTTTTACTCTACGCGAATGCGTCCCTGCCACGCGAACGCGATGCTTCGCCTTTTCCACTTACGCGAATGCGACCCAAACTACCGCGAACGCGATGCTTCCCTTATTTCTCTTACGTGAATGCGGTGCCTCCCTTCGCGAATGCATTGACCAAGATGCCCTAACCTACGCGAACGCGGGCCTAGCCCTCGCGAACGCGAAGGCTTAAATTGTGCCTAGCAACGTGCAATTTACAGCAAACTTTTCATGTTCCAAAAATGCCGGATGATGGTCCGGATTCACCCTGAGGCCCCCGGGACCCCAACAAAAACCACAAACATACTCCAAAACATGATACGAACTTGTTTCAAGCACAAAAAAACCATCCTAAACATCAAAATCACCAATTACATACGGATTCAAGCCTAAGTTTCTTCAAAACTTCCGAAACTAACATTCGATCAAAAACCCGACCAAACGATGTCCGAATGACCTAAATATTTGTGGAAATATCCAAAATCACATAACGAAGCTACATGAATTGTCGGAATTCCATTCCGACCCCCGGATCAAAATCTCAACTACCGATCGGATTTCGCCAAAATTCAACCTTGGCCAATTCAAGCCTATTTTTACACCGGACCTCCAAGTTTAATTTCGATCGGTACCCTAAGTCACAAATCACCTCCCGGAACTACCCGAATCATCAGAATCCAATTCTGAGCCCTCTAACTACATAGTCAACTCCAGGTTGACTTTCCATATTCAAGTTTCATTCAAAAAGGCTATATGCCTCATTTTCAATCCAATTCACTCCTAACTCACTCGATAAGCTCTAACACTGATATAAAAACATAAAAAATGTAATTACAATATAACGGGGTGGTAATTTTCGTGACAACGGGCCGGGTCGTCACATCAATCCTTCGAGTACAGAATAGTAGTAAGGAGATCCGAGCTATTTTGATCCTAAATAGGCTAACTAGTTGAATTTAGAGTTGAAATATGGATAGCGATCAATGTAACAGTTCCCTTTTGGTATTGTTTGCCATATTTTGGATTTTCTATTGGATTCATTGCTTTTTTTTTTGGAGGGTGGGGGGTTCTATAGCAGTTAAGATCTAGAAAGAGATTTGAAATCCCCCTGATCTGAAATTCAAAACTCGGCTCAGATTTGTAGCAAGTGATTTTAGGGGAATTTTTTGAGCTCCTAAAACTTCTTCAACAAGGCATTTGTGATGCCTTTTATAGGCAACAATCAGATTTTCAGTTATTCTATTTGCCCCTCTTCATTTTCAGTTGTTATCCCTCATTTTTAAACTTGTTACTCAAGGAAACACCCTTAGATTTCTGAAATATTCACTAAGATCCTATTCTAGAAAGGTCTAAACTATTCTAGTGTGATCTAACATGTTTTACCCAATACCAAATACCTAGACTACCATTTAATACTTCTAAAATTATTGAGCCTAAAGAGCTAAGCAGGAACACTAACAAAACTTAAACTAACAATTGGGCTAACACCTAGAATTATCAAGGTAGGTTTAAACTAATCAAGCAAAACTAAACTATAAACTAAAACAATGATGGAATCAGAAAGAAAAACAGCTATTAAACGAAACTGAAACTTATTGAATTTTGGATTAATGCTTATTAACAACCAAAATTAGTATGTAATCAAGAAACAAAATAGTCATGAAAATAAATTAACACCATGGGGAAAAGAAACTCACTGACTCGACTTCAAGACCCGGCCTATTCTCAAAATTTAAATCCGGCCATCACCCGTGGGAATTGAGTGCTACTGACATTGAATTCCTCATAAGGGAAGCCCCGAGGACCATGTGGTATCAATTTTGGGTAATTTGGTGCAACTAGGGTTTTGGCCAGAAAATTTAAATTCCAAATTCGAGCAATTTCGGCCAGATTTGAAGGGTGAGGTTTGGGAGGTTTGAAAGAGGAGGTTTAGGCGGTCCTATGGTATAAATTTAAGAGTGAACGGAGAAGGTCGAGTCATGGCCGAAAAATTTGGATATGATATTTGAACGGTTTGGCCATGATTCAAAGGAAACCACTTAGATATTCGGAATAAGGGTGTTGTGGAGGGTTATGGGTGTTATTTTGGGTGGAACGGGATAGTTTCCGTCGTCGTCGCCGGCGAGTTTCATCGAATGAGATTATGGCGGGAGGGATTAGGTTTTGGGGCTGCGTTGTGAGAAAGAAATGAAAGGGAGTGGGGGGAGGGTGATTCCGACACTTAGATATTAAAGGACCCACAGTTCATGACCATTAGATTAACTAACCTATACGGTCTAGATTTATCGACAATATATGACATCGTTTAGGAGGGGTATTTGCACTAGGTTTTGGGATTGGGTTGGACAGGGCATTTTCGTTTGGGCCTGGGTAATTTGGCCCAAGTCTTATACATTATCAAGACCACTCTATTTCAATTGTTTGTTTTCTTTTATTCTTTTTTATTTCTTTTATTTATTTCCTTTTTATTTTGTATTTTTCCTGATATTATTAAAAATGCAAAAATTAAAATTTATTTCCAAAAATTAAGCTAATTAATTTCTAAAATTGTTTAAAGTCTATTTAATGATAAATTAAATAATTAACAATTAAAAATACAAAAGTGAACTATTTTGTTATTTTCTTTATATTTTGCTCTAAAAAAATAGCTCAACCACTAAGTAATCATAAAATACGAAACTAAATTCTAAATATAAGTGTCAAGTGTAATATTTTTTATATTTTTTATATGAATTAAAATGCACAAATAAAAATACAAATAATTAACAAGAAATAACGCAAAATTCACAAAAATGTAAAATAATGAAAGAAAAAATAATTTTTGTTTGAATTTTTGGGAATAATTCATATATAGGGCAAAAATCACATGCTTACAGTTGCCCCTATTTATCCGAAAATACAAAAAGTTTTTGTGCAAAGATAAGTGAGCGGAAATGAGCGATTTTTGCCCGTTCGAATATTCCGTGTGAAGGATTTTGAAAAAAGTTTGACCGCACCCCGCTTCACTGGTTGACTACATATCCTGGGCTAAACAGGAATCGGGTCAGATAGTTCGGGAAGGTTTGGTAGTTGGGACTACCAGGAGCTGTGATTTTACTGTTGTTGTTGCTGCTACTACTCGCTGACTCCCCTATTACGCCGTGTTAAAATAAAAAGAAGCTAGCCTAAGCTATGATCTATGAATTACAAAATGGTCCTATTTATGTCTTCTAATTGGCTCTTGTGTTGCCTTGAACTTGTATTCTTCCACGGTAACTCTTGCGTTGTTGCCTTGCATTGTGATTGGAGATGTTCCACCATTCCATCGAGTGATGCTTGACTGCTGAAGTTTGAAATATGTGCCTCTATTCTTCAAGCGGGCTCCTGACTGCTGATGCTTGAAAAGTATATGCTTGTTCTCTAGGCGGTCTCCTGACGGCAACACTTGAAAAGTATTTTCTTGTTCTCCAGGTGGGCTCTTGACTGCAACAAAATAGACAAATAGAAAATTTTCCGCCCCATTTTGGTGACTAGGCACATTATGTTATCAAATATTAAAATTAAAAGTTAAAATTCTAATTGTACTTTCCTTGTTCTTCAGGTGGGTGCTTGACTGCTGAACTTGAAATATATTTCCTTGTTCTCCAGGTGGGCTGCTGATTGCTCAACTTGAAAAGTATTCCCTTGTTCTCCAGGTGGGCTCCTAACTGCAACAAAATAGACAAACTAAGAAAGTTTTCTGCCCAATATGGTGACTGGGCACATCATGTTATCAAATATTAAAATAAAAAGCTAAAATTCAAATTGTACTTCCCTTGTTCTTCAGGTGGGTGCCTGACTATTGAACTTGAAATATATTCCCTTGTTCTCCAGGTGGGCTCCTGATTGATGAACTTGAAAAGTATTTCCTTGTTCTCCAGATGGGCTCCTAATTGCTGAACATGAAAAGTATTCCCTTGTTCTCCAGGTGGGCTCCTGATTGTTGAACTTGAAAAGTATTCCCTTGTTCTCCAGATGGGCTCCTGACTGCAACAAAATAGACAAACAAAGAAAGTTTTTTGCCCTGGTTTCAATCAAAGAAAGATTTGTTAATATAAAATGGTGGTTAGTTGCTGGCTTTCTTGCCGGGTATGTTCCTGCTTCCGGCTCTTCTAAAACATGTTTCCCTGGACTTGCCTTGAAATGCCTCAACTTCCTGACTGACTTTCAACCACTTGACTTTAACGACCCAAATGTTCTAACCCGTATTGCCATGTTTATGTTTCTGACCCTTCTATTTGACACTTTGCCTCTCCCCCCCCCCCCCAATTATTTGATTAACCCACCGATGGAACTTCCAGTGGTCTTTCATGTCTTACTTTTCTTTTGATATTTTCCAGTCCTGTTGTGTTGTACAACTGGGAAGCTGGTAGTTAGCCTTGACATCCTTCTTTTGTTTTTGAACAGAACTGAAACTGAAACATCTTATAGATAGAAACCAAGAGAACGAAATGCAATTACCTTGAAGGTTAAGGATAGAAAGACTCTGAAACGGATGATTTGTAATGAAAAGGAAGAGAAGAAGACTTATCTAAGTGGAACAACTGGTGTCACTAGTTTTGCCATGCATTTTGGATTAACTGGCCTAGTCTGTCCAACCAATCAACTTTCAATTGCCACATTTGCTGTTTCGAACTTCCACAACCTGAATATTTACCCAAACCCAAAACTTTGCTCATCTTGCCATAACTTGAGGAGCTTTCAACCACATATTTGTTTCGTTTGCCCATCTGAAAAATCACAATCACCTTACGGTGCCCGTGAGGATTTTCACCAATAAGACTGTGATGACCCGGCCCGTCATAATGTGAGTTATCACCTTATTATCCCCGTTAAATGCTTGTTAATGTTTCAATATGCATGTTTGGCGAGTTTGAGTCAATTCGGGTTGAGTTTAGTTAGAAATGAGACAAAAAGTCTCTTAGAAGAAGGGATAGTTGTGAAAAGTCAACTGGACGTTGACTTGTGAGTTAGAGAGCTCGGAATCGAATTCTGATGATTTGGTCAGAGCTCCGGGAGGTCATTTGCGAGCTAGGAGAGTGATCGGAAGTGAATTTGGAGGTCCGGTGTAGTTTTAGGCTTGAATTGGCCAAAGTTGAATTTCGGCGATATCCGATCGATAGGTGAAATTTTGATCCGGGAGTCGGAACGGAAATTCCAACAGTTGCAGTAGTTCCGTTGTGTGATTTTTTATGTGCCTGCAAAATTTTAGGTCATTCGGACGTCGTTTGGTCGGGTTTTTGATCGAGTGTTAGTTTCGGAAGTTTTGAAGAAACTTAGGCTTGAACCGTGCGTAATTGGTGATTTTGATGTTTAGGATGGTGTTTTATGATTGGAACAAGTTTGAATCGTGTTATGGAGTATGTTGGTAGTTTTCGTTGGGGTCCCGGGGCCTCGGGATGAATTCGGGGGTCCAAACGGACCATTTTTGGCCTAAGACAGCAGCTAAATTGCTGCTGTGTCTGTAGAAGGAAATCCTTCATCGCGTTCGCGATGAAGGGCACGCGTCCGCGAAGGTCAGCAAGGGTATGCATCGCGTTCGCGATGGTCTGGACGCGAACGCGTAGGGTCAGGATCGGAGGCTTCACATTCGCGTGGAGCTGGAACGCGTTCGCGTAGGTTTGTCAGGGTGTGCATCGCGTCCGCGTGAGGGATATCGCAAACGCGTAGAAGGAAAAAATAGCCTGCTGGGAGCTAGTGCATCGCGAACGGTCGCGTTCGTGCAGGTTAATCCGGTCTGGGCATCGCGAACGCGTGGCAGGGAACGCTAACGCGTAGAGCAAACGACCCAGGCAGTGAATTAAAACCAGAAACATTTCACATACGGGTTCATTTGCAAAACCCTCCATTGTTGAGCTCTAGAGTGAGAAAGTGACGGGAAATAGCTGAGAGATCATCGGGATATTGTCGGAGGTAAGTTTTGTGGTTTAATTACACGCTTTTATCATGAAATCATGAATTATTTCTATGAAAATGGAAGATTAAATGTGGGTTTAAGCCCTAGGCCTAAAATTGTAGAAAAATACCGATTTGAGCGGGCAGATGGAGTCCGAATTTGGTAAATTTGATATGCCTAGACTCGTATTGAGACGAGGGTTCCGAATATGTAACTTTTATAATTTTTCGAGAAGCGCACCAAAAGTCGAATTTTGACAACTTTGTGGGTTTTGATAAAATTTGGGTTGTTTCGAATGAATTGCGTGAAATTAACATATATTGATGCATTCTCTATGATTTTGAGCAGATTTAGCATCTGAGGAGATTGAATTGTGAGGCAAGCGCAAGGTGGATTGAAGCTTCTACCGGTTTGAGGTGAGTGGTAGTAGTAAATAATGTACTAATGGTTTGAAACCTCGTACTAGCACTTTACAGTGCTATGTTGAGTTGAGATGTGCGTCTTGTGACGGGCGTGGTGTCATTGTGATTGGGGACTTGGACTTGGTCCTTCCCGGCTTATAGAATACTGTGTATTAGGACTGTTGATGAGATTATAACTGTGCAATTGGGCTAATAGCCATGTTTGGGACTTTGTGCCGACCTGTAGAGCATTAGGGGACCTATAGAGCTAGGTGACCCTTATACCGTGTTGGAAACTTGCATTCAGCCGTAAAACTAGCTGGATAGCCTATTAAGAGCTAGTACTAGATGTGTACTGTGAGAGATAGATTACTTAGGGTGGAAGTTCCCTGATTTAACTGAGTGGGCCTGAAAGGCCAATCCTATACTAATTAAGACAGAGTCGAGGACCCTTTAGGAGGTATTATATATATATATATATATATATATATATATATACATATATATATAAATATTGGATCGTGCTGCACGCCGCAGCAGTATACATATATATATACATATATATATATATATATATATATATATATATATATATATATATATATATATATATATATATATATATATATATATATATATATATATATATCAACATTGTACAGCTGAATTCATTCAATACACAGAAAACATCTTTCACATATTATTTTGAGGATCGGACTGCACGCCGCAGTATCATAGCGCTTAGGCCTAGAGAGCCCCTCCGAAGTCTGTACACACCCCTAGTGAGCATCGTCGACGTTAAATGGAGCGGGCTGCACGCCACAGCGGTATATGTATTGGAGCGGGCTGCACGCCGCAGCATTATACTGATTCATATTCGTATATATACTGAAATATTTATATGTTATAGACAGATGTATATGTCTCCATATATTGAGATGGTTGTATACCGTAGTGGTATGAGCGAGGAGGTGGTCAGTGTGGGACCTAGATGAGATAGATGTGGACTGGAGATCAGAGTACTCATTATAGTGATGACTAACTTGTGGGGGTTGCCTTAGAACTGTTTAGTGATAGTACATGAGTTCTTATTTTCAGTTATTGTTTATTATTGTTACTCACCGAGTTGAAATATACTCACCCCACCCCCCTGCACTTTTTGTGCAGATATACAGGTTCAGGAGGGCAGTTGAGCTATTGCAACTGCTTTATTATTCCCATTCTGTGGAGACATCGAGGTAGCTGCCAACGTCCGCAGTACCTAACCTCTTTCTTTTTATCATTCTGTTGTCTCCATTCTGGTTAGACTTGATTGTGTAGTAGATCTCATTTGTAGAGGCTCAGACTTGTGACACCACGATATGTTGGAACCGTACTTCGTATGTTGTTACTATCACGCTTATCATTTGACATGGTCACTTGTTGTTTAAGTTTAATTTGATTAATAATTGGCTGGTTTAAGAGATAATATGGTCGGGCTTGCCTAGCATTGTGTTGGGCGCCATCACGATCGGGGTTTGGGTCGTGACAAGTTGGTATCAGAGCCTAGGTTAACAAGTCTCGCGAGTCATGAGCCGGTTGGTAGAGTCTCGTGGATTGGTACGGGGACGCCTGTACTTATCCTCGGGAGGCTGCAAACCTTTAGGAAAGTTTCAAATTCTTGGAATTCTCATCGTGCGTGTTTGATTCGGCTTGAGATGTAATTCTTGAAATTCCTCCCGCACATTGATGCGCGCACTCGAGTGCTTAGTGTTAAATTTGCCTTGATGGCTTATGATTCCCCAATCGAGGGATGAGATATAATCTCTATGAGTTCATGTTGGTCCTGTCTGGAGGACTTGAAGCCAAATCCTTGTCTATGGCTTGAGCACCAAGGTGCTAATTTCGCGAGCCGGTATTATGAAATTCATACGAACGGTATTGATCTTAATTGTGAAAACGGCAGTTTGATAATGGGGGATCTGCAAGGTATTCGATCCTTATTGTGATCTGTTACGTAGCCCTAGCTATGGGCGTGGTGAGTATGTTTAATGCCTCTTAGCGGAAATGTAAAGTGCACTACGTGTGGTAGTATGAGTTCAGACTCAAGGAAACTGAATTGGTCGTGCTATGAGTATTGAGATTTATGCTGTTGATATGCATTGTGATGTTTTGTCGAGTTGCCGATGTATTGTTAGGATGGTTTTGGTGATTCTCTGGCAGGTGGATAGGCCATATTACAAAGGAAACTCTGTCAAAATTTTGGAAAAAAAATTGGGACTTAGAAAAGATTTTGTCACCTAAAGAATGGTCTTAGCGGTTTTGTGTGAATAAATACAAGAATTTCAAAAGAGTTAAGATTTCTGATGATTCGAGTCTCCGCCGAAGCTTGTAAATGACCTGAGTCTAATCTAATTAGAACATTGTGGCATCATTTGAGTAAGAACGCTATGAGTGGCTGAAAGTGCTTTGATATATGGCTCCGAGCCAAGTTGGGGAGGTTGTTACTGAGTAACCGATTGCACTTGTTGTGGGCTATGTAGGTCCTGTCTCTAAGTATGTTGGGAAATTTTGATAAAGGTTATGGTGCTTCGTAGATGTGAAGAAATACTAGGATGTTCGAACTTATGTTGGCAAAGAATGTTCGGGGTATAGAAAAGAAAGATAGCTAATTGTATCTGAATATAATCATGTTCTGCGGTGTCAGAGTTCTAGTAAGGCACGAGTGGTTCTGTTCAATAAGGCAGTTGAATTATAACTGGTTAAGGGTGAATGACGCCCGAGGATAGCCTTGCGGTGTTCAAGATTTACGCTTGCAACAGTCAGGTGTCTTAAGATTGTTCATGTGGCTAAAGACCGTGGTTTTGATAGAAGAAATCGAGACTTTCGTTATGTTATGTGAATGATGAGATTCTATGAATCTATATTGGAGAGCAATGATAACGAATTCAAAATTTCAGGAAGTTCTTCAAGGTAAGTGTTGTAAATTGTGGTACCTCTGGGAAATATTGAGGGAGTATTCAGCGGCCTGTGAGTCTTGGATGGTGTGGTCTTATGTACGAGTCTCGTGTGGTAACATGAGTTGATGTATTATGGTGCTACAGTAAGGACTAATATTCAATTAAAGATGAATCAAAAAGAAAACTAGGTAAATGGAACAACTTGTTAGTAAATTGGGACAATATGAAAAGGGCACGGATAACTCCTGGTGTGTGTTCGAGGTAATGAGCCTTGCAGTTATGGTGCAACAAAGCTCTTGATGAGCTGGCAGTTGTATAGCTCGGTGTGGGTAAAAAGACTCAGTCCTGGCAGTTAAGCTTATGCAATGAATGGGAAGAAAGAGTTGTGATGTGTTTTATCATGGTTTGAAAATGAGTATATTCCCGTCGGTATGCAAAGCGTGGAATATGTAATGATTTTTCTTCTATATGGGATCATGAAGGTTCTTGACTAGTTGAGTGCGCCGATATTTGCGGCGTAGGAAAGGAATATGAATTTCCATGTTATCTTAGTGTGGTATGGTATATGCGATGTGTTATGAAAAGTTGATAATGGCATATTCAAGGCTTTAAGATTTGTTCATATTATATGGAAAGTCATTAAAAATCCCCAAATAGCGTGGGCAGTTGCAGATAATCTGAGAATCAAACTTCCTGGCGATTGAGGAAAATGGTACTACTATCCTAGTGATTTGGCAGAGTATATGGTCAAAATGGCAAGGTGATGTTGACTGATAATATCTAGTGGTATTGTGGTATCCTCCGGTTGGATGGACAATGATGATTGAGTTGTTGTTGGCATAGGGAAATTTCTAAATGGCATACGTGGTATGAATGGATGCTTGATGTGTGTTACGTGTTCGTACGGTGGAAAGTGGGATCAGGCATAGTGATCTATGTGTTACATATGTGTTGGAGACTAGAAGTTCTCGTAATCCGCCTACACAATGGTGGTATATCGTGTGTATCGGCACCGTTTAGCGGTTATTGGAAATTGGAAGCCCTAGTGGCTATTTTGTTACTTGATATGACAAATTTGAATAATGATATATGATTGCAGGCTGGTTGTCATAAGTCAGGTTGTCTAGACTAATATGATATGGACTATATCAGAGAAATGTCACAACTGCGTGGCAGAGCGCATCAGATCATGCTCCAGCAGGGTAGATGTACCCTAGGGCCAGCGGACGGCTGGTAGGTATTGCTTTGTCAGTTGGGCCTTCGTGGCGGATATCATTGTAGAGGTATCTACCATTGATTCAGTTCCAGTATTGAGGAACTTTGTCGGATGCGTTTCGTGTGGCCGAGCTTGAGGCTATATATATATGTTTGTTGCAATGAGCAACTTGACTCGATGTGCATTTCCTTGCTAGATGTATTTGTGGATCGGGTGGCACGCCGCCACAGGTATAGTATTTGGATCGGGTGGCACGCCGCCACATGTATGGTATCAGGATCGGGTGGCACGCCGCCACGGGTATGTTATTGGAACGGGTTGCGCGCCGCAATAGTGTGACGTGGAAAATATTTCTTCCTATATGTTACCTTGTATACAATACTTCCTAGATTCTAAAGAATAGTCCGTATTGGGTATCGCTCAGAGAATAGCACATCGGTTGTGTCCTTTCAAGATTTGATAGCGTACATCAATTGTATCACCGCAGGTGTGATTGATTTCTTGGGTTCAGACCTAGATCTGTGCGTGGATGACCGCTCTGAGCATGGTGACTTGAGGTTCTTCGTGAGTAATAGTGTTTGGATAGAATCATGAGTCATGGCAAGGCCACGTGATGTTATGACCTTTCGAGAAGGAGTCATGTACTCTATTCCTATGATGTGAGACGGGATCTCAGTTTTATGATATGATGGTACCGAGGAATTGAATTACAGCTCTGTTGTTGGAAGTCAGTTGTCATTATTTGAGTATGTTCAGATGTTTCCTATTAGAGCTTGTGTTGTACTTGTCGCGGCTTAGGCCGGTGTTGAGGCATCATATCACCAGTGAGGTATGTTATGACCTAAATGATCATTTGAGTCATTAATGAGTGCGAGCATGTATGATTTCAGTTGGTTAGAAGGGTAATATCGAGATTTGGCTTCGAATTTTGTTGTAGTATCAATTAAAAGGGAAATGTATTAATGAATGGTTGACCTGAGAGATGGGTTCGATATATCGCGTGTGTGGTTGCCGTGGGCAGGATATGAAGGTGTTGGAATAAGACTCTATCTAATGAGAAAGGTTCTTTCTGCTAGTATTTGGTTATTGTGGCCAGTTGTTGCGATTAGAGACTATCGTCTCGAGTGATTGGGTTGTTTGATACATCATGTGATCTCACCCGGAGTGGCGAGTTTGGCTATTACAGTTGGATCGTGTGTACTATGAGTATAGATGTGGGATTCAGATTTGGTATATGATTTCGGAAAGTGCAATGTGGTTTATGGTTCAGATAGACTGTGGAAATTCAGCTATACTATGTTATCGTACTTATGAAAGATAGGGTGAAGTGGTATCACCCCGAGTATATGCTTGGTGAGGTCATTCAGCTATTGTGTTGAATCTAGTACAACTTTGGGTCCGCTCGAGGATGAGCGTTTGCTTAAGTTGGGGAGAATGTGATGACCCGGCCCGTCATCATGTGAGTTATCACCTCGTTATCCCCGTTAAATGCTTGTTAATGTTTCAATATGCATGTTTGGCGAGTTTGAGTCAATTCGGGTTGAGTTTAGTTGGAAATGAGACAAAAAGTCTCTTAGAAGAAGGGATAGTTGTGAAAAGTCAACTGGACGTTGACTTGTGAGTTAGAGAGCTCGGAATCGAATTCTGATGATTCGGTCAGCTCCGGGAGGTCATTTGCGAGCTAGGAGAGCGATCGGAAGTGAATTTGGAGGTCCGGTGAAGTTTTAGGCTTGAATTGGCCAAAGTTGAATTTCGGCGATATCCGATCGATAGGTAAAATTTTGATCCGGGAGTCGGAACGGAATTCCGACAGTTGCAGTAGTTCCGTTGTGTGATTTTTGATGTGCCTGCAAAATTTCAGATCATTCGGACGTCGTTTGGTTGGGTTTTTGATCGAGTGTTAGTTTCGGAAGTTTTGAAGAAACTTAGGCTTGAATTCGTGCGTAATTGGTGATTTTGATGTTTAGGATGGTGTTTTTATGATTGGAAAAAGTTTGAATCGTGTTATGGAGTATGTTGGTAGTTTTCGTTGGGGTCCCGGGGGCCTCGGGATGAATTCGGGGGTCCAAACGGACCATTTTTGGCCTAAGACAGCAGCTAAATTGCTGCTGTGTCTGCAGAAGGAAATCCTTCATCGCGTTCGCGATGAAGGGCACGCGTCCGCGAAGGTCAGCAAGGGTATGCACGGCGTTGGCGATGGTCTGGACGCGAACGCGTATGGTCAGGATCGGAGGCTTCGCATTCGCGTGGAGCTGGAACGCGTTTGCATAGGTTTGTCGGGGTGTGCATCACGTCCGCGTGAGGGATATCGCGAACGCGTAGAAGGAAAAAATAGGCTGCTGGGAGCTAGTGCATCGCGAACGCATTGGGGAAGGTTGCGTTCGCGAAGGTTAATCCGGGCTGGGCATTGCGAACGCGTGGCAGGGAACGCGAACGCGTAGAGCAAACGACCCAGGCAGTGAATTAAAACCAGAAACATTTCACATACGGGTTCATTTGCAAAACCCTCCATTGTTGAGCTCTAGAGTGAGAAAATGACGGGAAATAGCTGGGAGATCATCGGGATATTGTCGGAGGTAAGTTTTGTGGTTTAATTACACGCTTTTATCATGAAACCATGAATTATTTCTATGAAAATGGAGGATTAAATGTGGGTTTAAGCCCTAGGCCTAAAATTGTAGAAAAATACCGATTTGAGCGGGCAAATGGAGTCCGAATTTGGTAAATTTGATATGCCTAAACTCGTATTGAGACGAGGGTTCCGAATATGTAACTTTTATAATTTTTCGAGAAGCGCACCAAAAGTCGAATTTTGACAACTTTGTGGGTTTTGATAAAATTTGGGTTGTTTCGAATGAATTGCGTGAAATTAACATATATTGATGCATTCTCTATGATTTTGAGCAGATTTGGCATCTGAGGAGATTGAATTGCGAGCCAAGCGCAAGGTAGATTGAAGCTTCTACCGGTTCGAGGTGAGTGGTAGTAGTAAATAATGTACTGAGGGTTTGAAACCCCGTACTAGCACTTTACAGTGCTATGTTGAGTTGAGATGTGAGTCTTGTGACGGGCGTGGTGTCATTGTGATTGGGGACATGGACTTGGTCCTTCCCGTCTTATAGAATACTGTGTATTAGGACTGTTGATGAGATTATAACTGTGCAATTGGGCTAATAGCCATGTTTGGGACTTTGTGCCGATCTGTAGAGCATTAGGGGACCTGTAGAGCTAGGTGACCCTTATACCGTGTTGGAAACTGTCACTCAGCCGTAAAACTAGCTGGATAGCCTATTAAGAGCCAATACTAGATGTGTAATGTGAGAGATAGATTACTTAGGGTGGAAGTTCCCTGATTTAACTGAGTGGGCCTGAAAGGCCAATCCTATATTAATTAAGACAGAGTCGAGGACCCGTTAGGAGGTATTATATATATATATCAATATTGGATCGGGCTGTACGCCGCAGCAGTATATATATTGGATCGGGCTGCACGCCGCAGTAGTATATATGTGAGGATCGGACTGCACGCCGCAGTATCATAGCGCTTGGGCCTAGAAAGCCCCTCCGAAGTCTGTACACATCCCCAGTGAGCACCGTCAACGTTAAATGGAGCGGGTTGCACGCCGCAACGGTATATGTATTGGAGCGGGCTGCACGCCACAAGATTATACTGATTCATATTCATATATATACTGAAATATTTATATGTTATAGACAGATGTATATGTCTCCATATATTGAGATGGTGTATACCGTAGTGGTACGAGCGAGGATGTGGTCAGTATGGGACCTAGATGAGATAGATGTGGACTGGAGATCAGGGTACTCATTATAGTGATGACTAACCTGTGGGGGTTGCCTTAGAACTGTTTAGTGATAGTACATGAGTTCTTATTTTCAGTTATTGTTTATTATTGTTACTCACCGAGTTGAAATATACTCACCCTACTCCCCTGCACTCTTTCTGCAGATATACAGGTTCAGGAGGGCAGTTGAGCTATCGCAACTGCTTTATTATCCCCATTCTGTGGAGACTTCGAGGTAGCTGCCAAAGTCCGCAGTACCTGACCTCTTTCTTTTTATCATTCTGTTGTCTCTATTCTGGTTAGACTTGATTGTGTAGTAGATCTCATTTGTAGAGGCTCAGACTTGTGACACCACGATATGTTGGAACCGTACTTCGTATGTTGTTACTATCACGCTTATCATTTGACATGGTCACTTGTTGTTTAAGTTTAATTTGATTAATAATTGGCTGGTTTAAGAGATAATACGGTCGGGCTTGCCTAGCATTGTGTTGGACGCCATCACGACCGGGGTTTGGGTCGTGACAAAGACTCTCTCATTTTTTGCTTCTCTCAACTTGCATCGCCTTATGGTGCCCGTGAGGGTTTTCACCAATAAGACTCTCTCATTTTCATCATTCTTCTTCTGGTACCATAGTGTTGTCCTTGACATGGATCACTGTTAACTCGCTCTTACTGGCACTATCTGAAGACTGATCGGAAGGTCTTTCTTTGGACCGTAATGCGGCTTTTGGATGGGGTCTAGAAAGAAGGGTATAGAGGCTCAAAATAATTCAATCATGGGTTTAATATTACAACTTTCGGAATCAGCCTTTCTTACAACAATCACAACTACTGCCCCAGTTTCTTTCTCGGGGATCTTCGGACTTTATTTTGGTGTGACTGAACCCCAGATAGAGGCTACCTATGTACCCTTTCGGGATCAAGTCAAACATAGTTCAGATCATAAAATTACATTGTTGTTGCAATCTTTCCTTTCTTCCATTTTCCTTTTTCTTTCTTTTCATTTCATTTCTTTTCTTTTCCTTGACTTTTCTTTTTCTTTTCTCTTCTTTTTTTCTTTTCTTTTTTTTCTCTTATTTTTCTTTTTCATTGTTTTTCTCTTGTTTCTCCACTTAATTTCCCCGCTCGAGCTTGCGAGTTTTATTATTGATTCCGAAAGAGGGGTATACAAGAAAATAGAATAAGGCTCAAAGGGATAACAAATGATAAAGTGTTTGGATAGCAGAACAAAATGCCTTCGACACTTCAATCTCAAAACATGCCAAATACAATTAAATATAATTAGACAAAGAAATCATACATAGTATCGCTTGACTGCATCATAGTTGATAGCCATTTCTACACATTTCCCTTCCATATCTATCAGATATAATGCACCATTGGACAACACTCAGGTTACAACAAATGGTCCCTGCCAGTTGGGGGCGAACTTTCCTTTTACCTCAGCCCAGTGAGGTAGGATACACCTCAACACCAATTGCCCTACTTCAAACTTCCGCGGATGCATTTTCTTGTTATATGATCTTGCCATTCTTTGTTGGTACAACTGTGTGTGACATGCTGCTGCCAATCTCTTTTCATCAATCAAGCTCGACGGTTCCAAGCGGGCCTTGACCCATTTAACATCCTCAATTTCCGCCTCGACGATAATATGAAGGGATGGTATTTCAACCTCTGCGGGTATTACTGCCTCAGTACCCTATTCCAATGAATAAAGAGTCGCCCCTACTAAAGTGCGAACAGTAGTGCGATAGCCTAACATGGCAAAAGGTAACTTCTCATGCCATTGCCTGGACCTTCCACCATTTTCTGAAGTATCTTCATGATGTTCTTGTTAGCTGCTTCGACCGCTCCATTCGCCTTAGGACAATATGTGGTGGAATTGCGGTGCGTGATATTAAACTATTGACATATCTCTACCATTAGATGGCTATTGAGATTGGCACCATTGTCTGTGATGATTACCTTCAGGATTCTGAATTGACAAATGATATTCGAATGCACAAAATCAACCACTGTCTTCTTGGTCACTGATTTGGAAGTTTTCACCTCAACCTACTTAGTGAAATAATCAATGGCTACCAGAATAAACCTGTGCCTGTTTGATGCCGCTGGCTCGATCGGCCCAATGACATCCATTCCCCAAGTAACAAAGGGCCATGGTGCCGACATTGCATGCAATTCAGATGGTGGAGAATGAATCAAATATCCGTGTACCTGGCATTGATGACACTTGCGCACGAATCTGATACAATCCCGTTCCATAGTAAGCCAATAATAACCTGCTCGTAGAATATTCTTTGCCAATACATTTCCACTCATATAACATCCACAAACTCCCGCATGTACCTCGGTCATGATATTTGTAGCCAGTTTAGCATCCATGCACCTCAATAAACGAAGATCTGGAGTTCTTTTGTACAACACTCCTCCACTAAAGAAAAATCCACTTGCCAAGCATCTAATGGCTCTATTTTGATCCCCTGTGGCCTGTGCCGGATACTCCCATCCTGAGGTATTCTTTGATATCATAAAATCACAGCTCACCATCTAGCTCTTCTTCCACCATGTTACAATAGGCATGCTAATCTCGGACCTGAATCTACAATGGGTCCACATAAGCCTTATCTGGATGATGCAACATCGGTGCCAAAGTGGCCAAAGCATCAACAACTTCATTATGAATCCTTGAAATATGCCTGAAGTCTATCGACTGAAATCGTTGACACAGTTCATGCAAACACTGCCGGTACAGTATGAGCTTTAAGTCTCCATTCTCCTTGAATCTGGTGCACCAGAAGATCTGAGTCACCCATGACCAAGATCTCCTGGACACCCATGTCTATAGCCAACCTCAAACCCAAGATACATGCCTCGTATTCATCCATGTTATTAGTGCAGTATAAGCGAAGTTGAGCTGTAACAGGGTAGTGGTGCCCTGTATCAGAAATAAGTACCGCTCCTATCCCGACGCCTTTAGCATTGGCAGCCCCATCAAAAAACAACTTCCACCCTGGCTTTTCGACTTATTCTAATTCCTCGACATGCATTGTGTCCTTATCTAGGAATCATGTCTTCAAAGGTTCATATTCATCATCAACTAGTTTCTCAGCTAGATGATCAGCCACCACTAGTGCTTTCATTGTAGTACGGGTCATGTAGACAATATCAAATTTTATGAGCAAGATTTTCCAATTCGCGAGCCTCCCTGTGGGCATGGGCTTCTGAAAAATGTACTTCAATGGGTCCAACCGAGAGAGGAGAAGGTGGTATATGATGATAAGTAATGTTTCAATTTCTGCGCTACCCAGGTTAAAGCACAACACGTCCTCCCAAGATAAGTGTACTTCACCTCATAAGATGTGAAATTCTTGCTGAGGTAGTAAATCGCCTGCTCTTTCTTTCCTGTAATGTCATGCTACCCCAGTACACATCCAAACGTGTTGTCCAATACTGTCAAATAAAGGATCAAAGGTCTTCCCGACTCTGGCAGAACCAACACAGGCGGACTGGCCAAATATTCCTTGATCTTGTCAAATGCTGCCTGACATGCATCTTTCCATCTAACCGCAACATCTTTCTTTAAGAGCTTAAAGATGGGCTCGCAAGTCATTGTTATCTGGCCAATGAACCTGCTGATATAATTCAACCGGCCAAGCAAACTCATCACCTCTTTCTTGCTATTTGGAGACTGTAGCTCTTGAATGGTTTTGATCTTGGACGAGTCTAACTGAATACCGCGTCGACTTACCACAAACCCCAACAACTTCCTAGATAGTACTCCAAACGCGCACTTCGCTGGATGAAGTTTGAGGTTGTACTTGTGGAGCCTCTGGAAAAACTTCCTCAGGTCTTTAACATGGTCACATTGCTTCCTTGACTTTATGATCACGTCGTCTATATAGACCTCAATTTCCCGATGTATCATGTCATGGAACATGGTGGTCATCGGCCACATATATGTTGCCCCTACATTCTTCAACCCAAATGGCATGACCCTATAATAATACGTCCCCTAAAGTGTGATGAATGCCATCTTTTCCGCATCTTTCTCATCCATCAAAATCTGGTGATAGCCTGCATAACAATCCACGAAGGAACCAATATCATGTTTGACACAATTGTCAATTAATATATGGATGTTTGGTAGTGAAAAGTTGTCTTTTGGACTTGCCTTATTGAGATCACGATAATCAATGCACACCCTGGTCTTTCCATCCTTCTTTGGTACAAGCACAACATTAGCTAACCAGGTGGTATACCGGGTGACCCGGATGACCTTTGCATTAAACTACTTAGTGACCTCTTCTTTGATTTTCACACTGATATCTATTTTAAATTTCCTCAACTTCTGCTTGAGAGGAGGGCATGTTGGGTCGGTGGGCAATTTGTGGACCACCAAATCGGTGTTTAAACCCCGCATATCATCAGATGACCACGCAACAACATCTTTGTACTCAAATAACACTTTGATTATCTCTTCTCTGAGCGGAGGTTCCAAATGGACACTTATTTTTGTTTCCTGTACATTCTCCTGATCCCCTAAATTGATTGCCTCTGTGTCATTCAGATTAGGTTTGGGGTTTTCTTCAATGACTTAATTCTTTACTGATTTCTTGAAAGGCTTCCTGATCATCATATTCTACCTCGTCATCACACTCAATTTCTTGTATTACTATTTCACATTGATTAGCAAGACTAGGCCGAAGACTCCTCATGCATGACACATCAGTGAAACCAGCATAAAATGGATTGTACAAGAAAGAAAAGAAAGACAAAATAAGGGCTATCAGGAATGAGAAAGGGAGGAAATTGCATTTCATTAAAATTGTAAGATAACAAGGTTTAACTCATCCAAACGGACGGAACATGGCATCCAAATTACAATCTTGGAAATAATCCAGATTAAACTGAAAGGAAAATCAAAACTAACTACCATGACTCCCTCCGGGTAGGAAGAGGAGTAGCTTCCCCATTATTAAGCTTTGCATGAGGCCCCACGAACTACACATCAGCCTTGCTTGGACCTTCGCCTGCCTCCAACATATTCACCTCATTAAACAACCTTTCAAACCTCTCATTCAGCTCCTTGTCAGATTCTATCACCACAGAATTAGGCATTGCCATTGCTGGGCAATTCTTAGTACCAGGCCAGACAAAGGAATGGGAAAGGAAGGGAATGAGTTTTGGAAGGGTCCATGCTCTCTTTTCATCTTTTTAGCTCACCTTATGTCAGCAGCAGTGGGTTTGAAGCCTAAACCAAAAGTGTACGATGCCCTGCAACGAAGAACCCAAGCCCTTTCCAGGTAAGAATCCGTTCTTTATCTTTTCCGAAGCCACCATGATAGATGCAACAACTACTCTGGGCATAAGAATACACTCTCCTTCTGGGATCCTGGCAACTGATACTGTTTCCAAGAATTGGTAAACCCATGGGCCTTTGTCATCCTCAGCTTCGTCGAAAGGCATAATGGTATTACATGAACTGTCCTCCCAATGCACCACAATTTCTTGTCGGTCCCATTCGAATTTGACCATCTGATGTAAGGTAGACGGCACTGCTTTTGCGGCATGAATCCAAGGTCGACCCAACAAAAGATTGTAGGAAACAGCCACGTCAAGTACCTGAACTCCATATTAAATTCAACTGGTCCTATTGTCAGTTCCAACACAATATCCCCATCCGTGTCCTTTCCTCCTCCATCGAATCCTCATACGTAAATGCTATTCTTGTGGATTCTCTCACTGTCCACTTTTAACTTTTCCAGGGTAGAGAGAGGGAAAATGTTTACACTGGACCCGTTGTCAATCAACACCCGAGTAACCACAGAGTCTTCATATTTCACTGTGAGTTAAAATTCTCTATTATGCTCAATACCTTCCAAAGGCAACTCATCATCAGAAAATGTAACCCTCTTGACCTCGAAAATCTTGTTTGCTATTTTCTTCATATGATTCACACAGATGTTATCCGAAACATGGGATTCATTCAGAATCTTTATCAACACCCAACGGTGCTCATCCGAATGGATCAATAAAGATATCATTGAAATCTGTGTCGGGGTTTTCCTCAACTATTCTACAATGGAATAATCTCGCGCCTTCATCTTCATTAAGAATTATTCAGCCTCTTCTTCAGTTACGACCCTTTTTACTGTGTTGGATTGTCTTTGGCTGCATTAACCTTTCTCAGCTCTTTAGGGGCAAAGCATCCCTGGACGAGTCGGCCCATGGGTTTCACAAACTTCTTCTTTAACTTCCTTTCCTTTGTACGTCACAGTCACTCAGCCATAGTTCCATGGGACGGTCTTTTCACTGACCACTGGTAGCTGAGTCATGAGTTTGATGATGTGCGAGCGCCTTTTACAATCACAACGGGTGACAGCTGCCCTTGGTACCATCACTTTAACTGGTTCTTGTTTTACTACCATCAGTGGTTTACTGACTGTCTGTTCTACCGTGACTAATGCCCTCCTACTGGTTGATTTATCATTTGCTCTATTCTCACTGGCCCTGATCATTATTACAGTTTGTGAAGGCTTCTTGTACTCTCTCTTTTGCACTAAATCAATCATATGAGTCTCATGATGGGTTGGTAATGGATTCTGAGTGATGTTAGGCATCTCCGGAGCATGGACTTCAATTCAGCGGGTATCAATGAGCTCCTAGATGGCTGCTTTCAAATGCCAGCATTTTTCTATGTCATGTCCCCGAGCACCTGAGCAATACTCACAATTCACTGAGTGGTTCAGGTTCCTTGGGGGAGGATTTGAAATTTTGGGTTCAATTGGATTTAACATGCCCAACTGTCTCAATCTGTGGTATAGGCTGGTATAAGATTATCCCAACGGAGTGAAAGTCTTCTTCTTCTGCAACCTATCATTCTTGGAAGCAAGGTTGGGTCGAAATCGGTTCCAGTGGGGTTTTTGTAGGCTCTCAGAGGTGGTTATGTGTTTTGAGTATGGTAGGTATTTTGTGGGGTGGGTGCACACCAGGGCGCCTGAGGTTGAGGGTATGTATGGGCATGGTGAATAAAGAATTGGGGAATGGGATATGGATAGTAGTGTTATGGTGTGCCATATAGGGTGAATGGGTATGTTTGGGGGTGAGGTTGAGGTTGGTGATAATATGGTGATGGACCCCTAGACCATGCTCTCGATTCCACTACTGTAACATCTTTCTTTTTCTTCTTTCCCAATACCCCTTTAGTGTCGCTCTAGATGGCCTGGGTAGTTGCTTTAATTGCCGAATAACTCATAATTTTGTTGGACTTGAGACCTTCTTCCAATGCTTCCCATTTTCACTACCTCATTAAAAGTTTTTCCAACTGCTGATACCAGGTGACCATAGTAGGTAGGCTCCAAAGCTTGTAGGAAATAATCGACCATCTCGCTCTCTCTCATTGGAGAATCGACTCTTGCTGCCTGCTCTCTCCACCGAAATCCATACTCTTTGAAGCTTTCAATAAGCTTCTTCTCAATTTTAGACAGTGACAGATGACCGAGGACAATCTCGAGATTGTATTAAAAGTAGCCTGCAAATGCTTGAGCCAAATCATCCCATGTGTACCATCAGGCGTGGTCTTGCCGCGTGTACCATTCCAAAGCATCACCATTGAGACTTTGACTAAAGTACGCCATTAAAAACTCATCCCTTCCTCCGGATCCTCTCATTTTACTGCAAAATCCCCTCAGATGGGCTACAGGGTCACCATGTTCATCATACAGATCAAACTTTGGCAACTTGAATCCCACAGGCAACTGGATGTTAGTAAACAAGCACAAGTCTTTGTAAGTGACACTCACCTATCCTCCTAGACCCTGCATATTTCGGAATGATTCTTCCAAGCTTTTCACCTTGCGTATCATCTCCTCCTGCTTAGGGTTTTTGGGAGGATTTTCTTCTTCAGCTGAGATATCAAGATGGGGAGTATAAGAGTATGGTTCGTAAGGTTTGAAAGTGGGCTCGGGCGGGTAATAGTGGTTTTCCTGAGCATGGAACAAGGGCTCGCTAGAAGATTTGTGTAACTCGATGGGTGGAGGAGCCACAAACACATGAGCAATTGGTGGTGGAGGGCATAGACTCTATTTGGGTGGTAGAGGTGGTGGTGTTTGGGAGGTAGTTGCGTAGTATTGTTGGTAGGTAGGGTAGGCCGGAGGGGAATTCATTGTGGGAGGATCTTGTGGTTGAGCTAATGGCGGGATGCAGGCAGGGTTGGTAGGAGAGGTTGGTAGTGGGTGTCCTTTTGCCCAGGCCTGGTACATTTCGGCCATCTATTATTTCAACTATATATATATATATATATATATATATATATATATATATATATATATATATATATATATATATATATATATATATATATATATATATATATATATATATATATATATATATATATATATATATATATATATATATATATATATATATATATATATATATATATATATATATATATATATATATATATATATATATATATATATATATATATATATATATATATATATATATATATATATATATATATATTTGCTTCTAGCTCTTGGTTGACCATTTTTTATGTATCCGTGGAGCGCATGTAATATGTTTGGGTTGTTAGAATGCCGGTCAACTAAACCACCTGTCTGGACTCATCATCAACAACAAAATTGTTAGAGGTTAGGGCATTAACAAATAGATAACTGCACATTTGGGGAATGAGTGGCAGTTAACGGTTTCTATTTTGCATTTTCTCGACTGCTTGCGTCATCCCAACTTTATTTATTCCCGACTGTGACTTCTTTCTTTTATTATTGCCTTTGCTTCTTTTTGCATTGCCATTGTTTCTTTGTTGTTGATTTTTCCTTCTCTTTTGTTTCTCTTTTTCTCTCCCGTTTTTCTTTTATCTTTCAGCTCTTCATTTCTTCTTGGCTTTTTATTCTCATTTTATTTTTTTCTTTTCATATGCATATGCTCGGGTCCTATGGAGATTGCCTATGTATCGTGACCGTGCCTGAATAAGATCAAATGAAATAAATGCAAAAATAGAAGCAAAAATGTTAGAATTTTTTATTTTACTAATAGCAAGAATTTCAATTACAAGGACTCAAGACTGACGAATTAAGACAACTAACATATTCAAAATGACAAGACGGGCTACAAATTCCATCAACAATGATTCCACTTTATAATGAAACTGTATACTAACTCGAAAAGAAAATACAGACTCAGATCACTGACAAACTCTAGTAAAAGAAAATACAGACTCTAATGACAATCATGAATTCATTAAAGCTCCTGGTGCCCGCAGGACATCGTTCGGTCTCGTCGGGGGCCTATATGCAAGTTCCCTTTGGAGTTTATCTAGGTCATTCATTATCTGTTTCACAAACATCATCACTGAGGCAAAGAAGGTAGTCTGAGTCATGTTTTTGCATATTTGGCATTTCCTAGTGATGTAATGAGAAATAGCTAGGATTCTTTCTCTGATTATGCCCTTTTACTGAAGAAACTACCCTATCTATTCGGCCATGGACTCCAAAGTCTGCTGATTTCACTCCTGGAGTTGTTGCATGTCCATTTCTAATTGCGCTAATGTTGTATAGCAGTGCTCCCTTTCAACCTTGAACTCTTTTTCTTGTTTGATCATTTTGTTTTCTGCGGTAATGACCATTTTCTCAATCCTGCAACCTTATTATCATGTTCTTCTCTTAGCTTCTTAATCATGGGGGCTCGTTCTTCTGCGTTTTTAGCCAACTATTTTCGAAACTCGGCTAATTCCCTTTCTGCGTTGCTGAGGTCGAAACTGTAGTCATTTACTTTTTGCCTTAAATTTTCTATAAGCTTTGCATCTTTGGCACTCCTAACAGGATTTTCAGCCGCTATCTTCATTTTTTGGATTTGGGCTTGTAAGGATTCATTTTCTTTGGCCAATTTCTTTTTCTCACCCTCGTCAGCCGCGACTAGCACGATGTTTTCAAACCTAAGGTCTAGGACTTGCTTTTCCAACTCTCCTATTTTTGCCCTGTACTTATTTTCTTTGGCTAACCAAGCCCACTACTCTTGCGACGATTCAACAAACTCCTGGAGGTGAGGCCTTTTGGCCGGCCTCCAAATGCAATATCCCTTCTATACCAAGCCTGATAATTAGGTGACACTTCTCCTTTAGCTCGATCTCGGACACAAGTATTCGCCGCCAAATATTGACATTCGCTCCATACCTGGCGAAATGTTTCTTTAGGAAATTGGCCTTCACGGCCAATTTCAACTACTTGCAAACTAAGATCATCGTCTTTAGGCACTATCTGGAATCTCTCGAGTTGTCTCAACACCCGATATGGGGTGTAAGGCTGAATGCTTCTAAGACCCATCAAGAGGAAATGCCGCCTTGCTGCTGGCATATATAAGATTTTATCAACGGGCAACCATCCAAATGTACACTCTATTTGACTAGCAGTGAGGTACTGAAAGTATATTGTCCAACCCGTGAATCCTTCCGGCAAATTGACCCCTTTAATCGTCGTGTAAAACTCTTCTATGCATGTTTTCTCTGGAGACCCATAGCTCAATAACTCAGGACGATGGCACAGATGCTCGTTCATCCACATTTGTAATAGTAGACTTCACCCCTCGAAGAAGTCTTCCCGACCTTGCAGGCTGTAAGAGCACGCAAGATGTCGGCTAATATCATAGACACAAGAGTACTTTTGGCTTGAGTATTAGAGTGCTGACGACCCCGTCTATTTTTATGTCAATATTTCCGTCTTTCATTGAAAATACCAAAAGCCCCAAAAAACCACCATAAAAGGGAAACGTCTATGATCCTACTACTTTTGAGAATTTCCTTTGCCACATATCTTGCTTTTTGGGTTGTTGAACCCCTTGATGTGGCCATATCTGTGATATATGAAGTTTGGAACATAAAAGTCATTTGCCAAATCTATGTTGTGGACGGTCCTACTTATCTCCTGATAGTCTATAAATATGTGCTTGGCTACAGTCCTCAGGGCAACCAAGTACTTGTACCTAAAAGGAACCTCATCTTTTGCTATGTAGCCAGGTATTTCCTCTAATGTCGGGGTAAGCTCAAAGTCTAGAAAATGGAACACGTTATATGCCGGGTTCCAACACGTAACCAGTGCTCTGATAATATCTCCCCGAGACACAATCTCTAGCAAACCGGTAAGCCCTTTCAAATATTTCTTGACTTCATCTTGCCCTTCGCCTCCTAAATCGTTCCACCACAGACGTAACTCCAAAGGGATTTTATGCATGATTGAGAAAGGTTCATTTTGAGTCGTGCTCATCTTGCACATTTATAAAGATGATTTAATCACTTATTTTGACTGTTACTCATTAACCAAAATATCTTACCAACAATGACTGATTTCACAATGCATAAACATAACCATGTGATTTATTTACTAACAAGTTCATAATTTATATTTACAACGCCCCATACATATACATAGGCCACAATCCCACAGTTTACATGTCTACAGAGCCTCTAGGATACAAAAAGGGGAATACAATACTTGGCGGTAACAAGGCTCCGGCTATACCTTACAAAACCAAAATGAAATCTTAACAAAGGTGGCATGAACCACACAGGGCCCCAAGGAAGAAAGGGGCTCACCAAAACGGGCAGTGGAAGGAGAAGGATACTACTGCCGATGAGCTGAAGTGCCTGCTACCGATCCACCTACAATCATAACACGAATGTAGCGTCCCCGGCAAAAGGGACGTCAGTACACTTGAATTGTACTGGTATGTATGGACAAACTTTGTCCCAAGTAAACTCAAGCCATTAAACAAGAATCACCATGTTTAGACAGCCAATAGATTACATCAAGAAATCAATTAAGCTAACTAACCATGTTTCCAACCTTTTACTCATTTCAGTTAAGCCTCAACACAAGCACGTTCAAGGTCAACAAATAGAACAACAACCAATCAACAACATAGATTGCAAGTAGTCAAACATAGGAGCAATCAGTGCCCCCAGGTTGCAAACTCTCCTGCTGTCTCCTTTCACAATTTCACATTATTGATTTTATGTATCAATTTTCAATAGCGATTTCGATCGCTTTCCATCCTTATTGCCCCTGACCACCCTTATTACCTCGGCCACCCTTATCACCCCAACCCACACCTTATTTCACCACGTTGCGGCGCGCAACACGACCCCGCTTTACAGTTGAAAACACAACAATTTCAAACAGCAGATAAGGTACTACACACAATTTCAACAAGTTCAAATAAGCAACTTGCACATTGTTTCATGTTCTCAATTACTTCTCAAGCCAATATCACAACCAAGTTACAATGTTTCCACATTCAAGAATATTCACACATGTATATTCAACAATTTTCCATAATTCAAGTGTTTCATCTCTTTCCATAATAAACCAATTCTCAAGTGTTTCGTTTTCTTTTCCACAAGGTGCCATATAGGCCATCATAATCATTATTCACAAATTCTTTACCCAATTCAACTCTCATTTACCTTTCGGTTCATATTTCATACCACAACACTTCATAGTTCAACAACAACTTTGAATATCCAACAAAAACATCAAATAATAACATACAATTTCTCAAATCAACACATGCCAAACAATTTTACACATAAGGGCGATTTCACAAGAATCAAAATTAGCCATACATACCCGGTGATGAGTTTTCTTCCGTTAACTTTCTACTTTATGCGTACCCAAGATATCCTATTCTTGCCAACCTTGTTCTTGAAGACTTTTACTTCTACTTACTTCTTTTGTTTTACTAAAAATCAAGATCAATAATCAGGCATGAGTATAAAATTCCATTTTCCAAAAGCTATTATATGAAAACCTTCCTTTACCCATCTTAAAACTGAAAATTAAAGAAAATAGCTAGGGTTTTTACCTTGAAAAGATTGGGGAAGTTGAATCCTTGCCCTAGGATCCCTTGGAATTAAATGGTTGGAACAATCTTTGAAGATGAAGAACTTCTCTCTCTAATTTTGGTAAGATGATATGGTAAAATGAAGAAGAAGTGTGTTATATTAAAGAAGAGCTCGGGTCAAAATGTTACAAAAATCTGGGCCGGGGTCAATTATGCGGTACACTATGCGACCGCATATCAAGAATGCGGACCGCATTTTGGTCGCATTCCGTAACAGAACTTGTGTAAATTTTGAGGCAATTCCGCGGTCACTATGCGGACCGCATGTTGATTCTAAGATCGCAGATGCGACCTGTCACGACCCAAACCCTGGTCGTGATGGCGCCCAACACAATGCTAGGCAAGCCCGACCATATTATCCCTTAAACCAGCCAGTTATTAATCAAGTTAAACTTAAACAGTAAAAAGATCATATCAACATTTTTGACACTTAAATCACTACCAAGGGTCCGAACCGCGGCTCGCAAGCTCGCCGCAAAGAATTCTACGCATTCCTAACACATTATTCGGACCAAGATACCACAGCTACTAGGTTTTATGCACAAAAATTTTACGGGGCCTTACATTTATGCATGATTGAGAAATGTTCATTTTGAGTCGTGCTCATCTTGCACATTTATTAAGATGATTTAATCACTTATTTTGACCTAAAAGTAAAAAGACTATTATTTTCATTCAAATCTCTAATTTCAAAAACAAACCCGGTCTTGCGAATACAACCTTTCAGCACTTTGGGGGAAGGTTTTAAGGTTGTGCCCACTAACCGTTGAGAAATGACATAGGGTGGTTATTCTTGCAAAGACATCCTTCCGACGCCCCTTTTGGCACGTTCGCCCTTCTTATACGAGAATAGCCTTACCTGACTTATTCATGGCAAAAATTAAAAATTTGGCATTATTCGACTATTTTTGAAAAAGGGGTGGTTGGACCTGGTGAGGGTTGCCTACGTATCTCACACCTAGTGAGAATCAAACCAGCATAGTTCAGGTAGATTGAATACGGGCGAAAATTAAAAACAACTAAACATATGTTTTTTTGTCTTTTCTTGAAAATGATAAAAATGCAATATTTGTTTGAATTTTCTTTTTCCTCTTTTTTTTGGTTTTCGAAAAATGATCTAATGCAAAATCTTTTTGGACTTTTCATATTTTTCTTTTCCTATACGAAATGTAAAAAAACATAAATGGGCCCCACACGCTTTATTTTCGCACCTCACCCTCTTTATTTTTCATTTTCAATATTTTTCCTTCCTTTATTCTCCTTTTTCCTAAAATATTCGGCAGAGTTTCAGCGCTACTTGGACATTGGTTTTTGCAAAATCACATAACTAACTCTCTACACTATTATTTCTTTTCACTTTTCCCAAATATTCAAGCTGGTCAGCATTTGAGTCCGAGACAAATAAATGCAACATGTAAAATGCATCATGGTGGTCATTTTATATCCGGTTACCTGTCCTAGACGGACCCAACCCCTTTGTTGAGTCCCCTAATTCACATGCAAGTGATGCAAATAAGCGCTCCTACTAGGGATCCGGTATGAAGTCAAGTTATTCTAGGTTCAAAACCTGGGTATATGTTCTAGACTGTGTACCCGAGCGACCAACTCGAGTCGAGGAGGGGGCTATGTACCGCGAACCAAAAGGCCATCCAGCTTAGTAACTTGTCCGACCTCTTTCTTATTTCAAGGTATTGATACTAACATAATAGGGAGTCTCAAACAGTAAGCACATCCCGGAGGTGAGAAGAGAAGGGTTTCGGCACAATTTATATATACAGTTCAAATAATATCAAAGCGGTAAAGCATTTAGCACATAAGGCATGAAAAATGTAAGCAAATCAGATAAATCCAAACATAACAATTATCTAATCTCGAATTATTAAACCCTGAACCGAAGTTTTGGGTTTGTATCCCCAGCAGAGTCGCCAGAGCTGTCACACCTCCTTTCTACTACACCGGCAAGGGCATAAAGGAGTTTTTCCACTTAAAGGACAATCGAAGCTTGATTTATCATTGATATTCAGAGTCGCCACTTGGGAGATTAATGGTGTCCCAAGTCATCGGTTGAATCCCGAACCAAGGAAATTATGACTCTGTTAACAGTCCGCGAATCAGAAATCTGAGTAAGGAATTCTGTTAACCCGGGAGAAGGTGTTAGGCATTCCCGGTTCCGTGGTTCTAGAACGGTCACTCAACTGTCATATTTGGCTTATTTATTTGATTTTGGTACATGTTTTGGCCTATGTTTTTAACTTTGAACCGCTTTTATTATTATTATTTTAAGAGAATTGCAACATCGTGAAAATATGTCTCGAATCACGTCACATAAATGCACCCGCATTTTTTGACATATTTCAACTTCATCGAGATTTGAATTTGGGTCACATAAATGTGCACCCGAATTTAGGAAGGTAATGTTATTAAAGTGCGCGCCTAAAGAGACTAACGCATTATTATCTTTGGGGCAGGCCGTGATATTCGCTAAACAGACCACCCCGAAGTCTAAGTATTTTTTAGTATAATATTTATTGAGGGTCCCGCAATTTTGTATTTTTGTTCGGCGAGGCTCGTCTTATTTTATTTTAAAAAGGGCAAACCTAAAGTGACCATGATTTTCTATTTATTTTTATCTCTAAAAAGAAGAAAGCCTAATTAATTTGTTACTGGACCAGGTGAGGATTCTGTATCACAGTCCAACCGTTGGGCTCTAAAATAAGCCCAACGAAAGGATGTTACATTCAGGTCTGTTTTACGAAGGCCAATTGTTGGCTGTGGCCCAGGTCCAAACAACCAACGTTCAGGGAGAATGCCCAAGCCAAAACGTCACAGAGGACCCCATATCAAACCTTTGTGCCTGCGACCAGATTTCAGGAATTATTTGAGCCAAACTCGTGGGATTCCAATTTTAGCAATTTACCCAAAGCAACACGACCTTTAAAAGTAGTTCTATATGAATAAACTAAGCTCAATGACATGTATCATTCAAAATAAACTAAACCATGCAAGGATGTAATCGTTGATTTTCAAATGAGGCTTTGGACTTCTGCATTAAAATTATGTCCCTAGTTTAATCTAATTTTAACACAATCGTTTGTCACAACTATGACATTCACTCTATTCAATTTAAACTAAACTTTCAGTTAATGACAAATCTGCCAATTCTACTAAGTGACTAGCCATTCGATGCAGTCCAATGCTTGTAGATTTCTAAAGATTTACACCAAAGCAACTAACAACTATATTCACGTTTACACCCAATTTTTAACTTAATAGGCAATTATCACAGGAGATCAGGCCACCATATACTAGAATACTTTTCAGAACAAATGAACACAGATTCAAAATTACAATCCATTACAGTTCAGTTAGCACAAATTATAAAAACGTTACACGACATTGAACAAATTTGACATCAAATCAACATGATTTATATTTCAGTTCCTCAATCGATCAATACTCACACACATTCAGTCCTTCAACATCAAATGAACCTGGAAAAGTACCTGGAACACAATGAAAAGAGGAGAGGAAAAGGATCAGCTGCAGTAATAATCAACAACACGAGCACAGACCAGAATCTACTCAAAGTTGGCCCAGGACATCACAGAACAGTTTCAATTATCAAAAACACCCAACACAACTCGAATACATCTTAAACTCTATCAAACACTTCAATCCTTTGAGCACAGAACAGTAGTCAGGAGATCCGAGCTATTTTGATCCTAAATAGGCTAACTAGTTGAATTTAGAGTTAAAATCTGGATAATGATAAATGTAACAGTTCCCTTTTGGTATTTTTTGCCATATTTTGGATTTTCTATTGGATTTGTTGCTTTTTTTTTTTGGTTTTTATGTAGCAGTTAAGATCTAGAAATAGATTTGAAATCCCCCTGATCTAAAATTTAAAACTAGGCTCGGATTTGTAGCAAGTGTTTTTGGGGGAATTTTGTGAGCTCCCAAAACTTCTTCAACAAGGCATTTGTGATGCCTTTTATAGGCAACAATCAGATTTTCAGTTATTCTATTAGTCCCTCTTCATTTTCAGTTGTTGTCCCTCATTTTTAAACTTGTTACTCAAGAAAATACCCCGAGTTTTCTGAAATATTCACTAAGGTCATATTCTAGAAAGGTCTAAACTATTCTAGTGTGTTCTACCGTGTTCTACCCAATACCAAATACCTAAACTACCCTTTAATACTTCTAAAATTACTGAGCCTAAAGAACTAAGTAGGAATACTAACAAAACTTAAACTAACAATTAGGCTAACACCTAGAATTATCAAGGCATGTTTAAACTAATCAAGCGAAACTAAACTAGAAACTAAAACAATGATAGAATCAGGAAAAAAAAACAAATGTTAAACGAAACTAAAACTTATTGAATTTCGAATAAACGCTTATTAACAATCAAAATTAGTATGTAATCAAGAAGCCAAACAGTTATGAAAATACATTAACACCAGAGGGAAAAGAAACTCACTGACTCGACTTCAAGACTCCGGTCTATTCTCAAAATTCAAATCCGGCCATCTCTGGTGGGAATTGAGTGCTACTAACATTGAATTCCTCATGAGGGAAGCCTCGGGGACCATGTGGTATCAATTTGGAGTAATTTGGTGCAACTAGGGTTTTGGCCGGAAAATTTAAATTCAAAAATTGAGCGACTCTGGCCAGATTTAAGGGGTGAGGTTTGGGGGGTTCGAAAGAGGAGGTTTAGGCGGTCCTATGGTGTAAATTTAAGAGTGAACGTAGAAGGTCAAGTCATGGCCGGAAAATTTAGATTTGATATTCAAACGATTTGGCTATGATTCGAAGAAAACCACTTGGATATTCGGAATGAGGGTGTTGAGAAGGGTTAGAGATGTTATTTTGGGTGGGAACGAGATAGTTTCCATCGTCGCCGCCGGCGAGTTTCACGGAGGAGATGGTGGCGACGGGGATTATGGTTTGTGGTTGCATTGTGAGGAAGAGACGAAAGGAGGGGGGTGTGATTTCGACACTTATATATTAAAGGACCCGTAGTTCATGACCGTTCGGTTAACTAACCTGGACGGTCCAGATTTATCGACGCTAAACGGCGTAGTTTAGGAGGGGTATTTGGACCGGGTTTTGGGATTGGGTTGGACAGGGCGTTTTCGTTTGGGCCTGGGTAGTTTGGCCGAGGTCTTGTACCTTATCAAGACCACTCTTTTTCAATTGTTTGTTTTGTTTTATTCTTTTTTATTTCTTTTATTTATTTCCTTTTTATTTTGTATTTTTCTTGATATTATTAAAAATAAAAATTAAAATGAAATCTAATTTATTTCCAAAATTAAGCGAACTAATTCCTAAAATTATTTAAAGTCTATTTAATGACAAATTTAATAATTAACAATTAAAAATACAAAAGTAGACTATTTTGTTATTTTCTTTATATTTTGCTTTAAAAAAATAACTCAACCACTAAATAATCCTAAAATATGAAATTAAACCCTAAATGCAAGTATCAAGTGTAATATTTTTTATATTTTTCATATGAATTAAAATGCACAAATAAAAATGCAAACAATTAACAAGAAATAACATAAACTTCACAAAATATAAAATAATGAAAGAAAAAATATTTTTTTGAATTTTTGGGAATAATTCATATATAGGGCAAAAATCACATGCTCACAGTCGGCTTGTATACAACTTATGACTTTAGCTACTTCTAGACCCTTATGTATATATTCATCCCCGTTGTATATTATACTCCCCATTGTACATATTCATTGGGTTTTTCTATTTTCGTTAAAAAATTTCGTTTTTTGCTTAGTAGTGAGGCTCGTAGCCTTTTGTTTTAGTTTTGATGGTTTCAATAAGCCATTGGTTTTCTTCATGCCACGGTTCTTTCCAAGGTTAGAGTGTTGTACGAACCGGATGGCTTTTCCCAATGATAGATGGCGTGATAACCTTCTTAAGGGTTTGAGTCCCTTTTTTATTTTTCTTCTTTTGATTTTCAAAATTTCATAGTTAAGGGAACCTCAGGCAAGCTTCACTTGGGCTAACACATTTGCCTTTGATCCCATGGTAAAAGACATAATGTTATGTTGAGGATGGTGAAAAATGGTGGCCTTGAGACTCATGTGTTGACCAAACAATCATCATATGGTCGTGTGGGGCCATTATGTGCTTGAATCGTAACTAAGGTTGTTGTGGGCCCTCGATGTTTTTGGCTATCCTTGAGTGTGTGTGTTGAGAATTTGAATCATGAGTCTAAGCTCCAAGCTGATGGTCTAGAACTTGCCCCGAGTGTTTTATTGAGGCGAAATCCTAGGTGAAATTTGGCTTGAGAAGTGAGTATATGCCCTCCTTGATCCGAAATACTAAAACTAAACAATTCCATGAACTACCAATGAAATGATCCCTAGCTAACCACTTTTGAGCCTTAAACCTTCTTCTTTCAAGAAAAAAAAGCTACAAGCCTATACCCGTTCTTAATGATACCCTCTCTTGGCACTCAAATCTTCCCTTGAGTAGTTGGAAAATGTCTAATTTTGGGGGAGAGAGACAAGAAAGGAAACAATATAGTAAAAAATGTAAAAGAAAAAGAAAAGGAAGGCAATGAAAAAGGAAGAAAAGATAAGACAAAGAAAAAGACCAAATTGAATAATGTCAAAAAAAAGGATTCAAAGAGAACAAAAATGAATAAGGTTGTAAAAAAGAAAAAGGAGAAATGTGTTGAATTGCATAAAAAAGAGCGACAGTGTGTCTCTCTAACCCCTAAAAAAAAGGGAATACTCAAATGAGTCAAGAAAATGTGCCAAAATGAATCAAAAGAAGTACTTGAGGGAATATTAAACCCACTTGAACAAAACATATCCTACCCTTACCCAAAATCCTTTACAATGACTCCACAAAAACCCTATATGATCTTGAGTTGAACGGAATCGACATTAGCGGATACTTACACAAGGGGCAAGCATATTGTATCTAGAGCCGGACTTATGACCTTCTTTGTGAGAGAAATGAGTGAAAAAAATCTATCAACCTCGGTTTGTGTATCATTACTGTAAAAGGTGAGGTTTGCTTAGGGAGAGTTGAGGATGTGTGAGTTTAGGTTCCACAATGACCAAGGTATTTGAGAAAAGCTCCTTGATGAAATAAATCAACCCTTGATGCTCTTGTGTCACATTTGATTCATAGTTCTTAAAAGCTAAACATGTGTTAATGATGCATTCGTATTGAGGGCAATTGTTAGTCCCAATTGATGCGTGATGAGGTTACTTTAGGGTATGCTGGAATTACTTGGATGTTTCCCTTTGAGGGGTGGGTCTTATTTTATTTAATTGAGGACAAGCAAAGGTTTAAGTTTGGGGGAGTTGATAACTGTGATTTTAACATGTTTTATGCTCATACTTGCCTATGCTTTGTGTGATAATTGCCATATTGACACACTGATTTGTCACATGGACACGCTAGGAGATTCAGAGGCTGCATATTTCAGGGGTGTCACACCTCCTTTTTTACCGCACACGCGTATACGTATATAACGTAAATGTGCCAACTGTTTAATACTACACCCCGAGAAGGGATATAATAATAATTAGTGAAGGAGTTTTTCCAATTAAAGGACAGTCGGAACGGGATCAATTTATTTAATTATTCAGAGTCACCACTTGGAAAAATAATGGTGTCCCAAGTCACCGGTTTAATCCCGAACCGAGGAAATTTATGACTCTGTATACAGTCTGCGAAACTAGAAACCTGGATAAGGAATTCTGTTAACCCGGGAGAAGGTGTTAGGCACTCCCGAATTCCGTGGTTCTAGCACGGTCGCTCAATTGCAATTTTTGCTTTTATCTGATTTCTTTATATATTTTAACTATGTGCTTTTAATGCTCCGCTTTTAATTTTAGAAGAATTGCAACGTCACGAAAACACATTTCGAGTCACGCCGCAACCAGTACGCATGTGACTTTAACGTATTTCAGTTTCGCCGAGAGTAAGATTTGGGTCACATAAATGTGCACCCGTATTTAGGAAAGTAATATTATTAAACACGCGCCTAAAGCAACTACGCGTTTGCACTTTGCGAGGGCCATGTAATTTGCTAAATGGCACGCCTCGAGATCTAAGGATCAATTCATAATAAAAGAGGGCCACACAATTGTCATTTTTGTTTGGCATGGTAAACCTCGATATAGCTTATGTGTTTCTCTTGTATAACGAGAATTTAGATGCAACCCACGACAAACCCACTGAATTTAACGGAGGAAACAATACAAGGCACAGTCCCTAAACAACCAAAATTAATAAAACCAATTTGATGCTTGCATAGATCTAACAGAACTATTAATAGATTTACCATCAAAACCGCTAATGTATACTAGATTCAACACAGAAGCTCCTCAATTATACAAACCAAAACATCAAATAGAACATGTTCCCAAAATATCAATTCAACCAATAATATCCATCTCAATTAATAACCTACTCCTTTATATATTTTTTTTTTAAAAAACAAAAAAAATTGGATTCATGAGTAACTGTTATGCATATGTCTACTAATTAGCAACAAAAGAGCATCCATATTGGCAATGAAAATATTCTGTCTATGCTACTTCTAATATGGGATTTTCACTACAAAATCATGTCATTACAACAGGTTGCATACAGGAAACACATACACGCACACATATTTAATTTGGGAAAATAGAGCTGAAAATTTACCTTTTGGAAATCTTCAAGAGCAACACTAGGGAATATGGTGTTTTCCAGCTTTGCAAAATGAACGTTGAATATAGCTAAACATGAACGTGAACAATATAGCTAAACAGCGAATAACAGCAGCAAACTAGCGTGAACAATTGCTAAACATCTCAACGTTGAATATGATGTTTTCCAGCTTTGCAAAATGAACGTGACCATTAACGAGCAACTCGACTTAACCTCGAACGAAAACCCCGCAGAACTGATCCGACCTTGACCCCGTTTGAGCTCCCACCAAAATAAACGGGTGGAGATGAGTTATATGATGAGAAGATTGCGTTAAGGTTTGAAGCTTGAAAAATGGAGAAGAAGCTCAAGGGAGAGGGAGGGCTCGCGAAGAAGACGAAGTGGTCTGTGGACGTAGTAAGGCCAAGAGCCTGGCGTGAAGAGTCCACGGTATTTCTTAAGAAGAAGCTGCCGTCCTCTTTTCTTCTTTGCTTTTGCGTTTTTTTTCAATTCTCCTCTTCTGCTTTTTTGGTCTTCAAGCCGTCCAGAGACAAAGAATGAAGGCCTCCAGTGTTTTCCTCCTTACTGCTTCTTCCATCTCCAAACTGAAGAAGAAGACCCTCTTTTTATTTAAAATGAGCAAAAGCACCACTTAGCATGCCCATCATTTGTCCGTGTCTTTTTTTGTCTTTTCTTTTTGTTTTTTATTCTCTTTTTATTTTTTAATCATTCTCCCATCCCTCCCCCTTAGTGTAGTGTCGGGTTATTACGAGCTATATCCGAAAATTATAAAACCGGGTAGTTTGAACCCAAATATTATTCTTCGCCCGGAACCGAGAATGGTGTTATTTAATTAATCATAGGTAATCAAAATAACTATAATACTCATAATTAAAATAAAACTATTTTTTATATTTTTCAAGTTTAAAATAACTACAAAATATTAATGAAACTATTTTTTATTATTTTTGTTTTTATAAAAAGATAAAAATATAAAGTACTATTTTTATATTTTTCAAATTTAAAAATGACTACGAAACATTAATAAAACTATATTTTTGTTATTTTTCATTTTAAGGTAAAAGTAAAGTAAAAGAGTCAAATTTAGCTAAAATAGCTATATTAAAACTAAACTAAACATTTTACGCTAAAAATATAGAAAATCTCGGGGAGGGTCAAAAATCACGTGTTTACAGCTGCCCCTCTTTGACTGAAAACACAAAGAGTTTTCAGACAAAGAACGACTAGACAAGTGTTTTTGACCCGACCCTTATTCGGAGGGACTAAACTAAAAGAAGAGGAATGTGACCGAGCCCTTGTATATGAGCTGCCTACATATCCTTGGCTATAAAGGAATCAGGCCACGTGTAGTTCGAAAGTGAGTGAGGAAGGAGTATACCGAGGTGGAGAGCCAGTCGAGGTGTCGTTCCGTCGAGGTTCCGTCCCGTCGAAGTTCCGGTCCGTGGTCCTGCTATTACATCAAAAATCAAAATATGAAAAAGACTAACTAAGCCTATCAGCTACTAGTTACAAAATTCATATCTATAAGTCTTCTGAAGCTTGATCTTGAGTATTGGTTGGTGCTTCATGCGGACTCTAAATTTGAACCTTGATACTTGCTAGTTGTAGGTACTAGTTCAATCTTCTTCAGCTTTCTGGATCTGAACCAGGTATGCAGTGCTTGTGACCTCGGCCATGTCTTGAGCACACCACATCTTTCATCAACTTCTACGCTTGGATTAACTCTTTGCCTTTTTTTCATTGTGACTGACTTCTGTTGATCATCTCGGACTGTTGACTCGTATTCTGATCGCATACTTCTTTTGTTGCTATCTTGCATTGCACTCCAAAGCGAATTCCCTTACTTGTGATCTTCGAGCTATTCTCATTCGAAGTCTAAATCTAACTTTTCTGATCCTTGTTGCCTTCCTTCTGATTCATGCTAGGGATTTCCGTTACACTCTGTCACTTTTCAATTGTTCACTATCCTTATCAAATCTTAGAAACTGAGACGCCGTTCTGCTTTTCCGGCAGGCTTCTGACTTTGACAACATCTTTGAAAATAAATCGCCATTCCTCTCTTCAGGCGGGCTCCTGATTACCAAAACTTGAAATGTATAGATCGAATGATTACCATCTCAGGAGAAAAAATTCATCTGACTAAGATTTTGATATCTTAGGAGAAAGATTCATCGGACTAAGATTTTGACGCTAGGAGATAATTCCTCAGACTAGGTCTAAATTGTTGTGATCTCAGGAGAAAGATTCATCAGACTGAGATTTTGATATCTTAGGAGAAAGATTCATCAGACTAAGATTTTGACGCTAGGAGATAATTCCTCCGACTAGGTCTAAATTGTTGTGATCTCAGGAGAAAGATTCATCGGACTGAGATTTTGATATCTTAGGAGAAAGATTCATCGGACTAAGACTTTGACGCTAGGAGATAATTCCTCAGATCGACTAGGTCTAAATTGTTGTGATCTCAGGAGAAAGATTCATCGGACTGAGATTTTGATATCTTAGGAGATAGATTCATCGGACTAAGATTTTGATGTCTTAGGAGAAAGATTCATCAGACTAAGATTTTGATGCTAGGAGATAATTCCTCAGACTAGGTCTAAATTGCTGCCTTACTTAAAATCTTCCAATTGTTGCTTCATTTTTCTTGTTTCTTTCATTACCTCTAATTGTTGTTTTTCACTTCCTATTAAATTATCTTTAACTATAACTTCATAAACTAAATCGCCACTCCATTCTTCGGGCGGGCTCCCTGACTTCAACTGCACTTCAAAACTAAATCGCCGCTCCATTCTTCAGGCGGGCTCCCTGACTTCAACTACAACTCAAAACTAAATCGCCACTCCATTCTTCAGGCGGGCTCCCTGACTTCAACTATAACTTCAAAATAAATCGCCACTCCATTCTTCAGGCGGGCTCCCTGACTTCAACTACAACTTCAAAATAAATCGCCACTCCATTCTTCAGGCGGGCTCCCTGACTTCAACTACAACTCAAAACTAAATCGCCACTCCATTCTTCAGGCGGGCTCCCTGACTTCAACTACAACTCACTAACTCCATCCCATCCCTATCGCCTTCCTTTGCTTCCCGTACCATTTTCTTCTTCCTGCATCGTCTCTTGGGCCATCCTTTCTTCTGAATTACCTTGTTTCGGAATTGCTTTCCTCCTGGGTCATGTTATTTTCTCTTGACTACTGGGGACATCTCTGAATTGATTACTTACCTGCTGGGGATAATGCTGCTGGGGAAATCTTCTTTATTTCCTCCTTTTCTACTTCCTTCAAAACCTTTATTCTCTCCCGGGATCGCTGGGGATTGAAATGTCATCAGCTGGGGATTACCCTGTCTGGGGATCCCTTTTCCTTCTTCCTCTTTCCAAAACTCCTTCGGGACTCGCATTTTGCTCCCTTGAAAAACTTGTAGGATATAATGCTGCCGGGGAAATCTCGAAATCAGTGTTTCATTTTTTCGAGAACTGCTGGGGATGATACCGGCTTCTTGCCTTTCTGAACGCAAGCTTCCTCGTTTTGTCCTGTCTGCTGGGGGTATAATTTCCTCTATCACAGCTTGTAGTTTTCTTTCTTTCAAAGCTGCTGGGGATAATCAGGTTCAAAGATCATTTCCTCGCGTTATCTGGCTTTCGAGAAAATTTTCGCAACGGGAGAAAATTTTCTGCCCCAGTTTGAGAATCTTCTTCGTGGCATGCTTTTCTGCCAACAACCCCTCTTCTTCCTGTTTCAAATCAAAGAAAAATTAGTTAGTTTTAAAATGTGGTGGCTGGTTGTGGTGCTCCTGCTGGGGATGGTTCTCCTCTTCTTTCCCTGCTCTGCGTTTCATTATCAGACCCTGCCGGGGATATTATCATTTGATGATATCCATGCTGGGGATAGTTTTCTCCCTTCTTGCTTCCCCGCCTTCGTTGACGACTCTTTATTCGCGAACCTTTCCACGTGGTTTTCCACTGACCACCCGAATTCCTATGATAGTGACCCTGCGTGAAGACCTTGCATGTTTTACTGGTGACCCATTTTCTTTGTTCACCCTTGTCACTGAAAATACCTTTCTGTTGGGGATATCTCTCCTTCTTTTGCGGCATATCTAAAGACTGGGCATTTCCCGACCTTTGAGTCTCATTAACCTTGTCCTTGAGGTCATTAACCTTCCTGGAAATATCCTTATTGACACCGTGACACCGATCCACCCCTTTGTCGATTTCCTACTGCTGGGGAATATCCTTCTGGACACTGGCTTTGCGCTTAATCCCTCCTCACTTATACCACTTGGGTGTACCAATCAAATTCCGTCTTGCATAATTGGAAAGCTGATGGAAAATTTTGAAGTCATTTCTTACAAACAGACTCTATTGGGGAATTTTTATGAAAGGAGAAAGATAAATGGAAACAGAATAAAAGACAAAAACGAGGATGACTCTCTAAAAAGAAAAATTATAAAATAACCCTATCAAACGTGGATACCAACTCTAATGGACATGACATGCACATATAGCCGACCATCCGTCGTTAAACCGCCTTTTGTAATCTTCTCCTGGGGCTTTCCTATCTCATTTCCAATCTCCGTTCGACTTGTAGTGCCCGAGGGGTTTTCACCACCAAGCCTCTCTCATTTCGGTTTTTCTCTCGGCTTTCATCGCCTTATGGTGCCTGTGAAGGTTTTCACCGCTAAGACTCTCTCATTTGTGTTACTTTTCCGTTGGGGATTGGTGGTGCTACTGCTAAGATTCTCTCATATTTCTTCTGCTGCAGATCCGAGTCTTTTCTGATGGGAATCAGAGTGTTATGTTCTGATAAGACTTCTCTCATTTGCCTGACTTGGCCTCTTTTAAAGATTGGTCAAAAGGTCTTTCTTTGGACCGTAATGTGGATTTGGATAAGGCTAAAAAGAAATAGTATTAAAGGCTCGAAACAAAACAAAATGGGTTCAAAATTACAACCTTCGGAGTCTATATCTTCCTTTATAAACACAACTTTTGTTGCCCCAGTCTCTAGCTTGGGGATTTTTATTTCTTTATTTACACTATGACCGAGCTGTGAAGCGCCTACGTATCCTCTTTAAGGAATCAGGTCAAACGTAGTTCCCAATTCCTCTTTTTCAAATTTCTTTTTTTTTCATACATTTTTCTTTTTCTTTTCTTTATCTTCTTTTTTTTGTTGTTTTCCTTTTTCTTTACTTTTTTTTTTATCCCTTTCTTCTCTTACCTTTCAAACTTGTGTGTCTAGTCTTTGCAACTAATTCGAAGGAGGGGTATGAAAGAATTTAAAATAAGGCTCAAAGGGTTGACGATGGATAAAGTGTTTAGATAGCAGAAAAAAATGCCTTTGTCATTCCAATCTTCAAAACATGCCAAGCGTAAACAACACAATTAATATTCATCATATCTTTAAAGCACTGTTGGGCAACACTCTCATTATGAACGACCCCATGTCAATTTTGGCCAGCTTGCCTTTGATTGTTTCCTTTTTACTTGCCCCGGTTTCACATGACTCAGGATCCAAATAGTCTCAAATCGTTTTTATTTCCTTTAGATAACCCGATCATCTTCCAATTGCTTAATGATTAACCTTTAGAATTAAGCCACAATTATGTGTGCGCATGTCGTGTCACTAGATTCGGCGTTTGAGCACAAGACAAATCTAAAGGGTAAAAAGAACTAAACAAAATAAAATGACCGGAAGTAACAAAAGACCGAAAGCTTCATTAAACTAATAACGAAATGGTTCAATGACAAAACAAACTAAACAAACTAGAGTACAACCCTGAAACAAAACTGGGCAAGACCAAAGCAAACTGCTAGGACAAAAGGGTTTGACCACAAGAAAACCCTGAAAATAATTCGGACAACAGAAATGACGACAAAACGAACCACCAAAGCTCCATCTAGCTGACCAAAAGATGGAGTATCTTCCTAATTACCAAGCACAACATTTTAGCCACTAAGTTCCGCATCAATATTGCCGAGGCTGCCATCTGCTTCAATATTTTTAGCTTCAGTCAATACACCTCTCAGAGGATTCGTGTGCTCCTTGTCATCGTCATTGATCACAATCAGCCACCCTTTTTGAATCATTCTTTCTATTTCCTTTTTCAAGGTACGGCAACTCTCAATATCGTGCCCTCTGACATTGGAATGGTATGCACATCGTGCGGTAGGATCGAAGCTTCTTGCACGTGGATCGGGAGTGTATCCGGGGAGCGGCGTAATCAGGCCGACATGTTTTAACTTTTCAAACAGACTTGCATAGGATTCTCCGATAGGGGTGAGCGCCTTTTCTCGCTTCAGCAACCTCTCCTCCCTAAACGCCTTATTGGGCCTGAAACCTGACCCGGGGGGTTTCCGGTATGTTCGTGGGGGTTGGTAGGCTTTTGTGGAGCTGGGTACCTGGAAGGTGAAGTACGATTTTGGGTGTCCCGGGGAGAGTAGTGGTGTTGGGGACGGGAGTAGCATTGTGAAAACATAGTTGGGGGACGAGTAATTGAGCTACTCGAGTGGATGGAAAAGCTGTGATAGGTGGGTATATATGGAGAGTGTGAGGGATCATCTGGCATCGGGTTCAGTGTACGGGTAAGGACAGAGTCCGGGAAGCTAGGTGGTGGCGGGGGTGGTGCTTTTCCATCCATCCACGCCCGATACATGTCAGCCACATGTTGTCTCAATATTTTGACTTCTTCTACTAACCCGTGGTTCCGTTCAACCAGTTGTTGTCGGGTATCGGTGTCAACCCACTCAGTCTTGAGATTCTCTGCCATTGTCCTCTAACTTTGTGTTACAGGGAAGAGTTATTTTAGAACCACAACCAACCACCTTTCTGAGAATGGACACAACAAAGCGAAGTCATCATGTTAGCGTTAGGCCATTAGACAGGTAGGTAAACGCACATTAGGGACACAATAAAGGTTTCATGCGTCATTCCAACTTCTCATATATGTGCTTTCCCAACTTTCCTTTATTTTCTAAATTGTTTTCGTTATTTTTCTATTTTTCTCTTTTTCTCTTCTCTTTGTTTTTTTTTCTTTTTTTTTTTTTTGGATATGGTCGAATCCTATGTGGATTGCCTACGTATCATGACCCCGCATGAATCGGACCGAGCGTAGTTCTTGCAAATTAATGCAAGAAATAAAGAGATGTTTATTTGATTTTTTGATTTTTTTTTTTTTTTTTTTGAAGGAAAATTATGGAAGCCGACTCCAATTACAAACTTGTGTAGGAAATTTCTACAAGAAAAAGAATATTTTTGGTGTCAATTATGACTATTTCTACAAAATTGGCCACATATTGGCTTATTGACAAAATGACTATTTTTGCAAAATTTATTTAAGAAGTATAAACTTAAATTTTTTTTTTTTTTTTTTATCCCGTGGCTCATGGGGCATCGTTCGGCATCACCATAAACCAACACAAGAATATTTTCATAAATTGGCCATATAATGGCTTATTTAGACAAAGTGGCTCTTTTTTGTAAAATTTTATCAAGAAGATATAAATTCAATATTTAATACTGGGGCCTATGGGGCGTCATTCAGCACCGACACAGGCCAACACAAGACTGAAAAAGTTCAAATGCAAAAATGTAGCTATTTCAGTAAAATTTCGGCCATGTAATGGCTTGTTTGATAAAGTGGTTATTTTTGTAAAGTTGAGTGATGACTCAAAACTTAATTTTTTGCGGATACAGCCTTCCGACATTTCCGCGAGGGAATATTTCAAGGCTGTGTCCAAAATTATTTAAGAAAATCCAAAGTGGCTATTCTTGCAAAAACAGCCTTCCGACGTCTTTTGAGGGACGTTCGGCTTATTTTAAGCAAGAATAGCATCACCCGACTTATTTATAACAAAATCAAAAATTTGACATTTTTTTGGTTATTTTTACAAAAGGGGTGTGAACCCAGACTTGATTTTGCGGCTATGGCCTTGCAACATTTCCACAAGGAATATTTCAAGGATGTGCCCACAAATTAAGAAAAAATTCAAAAAAGGCTATTTTGCAAAAAACAGCCTTTCGGCGTCCTTTCGGAAAAAACAGCGTCACTTCGCTTTATTAAAAACTGAAATTCGACATTTTTTTGATTTTTAAAAAGGGGTGGTAACCCAAACTTGATTTTGCGGCTACGACCTTTCAACATTTCCGCGAGGGAATATTTCAAGGTTGTGCCCAAAAATTATTTATAAAAATTGAAAGTGGCTATTTTTGCAAAAACAGCCTTCCGGCGTCCTTTCGGAACATTCGGCTATTTGCAAAAACGGCATCACTTTGATTTTATTGACACACATTTTTTTTTTATTTTTAAAAGGGGTGGTTGGACCCGATGAGGGTTGCCTACGTATCCCACCTAGTGGTGAGAATCAAACCTGCGTAGTTCGGTCAGATTAGTTGACCAATTATTTTAACAAAATTGTTCCACCTATTTTTCAAATTTTCTTTTCAAACCTTCGACAGCGTTTCGTCGACATTTCGATATTTTCTATTCTAAAATTTCCTCTCTTTTTGTTTTTCAAGAATTTAGCCCGTAATAATCTAGAACAAATAAATGCAACATATAACATGCTCGGTCTTTTGATTACCGGGTCACTTGTCCTAGACGGACCCAACCCCTGTGTTGAGTCCCCTAAGTCAGATATGATGCAAATAAACGTCCTAAATCTAGGCTCAATATCCTGATGTTTTCAATGGTACTAGACCGTGTACCCGAGCAGACAACTCGGATTTGAGGAGGGAGCTACGTACCGGGGACCCGCAGGATCGTCCGGCTTTGTAACTTGTCCTGCCTCTTTTCTTATTTTTGGTATTGACACTAACAGAAAGGGGAGTCTCAACCAGTAAGCACATCCCCGGGGGTAGGAAGAGAAGGGTTTTCGGCACAGTTTTATATACAGTTCACGCAATATCAAAGCGGTAAACATATAGCAGTTTGTATATACAATGCAACTAGTATCAAAGCGGTAGACATGTAGCACATTAATCAAAACATATAATGAAATCAGATATAAGCAAAAACAACAATTTTAACTGAGCTCGAATTCTTAAACCCTAAACCGAAGTTCTGGGTTATTTGTCCCCAGCAGAGTCGCCAGAGCTGTCACACCTCCTTTTTTACCGCACACGCGTATACGTATATAACGTAAATGTGCCACTGTTTAATACTACACCCCGAGAAGGGATATAATAATAATTAGTGAAGGAGTTTTTCCAATTAAAGGACAGTCGGAACGGGATCAATTTATTTAATTATTCGAGTCGCCACTTGGAAAAATAATGGTGTCCCAAGTCACCGGTTTAATCCCGAACCGAGGAAATTTATGACTCTGTATACAGTCTGCGAAACTAGAAACCTGGATAAGGAATTCTGTTAACCCGGGAGAAGGTGTTAGGCACTCCCGAATTCCGTGGTTCTAGCACGGTCGCTCAACTGCAATTTTTGCTTTTATCTGATTTCTATATATATTTTAATTGTGTGCTTTTATATTCCGTTTTTTCGATTTTAAAAGAATTGCGACGTCACGAAAACACATTTCGAGTCACACCGCAACCAGTACGCATGTGACTTTAACGTATTTCAGTTTCGCCGAGAGTAAGATTTGGGTCACATAAATGTGCACCCGTATTTAGGAAAGTAATATTATTAAACACGCGCCTAAAGCAACTACGCGTTTGCACTTTGCGAGGGCCATGGAATTTGCTAAATGGCACGCCTCGAGATCTAAGGATCAATTCATAATAAAAGAGGGCCACACAATTGTCATTTTTGTTTGGCATGGTAAACCTCGATATAGCTTATGTGTTTCTCTTGTATAACGAGAATTTAGATGCAACCCACGACAAACCCACTGAATTTAACGGAGGAAACAATACAAGGCACAGTCCCTAAACAACCAAAATTAATAAAACCAATTTGATGCTTGCATAGATCTAACAGAACTATTAATAGATTTACCATCAAAACCGCTAATGTATACTAGATTCAACACAGAAGCTCCTCAATTATACAAACCAAAACATCAAATAGAACATGTTCCCAAAATATCAATTCAACCAATAATATCCATCTCAATTAATAACCTACTCCTTTATATATTTTTTTTTAAAAAAACAAAAAAAAATTGGATTCATGAGTAACTGTTATGCATATGTCTACTAATTAGCAACAAAAGAGCATCCATATTGGCAATGAAAATATTCTGTCTATGCTACTTCTAATATGGGATTTTCACTACAAAATCATGTCATTACAACAGGTTGCATACAGGAAACACATACACGCACACATATTTAATTTGGGAAAATAGAGCTGAAAATTTACCTTTTGGAAATCTTCAAGAGCAACACTAGGGAATATGGTGTTTTCCAGCTTTGCAAAATGAACGTTGAATATAGCTAAACATGAACGTGAACAATATAGCTAAACAGCGAATAACAGCAGCAAACTAGCGTGAACAATTGCTAAACATCTCAACGTTGAATATGATGTTTTCCAGCTTTGCAAAATGAACGTGACCATTAACGAGCAACTCGACTTAACCTCGAACGAAAACCCCGCAGAACTGATCCGACCTTGACCCCGTTTGAGCTCCCACCAAAATAAACGGGTGGAGATGAGTTATATGATGAGAAGATTGCGTTAAGGTTTGAAGCTTGAAAAATGGAGAAGAAGCTCAAGGGAGAGGGAGGGCTCGCGAAGAAGACGAAGTGGTCTGTGGACGTAGTAAGGCCAAGAGCCTGGCGTGAAGAGTCCACGGTATTTCTTAAGAAGAAGCTGCCGTCCTCTTTTCTTCTTTGCTTTTGCGTTTTTTTTAAATTCTCCTCTTCTGCTTTTTTGGTTTTCAAGCCGTCCAGAGACAAAGAATGAAGGCCTCCAGTGTTTTCCTCCTTACTGCTTCTTCCATCTCCAAACTGAAGAAGAAGACCCTCTTTTTATTTAAAATGAGCAAAAGCACCACTTAGCATGCCCATCATTTGTCCGTGTCTTTTTTTGTCTTTTCTTTTTGTTTTTTATTCTCTTTTTATTTTTTAATCATTCTCCCATCCCTCCCCCTTAGTGTAGTGTCGGGTTATTACGGGCTATATCCGAAAATTATAAAACCGGGTAGTTTGAACCCAAATATTATTCTTCGCCCGGAACCGAGAATGGTGTTATTTAATTAATCATAGATAATCAAAATAACTATAATACTCATAATTAAAATAAAACTATTTTTTATATTTTTCAAGTTTAAAATAACTACAAAATATTAATGAAATTATTTTTTATTATTTTTGTTTTTATAAAAAGATAAAAATATAAAGTACTATTTTTATATTTTTCAAATTTAAAAATGACTACGAAACATTAATAAAACTATATTTTTGTTATTTTTCATTTTAAGGTAAAAGTAAAGTAAAAGAGTCAAATTTAGCTAAAATAGCTATATTAAAACTAAACTAAACATTTTACGCTAAAAATATAGAAAATCTCGGGGAGGGTCAAAAATCACGTGTTTACAAGGGGCATCCTGCGCGATCCGCACTATTCTTTACGCGGTCTGCACCTGATGAGATTCAGAAACCAAAATTCAAGGCAAGAACCCAGGCGGCCACGCTCCAAAATAGTGCGGTCCGCATGGGTGAGATCAGAGAGGTGTCAAATTGCCAAATTCCTTCCACGTGGCCGCGCTCCGTTTATGCCCGGTCTGCGCCAATTAGCCTGCGCGACCGCGCTACCTTTTGCGCGGTCTGCGTCCCCAACTTCATAAAAGAGAGTATTGCAGTCCAAGAGCCTGCACGGCCGCGCCTACCCCACATGGGTATTTTGTCCAGTTTTTCCATCTTAGTATAAATAAAATATTTTATCATTTTTAGGTCAAGAGGTGTATCAGATATTGAGCTGCGCTCGTGAGGGCCGAATTTTTAGCCTATTTGGCACTTTAGCATTAATTTTTTAATAGATTATTGTAGTTTCTTCTTAGGAATTAATTAATATGGTTATTTCATCTTCTATTTATCCAGTTTCTTCTCTTATGATGTCTAGCTAAACCCATTAGCTAGGGTTGTGGCTCAACCCTAGTGTGGGTAATTGATGGGTGTTGCTTATTGATGATAGATTGATATTGGGTGTTTGTTACTTGAGTTATTTTTATGGTTTAATTACGGATTGGTGGTTGCAAATATTGATTCTAGCTTCGTGGGTCTTGAACCTTCTTGAGAAAGAGAGTCTATGACCCCAAAACTGACCCAGGCATGGACCCATGAGAAATTATAGTCCCAATTAATGGGTTAAACATCGAGAGAGTAATCACCCTACTTGAACCCTAGTTGCTTGGTTTAATTGGCCTATCCAATTTGTCTCGAGAAATTCAATTAGGAAAAATCGCTCTCTCTACCGAGAGGTGTGAGAGTGGCTATGTTTATAAAATTGATCCCAAATATGTCAATCTATTATTGGTAGCTTTTACCCATTATTTAACCACCTAGGTATTTCCATAAACCTAGTGCTTTTCTCTATATTAATCATACTTTAGAGCATATCTTTTAGCATAATTTAGTCTTGGCTTATAGTTAACAATAGTAGTTATTTAACAACAAAAACCCAAAAATGTTTAAAGTTCAACTAGAAACAAACACTCATTACTAGTCTAAATAAATACACAACTCCCTTTCTAGCTCCCTATGAAAATTGACCCCGATATCACTATTGAGTAAAAGTATTAGCGCCCACTCCTCTTACCATAGTAAAATTGAGTTTGCTGCGATCATTGAACTCTTACTGTCGTGTATTTGATTTTGTACTGTTATGGTATGGACTAAATTTAGGTGAATAATATTCAAGTTAATGGTGATGTTGAGTTCCAGGTCAACTCTCATCATGACCTGGTTGTTTTAGATTTTGGTTTTTGGTATTTGATTGAATGATTTATTGTTGCATTGTAATGTCTGGTGTAAATGTATGAAGTATTCTACTGTTGCAGTCACTATATATATGAATTTGACATCAGTTTTTTTAATCCCGCTAGGTAAGCTCTTAAGGCTAATTTTTATAGTAAATAAATAACAAAATTACAAGATCAAAGTGTCAGGTGGTCTAACATAATGAAAGAAATAAACTATGATTAATACATGATACCTATTATCAAAATTGAGCGTGAAACTCAACTTTGATATCACATTTGATCTAGTATAATCATTTAAGTAAAAATCTATTATTGCATATTGAACATAAAAAATTGGAGATTTGTTCCTTATAGTCATCTTTAGCTTTTTGTAACAATTCCTGAAGTCGTAGTGCCTTATAAGCTCAGTCCAACTTGTTATTCCCATGTGCTTGCCTATTTTGTAGCAGTTTCAATAGTCGGAAAATAGCTGCATTTTCTAATTATTGGCGAAAAATATTTTCCGAACCAACTACCGTAGTCGGAAAATATATTCCGACCTATCTTATTCTGACTACTCTAAATCAGTCGGAAAGTAGTCGGAATAGGTACTTTGCTAACTATTTTGGTAGTTAAAAAATAGCGAGTTTCTTGTAGTGTCTAGTACTGTCCAATTGTTGTTGAGAAGTTATTTTTGTTGCTCTTGTGATTTCCTAGTTTCTTTAACTCTGTGCCATATTATTGCCCATTCATAACCAAACCATCTTGTTGTTCCTCGACAATTTATATCTAAAACACCAGACTTATTTGTCCACTTCAGCTTCTCACTCCAGTGTTTCAATGCTTTATTGCCACTATCCAGATTGTGAGAAAAATGTAGGCGTCTCCTGTCTTCTATGATTTTGTCTACTATTGGTACCCCTTCAAGGGAATGAGCATAAAATGGTGATACCACCCTATGAAATTGTAACATAAAGCAGAGCATAGTCACATGAGGCTTTATCTTAAAATACACGTTAGTAGAAGGCTTTATCAGTTAGTAGTAGCTTTGATTTTAAAATACACGTGGCTTGAGTATTCATTGAGTGCTAGTGTTCTACAACAACAACAACCCAGTATATTCCCACAAGGTGGGGTCTGGGGAGGGTAATATGTAGACATGCCTTACCTCTACCCGAGAGGGCAGAGAGGCTGTTTCCAATCGACCCTCGGCGCATTGAAAAGAAAGGCAAACAAAAATAAAAACCGCATTAGTTATACCAGCATACCAACATACATCGCAAAAAAAATTGTCTAAACATAAGAGGCATAAATACCATCAATAAGCAGATATGCATGCAATGATATTAAAACAGTAACTACCCAGAAATGACTACCACAAGAGAACACAAACTAATCCTCTATGGGCGTCCCCACCACACCTCACCTACCCTGGGAAAAGAGTACGAAAAATCTAGAAGTCCCTATCCTACAACCCTGGTACTAGACCTCCAGACTTTCCTATCGAGGGTCATGTCCTCGGAAATCCGCATCCTAGCCATGTCCTGTCTAATAACCTCTCCCCAGTATCTCTTAGGCCTCCCTCTGCCTCGCCTCACACCAACCACCGCTAGCCGCTCACAACTCCTCACCGGGGCATCGGGGCTTCTCCTCCGTAGATGCCCGAACCACCGCAGCCTCGCCTCTCGCATCTTCTCATCCACTGGGGCCACCCCCACCTTCTCCCGAATAACTTCGTTCCTAATCTTATCTAACCTGGTGAGCCCGCACATCCACCTAAGCATCCTCATCTCCGCAACCATCATCCTCTCCGAACATGAGATTTCTTCACCAGTCAACACTCCGTCCCATACAACATGGCAGGTCTAACCACAGCTCTATAAAACTTCCCCTTGAGTCTCTGTGGCACTTTCTTATCACACAAGACTCCGGAAGCAAGCCTCCACTTTGACCATCCCGCCACTATACGATGAGTGACATCCCCGTCTATCTCCCCGTCCCCCTGGATCATCAATCCAAGGTATCTAAAACTATACTTCTTGGCTATGGCCTGAGATCCAATCATCACGCTCCCTCCCACTTCGCTCGGCTTAGTGCTAAACTTGCACTCCAGATATTCTGTCTTCGACCTGCTTAGTTTGAACCCCTTAGACTCAAGAGTCCTGTCTCCATACCTCTAGCCTTTCGTTAACACCGACCCTCGTATCGTCTATCAGGACTATGTCATCAGCAAATAGCATACACCAAGGTACATCCCCTTGAATATGCCGCGTCAGAGCATCCATTACCAAGGCAAACAAGAGGTGGCTAAGCGCAGATCCTTGACGGAGCCCCATAACCACCGGAAATGGTCTGAGTCGCCACCCACTGTCCTGACCCCGGACTTAGCTCCATCGTACATGTCCTTGATTACTCTGATGTAGGCTTCCGGCACGCCCTTAGCCTCCAGGCACCTCCATAGTACCTCCCTAGGGACCTTATCGTACGCCTTCTCCAAGTCGATAAACACCATGTGCAGGTCCTTCTTCATATCCCTGAACTATTCCACCAATCTCCTGACAAGGTGGATAGCTTCTGTAGTGGACCGACCCGGCATGAAACCGAACCGGTTCACGGAAATAGATGTCGACTCCCTCACCCTGGCCTCGATCACCCGCTCCCAGACCTTCATGGTGTGGCTTATCAATTTGATGCCCCTATAGTTGTTGCAACACTGGATATCCCCTTTGTTCTTGTACAAGGTCACCACTGTACTCCACCTCCATTCCTCCGGCATCCTTTTAGACCTGAAGATCGCATTGAACAACCTGGTGAGCCACTCTACTCCTGGCTTTCCCATGTATTTCCAGAACTCCACCGGTATCTCGTCTGGCCCGGTCGCTCGGCCTCTACTCATCCTACGAAAAGCCCCCACGACCTCTTCCACCCTAATGCGCCTGCGGTACCCTAAGTCTCTACGACGCTCTGAATGCCCCAACTCCCCTAGTTCTATGTTTTGGCCCCCTCCTCGTTTAGAAGGTCTCGGAAGTACGCCTGCCATCTCTGTTTGACTTGAGACTCCCCCATCAGGACTCTACCATCCTCATCCTTGATGCACCTAACCTGGTCCGGGTCCCGCGCCTTCCTTTCCCTTACTTTGGCTAACCGGAATAACTTCTTGTCCCCGCCTTTCCTCCCCAATTCCTCGTACATGCGGCCAAAAGCCGCATTTTTAGCCTCCGTGACCGCCAATTTCGCTTCCTTCCTTGCCACCTTATAGCTCTCTCTGTTCACCCGCCTTTCCTCCTCGCTTGTGCTCCCTGCCAATTTCGCAAAAGCAGCTTTTTTCACATCCACCTTTCCTCGCACTACGTCGTTCCACCACCAGTCGCCCTGATGTCTGCCTAGACAGCCTTTGGTTACCCCAAGCACATCTCGCACTGCCTCCCTAACCATAGTCGTCATCTCTGACCACATTGCGTCCGCTACCCCGGAACTACTCCAAGCTCCACCATCAACTAACTTCCTCTCCAGCTCCTGGGCTTTGTCTTTAGTCAGAGCACCCCATCTAATTCGCGGATGGCCCCAAGCACCCCTCCGCTTCTTCTTCACCCAGATTCCGACATCCATCACTAGGAGTCTATGGAGGGTCGAAAGGGATTCTCCCGGAATAACCTTGCAGTCCTTGCACAAACCTCTATCACTCCTTCTAAGAAGGAGGTAATCGATCTGGGTCCTCGCCGTTGAGCTTTTGAAGGTGACCAAATGCTCCTCCTTCTTCTGAAATGCCGAGTTAGCAATCAGAAGCTCGGAAGCCCTAGCAAACTCAAACAGCGCAGAGCCTCCTCCGTTTCTAACCCCAAGGCCAAAGCCACCGTGCACCTCACCATAACCGCTAGCATGTGCTCCAATATGACCATTAAAGTCCCCTCCAATGACCAACTTCTCCGATTGGGAAATACTACGCACCAACTCATCCAAGTCATCCCAAAAATGCCTCTTGATCTCCTCATCCAAGCCCTCATGCGGTGCGTAGGCGCTGATGACATTGAGGACGCATCCCCCGATAACCAACTTGATAGACATCAACCTATCGTTCACTCGCCTAACCTCCACCACGGATTCCCTAAGGTCCTTATCCACCAGGATGCCCACTCCATTCTTACCCCTCACGACCCCAGAGTACCACAACTTAAACCCGCCAGCATCCCGTGCCTTCGTCCCTTTCCACCTAGTCTCCTGGACACATGCTATATTCCAGTGTTCTGCTATTTAGATATAAAATAGATGGTGAATCTTTTATTTGGTTTGATGAAATCAATTAGTCTAACGTAAATTAATGTTTGATTGATGAAAGTGTAATAGATATTTGAAATGTTGAACCACATCCCTTAAATAAGAATTTTTCAGAAAGCATAATCTTTAATATCTAATTAGTAATAAATAGAAACTCTTTCCTATATTACGTGATATAGATATATTTTACTGTAATTGACGATGTATATAACATATTAAATATATTGTATTCAAGAATACAACATAAAATAACGCCGCACAAACAGGAATTCCAGTTAAACTGGATATGTATTAAGATGTATTCAAGCTGTATTTAGCGCAAATTATGTAACGTATATGCACAATTTATGGGACGTTAATGAAGATAAAAACGGAAGGAAATCAAATCAAATTTGATTTCTCTAATTTTAGTTACAAACTTAAAGATACAACAGCAATATGTATTCTTCTCTATATTGAAATCGTATAAACGTGAAGGACAAAAAACAGAGGAAGAAGATTCTAAACTGTGCGATTTGCTTTTCCATCTATCGATTGATACAAATTCAATACATGTTAATACATATAAATACATTACTAAATATGCTAAGATATATGGTATCATACGGATACAAGTTCAAGTATTTAAAATAAATACACTTGAATACATATGCATACTTTTTGAAAATCTACTGGAAAAATTAAAATATCTCAAAGAGGGTTCTTACTGGGAATCTTTGCCGCGTGAGGATATAGTGTGAAGATGGCGAAACTTTCCTCTGTTAATGGCGGAGACGGGCTATAATGTGTATAAGAAGAGTGTTTGTGGAAGAAGAGTGAAAACTATATTACGAAGAAAGAGAAATGATGAAAAACGGGAGTTATACGTTAATTTGGTGACAGAAAAATATTTTGTACCATTTATTAAGGCTTAATTATAGGAAGGTAATAAATTTAATTTTTTTTGTACAAACTAAAACATGTATTTATATAATGTAAAATTTTAAAATGATATTTATATGTTATAAATATGGTACTAACATATTCTATAGATGGTAAAATTTTCCTTGAATAACTATGCCCATTAAATGGCCCAAGACCGCCTGGCCCAAGCTGGCTCGTGCATCCCACACCCAATCCTTTGGCACTATTCAGTAGATTTGGTCATCTGGCCTTAATAGCCCAATGAGCTTATACGCTGGGCCATTTCTTTAAAACGATCTATGGCCCAATTGTGCTCACGATCAATAGCTTCCTTTAATTTCAAACCATCTGCAAATGCAAGTGTCTTTAGACCTAGTTAAATATGACCCTTGTAATTAGATTGAGGTGTAACATATCTACAAAACATATAATGTATGACCCTCAAAAACTTGATCAAGACATCATTTGAGGAAATAGATTTGAGACGTGCCCTAAGCAAACTAAATCACCTATGGCCCTCACAAATACAAATTAGACATTTATGATGAATATTCGTAGAAAGGCCTTTAGGGCTGCTTAAAATAATATTGTGATTATGTATACATTCGCGTAACATAATTACGATTTTAAAAATCAATTCGGAGTATGCATTAGTGCAACTTCGTACAAACTTTCTTAATATTAAAATTGGTTTAATAGGCCACCAAATTAATTTTAGTTCATATGGTCTGAGGTGTGTCATCCACCATTTAATCATACATGGTCCTTGTATTAACTTAGATATTAAAAACTGACAAATGGTCGTAGTTTGCTTTAGGCACGTTTAAACTTCTATCGTTGTTGTGCACATAATTTTTAAGCAGGTCCACGTGGACACGTTCGCATGACATAATTATGATCCTAAAAACAAAATCGGAGTATGCGTTTGTGCAACTTCGGCCAAACTTTTTAATAATAATAAATCATTATTAATTGTGGACACGTTTGCGTGATATAATTTTTGACGCACCAAACGAATTGGTACACGTACGAGTGACCCGTTTTAAGATAATTTTTTAATTAAAAGAGACAAAATCACATAGGTTCTAAAATGAGTAATTAGATAATTTGTTTAATCCAAATATGATCAAAGCGACCGTGCTAAAATCATGGAACTCGGAAATGTCTAACATATTCTCCCGAGTTAATAGAATTCCTTACTCGGATTTATATGTTCGCGGGCTGTAATTAGAATCAAATTACTTTGATTTGAGATTTTAAGCCGGTGACTTGGGACTCCATAAATTATCCCAAGTGGCGACTCTGATTTTAATAAATAATCCTGTTTCGATTGTCATTTTTATTGAAAAACTCCCTTATACCCTTCCGGGGTTGTAGAAAAAAGGAGGGTGAAATATCTTTTACCATCGTTTGTGAATGTCTAAGCTTGTTTTTTTTTTACTTTTAATTATATGTATCTTTTGTTATATTTGGTCTGAGTATAGTTTTCGAACTTTTTTACCTAAGTAACAAAGAGGTTATCTGGAATATGTGTAGTCTGCTCAATATTGTTGATTTAACATATTGGATGTAATGTATGCGTTAAGAGACATATGTATGTCTGGACTTATATGTAATTTTTTATTCTGAATTTGTATGCTAGGTGGTCAACAAACTGAATTAGGTTGATAAACCGCCTAATAATTGCCCGATAAGAGCTAAACCGATATCAATCCGCCCGATATCTTATTGGGTGGCTAGCCTTTTAATACATTTAAAATCCGATAACCGATAAGACAAACTGTTAAGAGTAAATAATCGCCCAATTCGCTTGATAAGCAGTCCTACCTGTTAGTGTTATGCAATGCCGTATTATTTTGTCTTCTAGTCTCATTTGTACGAGGACTTGAGGATGGATAATACATGTGTTGATCCCATCATCTGCAATTATTCTTTTTACATCAGTGTCTACAATACATAAGGTGATAACGAGAGCATCATACTGAGGGAAAGACAAATCATCGTCATCTGACTTATAGAAGGTGATACTATCTTCCAGGTCATCATACCATTCATGGGTGATATACCATTTGAGTTTATATGTGGTGATGAACTTAACATGATCGATTGTCATGCCAAAGCCCCTGCCGATGATCATCTTTATGGTACGTGCGGGAGATGGCAGTTTTTTTTGGAGGCCCTTGGGGTTGTTCGTGTCCGCGGGCGAAGTTAGCCCCTCATCGATCACTCGACAGTTCTTTTAGTTGTCCTTAATTTAACGTTCACACTACCTCCTGTCGTAGTCCTATGCAATCTTCGATTTTGTGACCGCTTTCTTGGTGATGTTCGTAGAAAGTGCTCAACTTCTGAGTGCTGGGGTCGGACCTCATCTTTTGTAGCCATTGTATTTTTGTACCGATTTTCTCTAATGCATACACTATTTTTGAAGGAGAAACACAAAAATTATGAGCAGATAGGAGTGTAGGCATACCTATCTCCTGTTGATATGGTGTTATATGTCAAGAGGGAGCATCCGTGTGCAGTGGTGGAGGTGGGGCTTACGTCCTAAGGTAGGGCTGATTCCTTTCTCTTCCAAGACGGGGCCCTGACTAATCTCTTTGACCGTCATTGCGACGATCTTTCCTTGCTTCAGTTTTAACTAATGTCAACCGTTGGGTCGGACCATTGAGGTCATCCTCGTCGGCTCTTACCTCGGCACAATATGTGTTATAGATTTCTTGCCAAGTGGTTGGAGGATATTTTATGAGACTGCTTAGCAATTTTCTGGTTGCTCCCGACCCGTTCCTGTTTAATCCATTGCTTTCAGCCTTGTATATCCTTTCCATGCCATTGTTAATTTGTTCAAAGCTAAGAAGAGGCGATTATCTCTTTCAAGGGTCAATTTGTGCAAAGCTAGATGAAACTAAAATCTTAGCTAAAGAAATCCCCACAGACGACGCCAAATTATTTGACCAAAAGTTATTGAAATCTTTTTGACTAAATCAATTGATGAAGATGAAGAGGTAAAACTAATCTAGGTGTAATAAAATCTAGATTAAATAGCACAAGAGAAAGACAAGGTGAATGATATTTCCTAGTATGTTAAAACCAAATGAGTATCCATGAATGCGGGAACTTCAAATATAGAAGAATATAGCAATAAATGCAATTAGTCAAGATAAAGGATGATGTAAGGATTTCAGATCTGTAATAAGCAAAGTTGTCCTTTTTTTTTTATATTCACTTGATCCCCCCTTTTACAAAGTCTTCCCCCTGCTATTTATAATAAGGGACAATCCCCTCTTGAACCCTAAAAAGGTGTAACATAAGGAATATTTGAAAAATATATTCCTACTGTTTCCTACTACACCTACACTACCATAAATGTCGTGCATTCGCTAATCCACGGTCGGTCGTCACCCTTTACCACGACCAAAGGACGTGTCGTAAGGTCCTTGTCCTTCGCCGTATCTTGGAATAATATATGTAAAAAATTTACTTATATGAATAATGGGATCTGTTTTATACATATATATATATATATATATATATATATATATATATATATATATATATATATATATATATATGGTGTATATTAATTGTGGAGAGGACCAAATAATAACACGTTTCAGGTTACTATTAAGTTATATATATATGCTACTCCACAATTAAGTATATGCTACTCCACAATTATTTGGTCCTCTCCACATTTTATAATTCTTCTTTGCCTTGCATGTAAAATGTCATTGCCATTTCATTCTCATAAACTAACTTCCGCTTTAAACGCTCTTCTTGATATCTTCTTTGTTTTGGCCCATCCTGTTGCTTGTTTCTTGCATCTCAACCCTAAATTGGAAGAAAGAGAAGGAGGTCTCTAAAGATGACAATAGAAAGAGAATTAAAATTATCACTATATTTATCTCTTTTTTTCAAGTGCAAGATAAATTGAAGGGGGTGTTGGACCTTTTTTCAACCAATTGAAAGTGCAACCCTAGAATGTTACTGAAGCAAATTCAAGCTTTTGACTAATTTGTTGTCATCGGCTATTTTAAGTTTTACTCGGGGAGATTTGATTGATTCTGAATCAATATTATAGAAGAAATGGAGGATAGGTACGGGGATATAAGAGTTCCTCTAATCTCTTGCATTTTTTGTATTTGTGTAACTGGCGGAGGAATTCTCCTTGTCATCTACCTTTTCGTGCCGAATCATTCTCAACCTTGGTTTCTTCCAGCAGCATTGATCTTAGTTGGTTCTCCATGGCTCTTTTGGTTCCTCACTTACATGTACACTTGCATCAAACGATGTTGTTGCAGTAACAAACTTGATAATCGCCAGATTTCACAGCGCAGCTCCAACGCGGCCACCATGGCGAACGCCAGGAATGTTTCCACGCGAAATTCGACTAGTTCACACAACAATAATTATGATGAAAAACATGTCAAATTTGCTGGTGCTGTGGAAGTTGGGGAAAGTGGACATAGCCGTGGTAACAATCAAGATGAATGAGAGATGCATCCATCAAATCCTTTGAGTAAATTGGGTGCCCTTGAACTTATCAAGATACATATAGTGATTCTAATAGATGGGCTCATGGCTGTATGTATGCATGAGTTGAGTCTCGAAAGACATTGTGACTGTGGGATCAGGCAGAGACATATTGAAGATTTAAACTTGATGGATCATTTGCTTTTAAAATTTGGGTTCTGAGTATGGTAGTGTGACAATATTGCAATTTTTCATATTTATGCTTCATGTTGAAGTATGATGAAACTTCAAGCGTTTGCACGTATTTTATGGAGAACCATCTTGTTCTTTTACAGATTTGGTATTTAGTTTGACGTGGAGATGAAATTAGGATTTGCTTTATGAATTGCGGTTCACTAGTAAATACCATGGTTAACTTTATTGTTGTTCTTCGCATACACGATGTTCTTGAATTTGTTAATCGAGCGTCATCTCATCAATGGATTTTAGAACCTTCATTATTTGATGTTGAAGCTTGAGGAATAAACGAAATATTGGAAGACAAAATGAAAGATTATTATTGTCTCCATATGTGAAAGTTATGTACTTAAGAGATCATTTGGTTAATCGTATTAACAATAATAATCGCACCATAATATTTTGCATAAGTTGTAGTACGATATTTAGCTGGTTGGTACAAGAAAAATAATCGTTGCATAGCTTAAAACAACGTTTGATTGGGCTCATTGCTAATACTCAGAGTGAGTTATATGGGAGAGTTGTGGACTAGTATTTTATATGGGATAGTATATGGAATAAGAATATATGTATTATCACTACATAGTTAAGAAGATTTTAACTATGTACTGCCTTCCGAAGATTTTAAGCCAAGCATAATAGTTAAATTTGATTTTCTAAGCTCGGAAAAGTGTTATGCTTTATAAAATGTATGAGTGGAAAAAAAAGCATTTGAGTCACTAGTCATATCACATATGTATATTATCCTCAACAAATAAAGGGGTGTACGCAGAAGTGAATTCAAGATTCAGTAGGTTCAAAATGAGTGTAATATTATTATATCTCTAGTTCTTAATCTTTCCGCATATATGTATAAAGTTTCCTATATCTGCATTTGATTTGAGAGTACATGTATTAAAACTAGGTTTCAAACCTACCAAAGCAACATGACAGAAGATTTAAGGGTTCAAAGTTATGAGAGTATATGTATTAACACTAGGTGAACAAGTTGCTGAAGACACAACAAGAGCCTTGCACTGGACCAATATTGGTCTACTAAGTGATAATCAGCCTGAAGATACCAGAAGCAGACAAATTTTCTTTCTTGTCCCCATTGATGCAAAAGTTTTCTAAGTGCTTAGTAGTTGAATTCTAGGCTAATCGCCTAGAATTTGACTACTAACTTGTTATCTTAAATATGTATATTATATGGATGATCCGATCTCCAATGACCATGATTGGAAATTGTTTGATTGTCTTTCTATGAGGAAGAGTCGAAATAGAATCAACTTGAATTCAAACTCCAGATATGTATAGCGGCCAAGCGGCTCTGTCCTTTTCAAAGAGGTTATCCTTCTCTCTCCCCGCTTCTTAATATTATAGGACAGCTCACCATTCAAGTAAGTCACTTTACCCGGCGCTTACTGTCTTCTTTCTAGCCTAATTGGTAGCAGTCATGAGCTTTCTATGACTGCAAAGGCATTTCATTTCAAAAATCTTCATTAGATTGTGGTGACATCCTAAACTGTAATTTATGGCCAACAAATCCTTGTTTATTTCATGCGAATGGTGGTCCAGAACTTCAAATTGGTGATAACATGAGAATGTAGCATTTGGCCCATCTTGAGGATGATTTTGTCAAATTCAAATTCCCGAATAAGAAAAGGAAAGGAAAATGGAGAAAATACCCAATATTGAAATTGCCAAATATTTTCATGGATCAATGCTGACGCCAAAGGGAAGATGGGTTTATTTCATTAAAAAGCTCCATAGTTATACATATCTCCCATGCTCTAATAGGACCACAATGCATAACAATTATTGAAGTGCAATAGATGTTGCCTGCTGAGTACTGGACTACTGATAGCTCAATGTATGCTGCGAGGAATTTAGCAAAGTCAAGAAGTACCAATTTAATTTTTTTAAATAAAACCAGCATCACAAATTTCCCGATGTCTTGCGCACAAACTCAGTAATATCAAATGTGTCCGTCCCTTTCTTCGTGATGACACCCTATTCAAATAGTTGTCACTTATCAATTTTATCATTTGGGGTAGTAATTTGATTATTGCTAGAACATAAAAAAAGTGGGGTTGTAAGCACACAAAAATAGACAGTGCAAGATTTAACAATTGCTGACCTTTTCGGTGATAATTCCACTAATCAAATTTGCTGGAGTGACATCAAATGCAGGGTTCCAAACCGAAATACCAGAGGCAGCAACTTGTTCACCTAGTCCTCCCCGTGTATGTAACAGCTCCTTTGGAGATCTTTCTTCTATCACAATTTCTTGTCCCGAAGAAAGAGATAGATCAATAGAAGTCAAAGGAGCAGCAATGTAAAATGGTATACCATGATGCATAGCAGAAACAGCAAGGTTGTAAGTTCCGATCTTATTGGCAGTATCACCTGCAATGAGATTTAAAGCTCCTGTAAAACAGTGGTTCTAAAAGCAAAAGGACCATGCGAATCATAAGTCATATGTACCATTGGCCGCTACACGATCAGCTCCAACAATGACAGCTTTCACCCGACCAGCATTCATCAATGCAGCTGCAGCTGAATCTGCTATAAGGGTGGCTGGTATGTTCTCATGAACCAACTCGAATGCAGTCAATCTGGATCCCTGATATTAAATGGAAAAGTGAGGACGTATCTTACCCTGACTGTTCTCTGTTTGGGGGCCAGGTGCAGGAGGACTCAAATTGTAGTACAAGTCAAACTAGAAAAGAAGTCTTTCAACAAGACAAATCAGAACTACTGCCCACCACATATTTCAGTTTAAATTTACTATTAGGCATCTGCTTCTTCAGTACATGATTCTTGAATTTGTAGTCAACAAGAATATGAATATGTCGAGCAAGTATCATGTACTAAGCTACTAAAGTCCACACAAAGATGCACTTATGTAGTCCCTCGTCTTTAGATGCCGACTGGTTTTTTCAGCTAGCTCCAATTTTGATGAAATGAAGAATCAGGTAAAAAGGCATTAACTTAGGTGAGCACTAAAAGTTTTAGCTGTACAAGCCTACGTGGAGGTTAAGGTGGAGTATGAAGTGTGCTCTAACATTTCACTCGAAGCATATTTTAGTACTATACAAATAGGTACTTGATGGGGAATTTTTTAGGTCAGTCTAGAGAAAATTTGAAGTGAAATACTCTTGAAGAATAAGAAATTTGAACTGACATGTCCCGAGGTCTATAAAGTCTGGAACTGTAGAGTAAGTGGACAACATGGTTACTTACAACGTAAAAATCCAATAGTTACATAATGCAGTTATAATCCATTATCCATAAAGGTATTAAATGATGTCTCTGTGACAATTTGCCCTATACCTTATCCTATTTTATCTGCAGATTAAAGCCTATCTTTGCTAGGTAATAATTTACTGGTCTTTGACATGTTACTGCCAAACATAAGTTCATGCAGTATCTTTTTCCCGTACAATTTCTGAAATGTTAGCCTCACTGCTATTAGTTTCTACTAGAAATGGATTTCAACACTGCTCATTTAGTCATTTCTGTCCTTATTTTAGCTTAGACCTCAAAGTATTTTACACTGGAATTCCTCAACCTAGCTGCTGAAGCATATATTTGCACCTATTGTTCCAGCGTAACTTGGCTTAAGGAAAATGATGTCAGCTGAAATGCAAAGAACCAGCGACAGGGAAACAAAGAATGGCCGGAAAGCTTTTTCCTTACTCTCTTCTGTGTGTGTTAGGAGGATGTTTAGGGGAAAGGGGGGACAGATAAGTGAATTACAAGGCCCCAAAAGAACTGTTCGGTATTCATTCTAAATTTCTAATAAAGTGCCGGGTTGCAAGTATTATGACCGATTGGAGAAGGCGACTACTGAGTTTGCAGCAACAATAGACTAGATAACTTTTCAAGTCATTGTTTAAATTTCTTTTCATTCGCATACCATATATCTCCAATATGACAATATCTTTTCTTAATGTAGTCTAACCCATTTTCATTTTATCAGAGTAGGCAACACGGAGTTAACAATCAAAGTATCACATATTATAACAGACTATTAACCCTAACTTGCCCAACCGTAAATTACCAGCATCACAAGATTATGCTAGAATCACCAAGAGGATGAGTCCACTAATAAGAAAAGAAACACTTTTCACTCTTAATTACCATAAACATTTATTAAGGCGTGTCTATAAGTTCGAATTTACTCTGCAACAGTGAAGAAAAGTAGCAATAACTTTAATTTCTGCAGTTGAATGGAGATAACATACATAACCTTGATTTGGTATATGGCTGTAATGTTCAGTGGCAGGATCTACTAGGGTAATTAAAGGTAGAAACAACTATAGCTCATGCATTACCTGATTGAAGGGACGTGTTTCTGTGCAGTATGCCCTTTCTAGAACTCCATCGGTATAAAGTGCCCGGATTACACCAAGAGCAGTTCCATATCCAGCTGTAGCCAAACTGTTGAAAGTACGAATAAAAGTTAGAGTTACCCCATACGGGTAACTAATCATAATCATAGTTGCTTTCGATTGGTCGTGTTACAGAATGATCAATTGCAATTGCATGGAAGCAATAGCTTACTGGAGAAGACCTTATCAAGTCAAGTAGGGTAATGGACCGATCACAACAACGTAAATAAAAAAGAAAAATTAGTATTGGAATGAACCTTCCAGTGTTGCAGTGGGTCAAAATTGTTATCTTCTGAGAGTCAGTCAGGTGTTCCTTCAGAAAACTAGCTCCATATGATCCAATTGCCTTATTGGAAGTAACATCATCCTCCAGCATAACTTCAGCAGCTTCAATGTAAGCCTGACAGAACATATGAGAGTTAAGTGTTGTGCAACAGACTAAAAGTACAAGTCAATTTACTACATTTCTATGGTGTAACTATTCCCAATTAAGTTGCATCCTTCTTTCAGGCTTCTCACTCCCTTACTACTGTAGTTTTTATATTAATTAAGCAGCATAGGTGAGTGTTAGCCAAACAAGACAATGTTACCACCTGAAAAACTGAATTTGCATCTTTGGCTGTGGTAGCAGCCTTCTTTATAATTTCTTTAAGCTTAACTGCAGCATCTGAAAGATTAACAGCTGTTGGCCGACTGCACGAAGGGAACAAAATTTCATCAATATCCGTCACACAATCAAACAACGTGGAATCACACAATTATGAGAGATAAGAAGACAAATATTTCTGCAATACTATACCTTGAAACAAGATAATCCAATTTCTTACTAAGGAAATCTGATGCATCATCAGAAGTCCCATCAAACGAAGACAGGTTTGAAACTTCTACTGCCAAAGACAGTGCGGCAGCTATAGCAATTGCAGGTGCTCCACGGACAACCATTTCTTTAATTGCATCCCTGATGCATACGCAGAAAGCAAGTAAATAAAACCACCCAATATGGAAGAAACTTTTCAGGCATGATAACCAGTTAGTGAACCACATATAAGGACAGAGAGATAATCTTTCCACTTTACTCGTTATTCCAGTACTATTTTGTTTATAAATAATTCCAGTACTACTAAGCAGGAACTTTTTATTACATGAAAAAAGGAGGCAGCTATCAAACAACAACTACTACTACTATAGGCCTCAATCACAAACAAGTTGGGGTAAACTATATGAATCCTCACTGACCACATTACTCCATTTCAGCAAGAACAACAGCAATAACAACAACAAAAAAGACGGAATCATAAGTCACACAAAATCCACAAGAGCTCATTAAAAACTAATATACATATAACTGCTCAAGGTCAATAAAGAATATAAAAGAGAGAAAAAGATTACCAGCCATCTTTTGTATCCTGGATATCCAAATAAATGGTCTCTAGGGGGAGTTTTCTCTGTTGAAGATATACTCAAATGTTAAGTCAAAGAGAAACCACAAGCTGCTCACAGAACTTGAAAAACAAACAACCTAGAAACCATCAACTTCAGCTTCTAAAAATAAAGTGACAATTCTTTCACGAAAAATTAGAAAGCTTTTGTTTGTTTGTTTGGTCTTTCCAATCAGACCAGAAAAAATCAAGGAAATCTATTTACAAAAGCACTTCTGTAAAATGAAAAGCCGCAGTAGAAGTTGCTTAAATAAAAAGAGAAAATAGAGTAGAATACTTGATCGAGTAGCTGAAGTGAGCCACGCTTATAACAAATGGAGAGCAGAGTCTTGTCTCCTTCATTTCCACTAGCCATGTCTATCTTCAAATTCAACCAGAGTAGATTATATCAAATAGAATAACAGGAAATAACAAAGAGAATTTGTGAAATAGCGCCTTTTATAAAAGCCCTAAATTCGAGTTATGTGGTAGGTGAGAGACGAAGAAGAACAGCATCAAACACGGAGGCCCCAGCAATTTATTCGCTTTCCAAAGTCGATTCGCTGAAAATTTTGGTAAAGAGAATAAAGACGAGACCGATTTTGACATAAATATTCTCTAATTGATTTTATTTAGCATAATACTACTCCTGTCATTTTGGTACAAATAATATTTTAGCTATATGTATTTGCAAAATATTGAACTTAATAATTTGAATTCGAAATGAAATTATTAAAATATTGGCTTGAAAATAATATCCGTGATGTTGTATATGTAATCTAATCTCATTGGTATTTGATTTCAAATACTACATCCGTTTAATTTATGTAAACTTATTTTATGTCAAAAAAATAATTTATTTTCTTATTTAGAAACCATTTTCTTTTATGTAATAATTTATAGTCATACAAAATACATATGTATTATTTTACATTACAAGTTTAAAAGTCTTTTTTTTCTTAAATTTCGTATTCAGTAAAATAAATTTACATAAATTGAATAAATTAATACTGAAATCATATATTTAATTGCATTCGAATTTAAGTTGAATTAAACTATATATTCTTATACTTTTTCTCTTAACGGACCAATTTATTACGAATTTTAAGTTTTTTTAAATAATTGCCGCATACACAAAAAATATCAGTAAAGAACATACTTTGACTCGCTAGGGCTCAGCTACACTACATCATCCTTCGGCTTTTTTTTTTTTTTTAAACCCCTCTCAGATGAAGACGATGTATACTGTTTTCATATTTCCCCCGGTGATTCGAACTGAGGACCTTGATTTCCAGCTTTCAGCACTTTATATTTAGAGTATGTGACTTAGCTGATTTAGAGTACTCAATGAACATTAGATGCTGAAAAGTATTTTTAAATGTCGAGTTTGAATAAAAATATTAAAATTAATAATATGTAGCTAAAGAACTAGGTACACAAAATTTGTTTTAAAAAGAAATATTTTAGGGATAAAATAATAAATATTTTGATCAAACTTAAAGTGTTTATAATCTGGATTTGATAAGTTTGGAAAAATCAACTTATAATTTTTGGCTTATTTTTAACTTATAAATACTTTTAATTTTACCAAACACGTAAATAAGCAAACAAATACTTATAAGCCAGTTTTACCTGCTTATAAGCTTAGCGAAACACCACGTTTGCATTTGCACTCTGCCTTGAGCTTTACTCCCTCCGGTCCAAAATAAGTAATTTTTTGGCATTTTTTTGTGGTCTAAAATAAGTGATTTTTTCGGATTTCAAGAATGATTTAATCATATTTTTCCTACATTGTCCTTGGAGTAAATGATGTTGGAATATGTGTTAGGAGTGTTTATGTGAGATAATAAGGTTAAAATGGTCAATTATATTGCTAATTAATGCTAAAATGTAACTTTCTTAATAATATATGTGAAAACATCCTAAAGAATATCACTTATTTTGGAATTGGAGCGAGTATCACACACACATAGACTACAGCAAACAAAGAAAATCGCAATGAAATCCATTTTTCGCTCAACTCTTTGAATGGTTTTCTTGTGGATAAAAAGTAGTCAGTACTACTACTGAAGAACAGAGAACGGGAAGGATGGATGAGTGAGGGAGAATAAAGACTTGACTTTTCATTGGGGTTTCAAACTATTTCTAAAATTTCCATAAATAATAAATTTAAAAAACAAATAAATAAAATGCCCGCCAAAAGAAACTGCAAATCAAGAAGCACTTGCTACTTTTAACAGTCCCAACCGCGTATCAAAACAAGCTTTGCAATCAATTACCAGCATAAACTCTCAAACTTCAATCACCATTGGAATCAAGAAACACAGCAATGGATCTCCATTCCTATACTTTCACTCTCCCTTTCTTCTTCTGCTTTCTACTTTCTTGGGGTTCCTCCACCCCTACCCCACCATCTCCACCACCCTCTTCCTCTGTCCATGATGCTGCAGAAGCACTACGCAACCGTGGCTACTCGCTCTTCGCTTCCACCCTCGACTCCTCCACCACTAACAATTTTTCCGGCACAATTTTGGCTCCACCAGACTTCATTTTCTCCTATGCCACCGCTAATATTTTCCCCCCACGCCCCTCCTCTGTTATCCTTCTTTACCACGCTCTCAAGAACTCGCTCACATGGACCCACCTGTCGTCCACTTCCAACGGCGCTGAAATTCCAACTCTTTACAGTGACAATTGTCTCTTCCTTTTCAAGAGTTTAGCAGGAGAAATATTGATTTCTTCGAGAAATACTTCAGTTGGAGCTGTTAAAATCAGGCAACCTGACATCTACGTGGGCGATCATATCATTGTTCATGGAATCGACGGTGTACTGGACGCTACGTCAGCAACAGAATGCTCAGTTCCTCAAGTTCAAACTCGAATGTCTGTGGTTCCATCTGAAGATCATCGTTATCTTCTTGATCGCGCAATTAGAGCGTTAAGGAGAAGACGATTCACTGTCGCTGCTACAGCGTTGACTGTTAAAAGATTAGAGCTGTTAAGACTGACTTCCATTTCCGTTTTTGCGCCGTCTGATATGGCTTTGTTCTCCCGCCCTGATGGTTTCCGTTACGATTACCGTCACCATGTTGTTCCTCAACGGTACCATTTTGGGGATCTGGCGAGGAGCGCGAAGGGGACTGTGGCTGTAGAGACTCTTGCTCCGAACAAGACGCTCGTCTTGAATTTCTTCGACGGCGTTGTGACTGTTAACGGCGTTGTTGTTAATAGAACTGAGGTTTATCGGAATCGGTGGATTGTTGTGTTATCTGTGTCGATGTCGTTAGATGACGCCGTGAATTTTCTTGATTACGGCAACTTTGCACCTTCTCTGGCCCCGGTGACAATGGAGATCCGTTATCCCGATGAGATTGTTGATAGTTCTCCCGCCGGTGTTCCATCTCCGTCGCCGGAGACAACCGAGATCCCTTATCCTGATGAGATAATTGACGGTTTTAACGATGGAGTTCAATCTCCGGCGCCAGCGACAATGGAGACCCATTATCCCTTTGAGATCAACAACGGTTTTAATGACGGAGCTCAATCTCCCATGTCGGATTCAATGGAGATTCGTTATCCCGATGAGATAAGTAATGCTTCTGTTACCGGAGTTTATTCTCCGTCGCCGGCGATTATAGACATTCCTTATCCTGATGAGAGAATTAATGCTTCTGCTGCCGGATTTCAATCTCCGGCGCCGCAGATGGCGATAAATGAAGTGATTGATCCAGGATGTGTGTTCGGAATCCCGGTGGGAATCGAAGGCGGCGATCTGCTCTGTCCGGCGAGTGGTCCACAGAAGCGCAAATTAGAGGAGATAGAGGATTTAAATGATGGACACGTGGCTGCTTATCCACCGTCCGATGTAAAGGATCAGCTATCGGAGGTTGTGAATCAATCTGTGCCGTTGATTTCAAGTGATGACTCTGATCGAGGTTCAGTGGATAGGGATGGGGAAGAAGAGAATAGGATGAATATTATGGATGAGAACCATATAAATATGGCTGATGATCTCTTCTTTTATTTCTAGATCTGAGGATATGTTGCATATTGGAGAATCTCTCTGTAAAGAATGCGATTTTTTGTAAAATTAGAGGAAATTAGTTTGTAGAGGAAAATTTGTTGTTTACACTTTTGTATAAAAGAGTAGATTTGATTCATTGGTTGAACATCATTTCATGTTACTGAGCTCATTTTCCAGAAGAAAGGAGTATAGATCAAGCTTAATATGTACAGCAAGTAAGTTGTTGCAACACTTAGGAGAGATACAGGACTTTGGCTTGCTTCATCAAAAGAAAATCAGTATCCGTTTATGTGGATTTTAATTATTTAATACATCTTCTAAGCTAACATTTCTAGATATTTATTTTCGATATTGTCGTTTACATAATTTTGTTTAACCTTAAAATTGGATAATAATTAAACTTATAATGTGGTTTTAACGACTCTTGATTTCACCTAATACCAATTGACAAATGTAAGAATTAGTAGTAGAAATTAACAATAAGATAATGCAAACCAGTATTAAACGTAATTTAGCCATCGAGCTTGAATGCCCTCGAACTGATCAATACCAAATAACTGAGAGATAAACAAACTGGTGAACAAGAATATAAGCTAGAAAAGAATTATTGTATTGCTTTGATATGCATGAGTATAAGGTGTCTACAAAATGATTAAAATACTCTTTATATATTAGAGGAATCCTATATATATGGTACAATTCTAATTACGGAAGTAAATACCGTGATTAGCCTAAATAATCACCCTTGATTTGATTTGTTCCAGGATTTCGGCCGTGATCTTAGACCGATCACGATTATCTCGCATTTCTCGTATTGCGCATTGCTCGAACCCTATCATATTTGGTTACGGTCACTGTTGGCCTCGACCTTGACAGGCACCTCGGTTCTCAAACTTGATACCTTTTCTTTTGGTCCGATCCACCATGAGGCTGACTTTCGATACAATTCCCCGGTCTCGATCATATAGTAAAATCGGGTAGGCCCGATTTTAACCGTATATAGATAGTCCCTTCATTTCTTGGAGTGTAATGAGAAGAAACGAATTGAGCCATTAGTTTTGCACCTCGATGTGTCATGACGCCATCCTCGTGATGTAAGCGACGGAGGCGTCCCATCGATACAATTCCCAATTTCATTAATGAGCGCCAGTTAGTAATCGACCCACCGGTGCCTTTGAACCGTAGCCGTAAATTCCTTAAATAGACCCCTTCTCTTATTGATTCAATCTTTACTTTCACTTCATTCTAATTCCTTAAGCTTTCTACTTCTCTTAGGCTTTTTGCATAATTTCTAGGTTTCATTATCAACCTTTCCTCAAAATACCAAGCCTTATTCTCTTCTTCTTTCTTTAAACTTATACAAAAATGGCAAAAATGTCAAAAATTATTTCTTAAAAGGAAAAAGCTTCTTCATCATGGCCGACCGACGATAAAATACCGGTGGAGCCACGCCCTGAGGGGTGTGTTCCGGAAGGGGGGGGTTGAAATTAGTTCTGATTTCAAAGTCGAGAAAACTTCGTCGGTCCCTGGTAGATGCAAGCCAATGTCGAGATATATATGCTCGATAACTGAGGGTGACCTTGAGCAAGTGAAGAAAGACTGTCAATGGGAAGATAAAGAGGTGGTGATTTCGGCCCGCGAAGAAGACATCACTACCTATGTGAAAGGATTTCTGAGTATTTACACTTATCCTTCCACGCTGGGCCCTATCGATGCCGTCATCATCGATTTTTTCCGTCAATATCAAATAACCCTAGGTCAGATCCATCCCTCTTTTTGGCGGATTGTCATTCTGTTCCGATTCTTTGCGAGCAAAGTCGAAGGGATGTCTTTAACCCTCGACCATCTCATCAGATTGTATAGCCCTTTCTCTATCGAGGTGGGCTAATAAGGATTCAGCGTCGGGCTACCAAGGGTTGTTCTCAAGCATATATGAGGACATGGATCAAGGATGGATGGATTGGTTCGTTCGAGTGAAGACTTCCTACCTAATCCCGACCGAGTAGATTTCCTGAGAAATGAAATATGAAACGTAAGTATAATCCCACCTATAGCTTTCATTTATTGTTTAATTTCCTTTGCTTCTTCTCATTGACATACCTTTCTATGATGTAGCGTTCCCTTGGGTACCTAGTGCAATTCCTAACCTTGAGAGCTGTGTTCGAAATCTGGCTTCGACGTCTTCGTATGTTGAGCACTCATGGCGTGATTTGGCTAGGGGCCAATGGGAGGCCAAAAATCATGGTAAGCCCCCTCTCATGTATTTGATAATTTTTTCTGAAATGTTCCTTTTCATACTCACTTGATTTCCTTTCATACAGGCCTAAAAAAAATTGCTATCATGAGGCCCCCGTTCGGGGAGGAGGAGTTTTTGCTCCCTGTCCCGAAACCGGCAAAGGATTACAAGAGGAAAAGGGTCTCGACCTCCAAGGACCCAAAGCCCAAGAAAAGTAAAGCTCCTAAGCCGAAGAAATACTTAGCCATCCTACCCGCGGAGGTAGTTCAGCAGCTAAGAGAGACGAAGAAGAAAACGAGGACGACGGCTCCGAGCTATGGGCCCGAGTGAAGAGGAACACCGAGGACCCAAAAGCTTCTGAGTCAGTGAGGGTTGGAGAAATTCATCCTTGAACCAAGGAGGTTTTGGTAGAAGGCCCGGGTAAAGTCTCCGAGTCATTGGAAAACGAAGATGGCTCATGCTGGGATGAGCAATCGGCGGGTATGTCCTAAGGGGCCGGCTCTGAGGCCCTTCAAAATGAAGAGAATGCCAGTGACTCACTTGGGACCAATAAAAATCGTAGACTCCCTGCCGCTTCCTTCATTCTCGGAAGGGGAAGTTCGAGAGGCTCAGGCCATGAAGGCCCCTTAGGTGGAAGGCGCCCTCGGAGGGGAGAACCTTTTCCAAAGTTGTTTTGCCTGGATCAACGACGTCATTGGCCTAAATGACTTGAGCGTACTGATAAGGAGCTTGGGTGAATATTTCTCGAGCTTCAGATTGACCAGCCAATTTCCAACCTCCAGTGTTGATCCCAAGTGCAAATGGACTGTTATTATTATTCTCCTGAAGGATGCACGAGTTTTTGTCACCCCCTTACGGATGGCCAGTTACGTTCAGGGTCTGGTCACAGAGGAAGATCAAGCCCTAATGGATGAGGTAGGAGCACCATGTCTCTTTAATGAGCCCTAATAAGTTTTGAATCGAGTAAGCCCTAACTTTCTTTGTTAATGTCAGTCTTCTCTTGTATTTTTCTTTCATTGCCTAATTTTTTCTTCTTCTATCTGAGTAAGCCCTAACTTTCTTTGTTAATGTCAGTCTTCTCTTGTATTTTTCTTTCATTGCCTAATTTTTTCTTCTTCTATTTGTGTAGGTCTCGGTACTTCATCATGAGGCTTTATTAAAGACTCGAAGAGAGTTGAGCCGATATGAGGCTGAAATTCAATGTCTTACCAAGGAGAAAAATGCTCTCAGGCTTCTCGGTGAGCAAAAAGAAAAAGAAATCAAAGGCCTCCGAAATAAGCTAGCCATGACCCGATCAAAGCGAACTAACCGAGCAGGTAAATAAAGTCTTAGATTCTTATGGCCTTAGTTTGGGAGTGACAGCTAATGATTCGATCTCACAAGTCCAACAGCTACAATGTAATGACCCAACCGGTCGTTTTAAGAATTAACTCCTCGATCCCCTATGAACTTCTTTCCCCATATTTGTTTCTGCTATTTTGATTCGCCGAGATGTTTGGTTTTGAGTTTCGAAGAGTTTTGAGACACTTAGTCCCTAAATAAGAGTTTAAGTGGAAAATTTTGAACCGTAGTTAGAACAATATGAAGACATCCTCGAAATGGAATTTTGTTGGTTTCACTAGCTTCGTTGGGTGTTTTTGGGCTTAGGGGCATGTTCGGATTGTGTTTTGGAGGTCCATTGCTAATTTAGGCTTGAAATGTTGAAAGTTAAATTTTTAGTAATTTCCGGTTCGATAGTGAGATTTTGAACTAAGGTTCGCAATAGAATTCCGGAAGTTGGAGTACTTCCATAGTGTTGAATGTGACGTGTGTGTCACACCTCTTTTTTACGCACCCGCAAGGATACAAAGAGTTTTTCCAATTAAAGGACAATCGAGATGGGATTTATTTTAATTATTTCAGAGTCGCCACTTGGGAGATTTATGGTGTCCCAAGTCACCGGTTAAATCCCAAATCGAGGAAAAGAATGACTCTATTTAACAGTCCGCGAACCAGAAATCCGGATAAGGAATTCTATTAACCCGGAGAAGGTATTAGGCATTCCCGAATTCCGTGGTTCTAGCACGGTCGCTCAACTGTCGTGTTTGGCTTATCTATCTGCTTTTTACAATTATGTACTTAGTGCAAGTTAATACCCCTTTTACCGCTTTTATTATTGGTTGTGATTTACGAAAGAGAAAGTTGCTTAAAAATATGCTTTCGAATCACGTCACATGAAATGCACCCGGATCCTCAACGTATTCTTATTCAACATTTCGGGGTTTGGATTTGGGTCGCATGAAATGCACACCCGTATTTAAAAAGGTAAAACTAAAATATGCGCCCGGATCGACTACTTATTTACACGGTTGAGAAAGGCGTGATATTCGTTAAGAAACGACGCATCTCGAAACCTAAGTATTTATATGTACATTTATGACGGCTATGTGATTAGTGTAACTATTGGGCGAGGCGTACCTTTGATTCAAATCTAAAGCGAACTACATCTCACTGTATCTCACTTAAGAGTTGATTCCAAATTACTTAAAACTTGCTACGAACCACACCGCATGAAATGCGCCTGTGGTTCCTGACACGCTTTGTTCATTCTTGCCCAAAAACGGGGTCGGGTCACATGAAATGCACCCCCGACTCTTTTTAATCTAATTACGTCATTCCGTTGAGTGACAACTCCCTAGCTAATCTTGCTTTTAACATAAGGTCTATCATTTAACAGGTTTGGAGATTATACACATGAGTAGAGAAGATTGAACAAAGATACAACAGACTAATTCGGATTTACGTGCATATCTAATGATAGTGTATCTTTGGTCTAGCTACATTTCCGTAACAAAACTAGCAATACAAATTTAATTGGAGAATAACAGAATGTAATTAAACATAAGAACTATAAACGACTACATGTTTCAATAGACTTTATGTACAAGCTTCAAACTTCATTCTTTTCGTACCAAGGAACTACAAAAACAGAGGTATGTACCTGGAATGCGGAAGGACAAGGAAGAGTGAGCAATGGCAATGCAAGCAACAGCAACAAGAACAGTAACAGGAACAACAACCAAAGACCAATAATAACCACAGTAAACCAACAGCAATCAACAGTATACCAGAAAGCCACAACAACCAATGCAATCAAATAGACCAATAGCCCCAACAACCAGTGACAAACTGGATTGACAGCCACCAAAACCAGCCAGGCAGCACCACTACAGTCACAAAACAACAACCAGCAGCAACCAAATAGACCAACCAGCCACACAATAGACCAAGTGAACAACAAAAAGAGTGGCAGTGGACCCAACAGTAACAACACACTAGCACTGAACTGGCAGCAACCCAAAAGACCAACCCCAGGCAGCAAACACTAACAGACCAGCTACCAATAGACCAAAAGCAACCCCAAACAAACCAGGCAGCAATATCAGCACACACGACCAACCAATGGCAGTAGCCACAATAACACAGCAACAACAACTAACAGAAGAACCAGCACTGCCAACAACACTGTGCACAGCAACACACGACGACCAAGAGCACCCAAATGAACACTGAAACAGCAGAAGAACCAGCACTACAACAAACAATGGCCAACTATTCAATCACTGAAGCAAAATAATCGAAACAGTGACTAAGAAACCAATCAAACAGTGGCCTTTCTTGTATCTTTATATATGTGTATCGAGGTGTAGCTTGCTGTCTATTTTCTCTCCAGGTTTCTAGTTGCTCTCAGGTATTTCGGTCCCTCTCTATGTATGAATCTTTTGCTCTCTAAGTGTCCTATGTATCCATCAATGTATATATGAATCCCCTATTTATAGCCAATCCCCTCTACTTTGGCTGGCCAGCATGTTAAACTAAGGTTACTCCCTACCCTGACTCCCCAACCCATCATATTCCCTGTAAACCCACTATCTCTTGTCCAAAGTATGGACTTAAACCTTAAACAACAAGGCTGGTGGCAGGGACCTCAGTGGGGATGCCCTGCTGTGCTCAGTTCCACTAGCCCTTTGTATGGGTGTGTGATTAAACAATTATCCTATTAACTACAACCAATCAACCCTTTAATCTGAATCAAACAGTAACTAAATCCCACACTTGTGTTGCATACGGGCAGGCCAGGGATCAAGGAACTAATCCGAAATATGAATTAATTGTTTGACGACTTCAATCACATTGAACCTATGATTCGTTTTAACTACTGAAAACAGAGGGAATTGGCCAAATAAAAGGCCTTGAATGAGAAGAACAGACCAACGGGCATGAGAAATTAAAAAGCATGAGAAATTGGAACAATGAATAAAACAAAACACATATTCACACAATCGAATTAAAAATGAGCAAAGAAGGAATGAATACCTCATAAGAAAATTGCCGACCCAAGCTTTGAACCAAAATGCGGAATTATTGAAGCCAAACGGGCTTTAATCAAGATGTTCTCGATTGAGAACACCTAGACTAAAGTCCCTTGGACTTCAATTAAGGCTAACTCGGCTTGAATTGAATTTCTTCAAAAATTAGGGTTCTTGGACTCGGATTTGGGGCTTTTGCATTTCTGGTTAGATTCGAAGCAAACCAATGTCAATGGGAGTGTGGGGGAGGTGTGGGGAGACTGTGGTGTGAATTTGGGGTGATTTGGCATAGGTTCGAGTTTGACTCGAATCTTCAAATGAAGATTCGAGGAGCTCCGGCATGATTCGAGGTTAATGGAGGTTGGGATCGTGATGGGGGAGGTGAGGGGAAGGGTTTGGCATTGGTTTGGTGGCGATTGGCCTACCGGAACCGCCGTGAGGCGATTTCCGGCAGGCGGAGGAGGGCGGCGTTACACCGGGTGTTTGAGAGCTCTGAGGGAGATGAAGGGAGAGGGGGGGGTTCTGGCTTGGGGGGGCGGGGTATGAAATGAGGAATATATACCAGAGATGAGATTGAATCCTGATCGTTGGATCATTTACGATCAACGATCAGGATCCCCTCACTTAAACCAAACGACGTCGTTTGGTTAAAGCATAGTCCGAGTGTATATTGGGATTAAATGATTAATCTGGGCCGTTGGATAATAAAATCCAACGGTCCAGATCAAGTGTTATACAGGCTGAGGCTGGACGGGTATTTGGGCTGGGTTAGAAGAAATCCGTTTGGGCCTGGCTTTTAGACTGAATTTGGCCCAGATCGGATATTATATGCTATATTATATGCATATGTGTATATATATATATATATATATGTATGTATACATATATATATATATATACACACATATGTATATACCAACCTATAACACCGCTGTTTTTACTACAATTAACGCACACAATTACATATTACCCAAAAAAATGTAAATCACATGACTTCGATATCAAACACTGAAAATGCAAAACTTAGCATATATTTTTTGTATTTTTAATTTAAATAAATAAACGTGCACACCAAAAGATAAAATAACACAAAATCACAAAAATCGTACCCAACACGAAACTATTTTTATTTTTGAATTTTCTGGGAGTACTTCTCAAGTAAGGCAAAAATCACGTGCTCACAATCACCATTAACCAACAATTTATCTCACCATCATTCCTCGTATACGAGCGATTTTTGCCCGTTTGAACACTCCGTATAAAGCATTTTTTTTTTTTGGAAAAGTTTGACCGAACCTTTGCCTCGGAAGGTCTCCTACATATCCCTGGCTAAAAGGGAATCAGGTCAATGTAGTTCGGGAAGTTTTGGTAGCTGGGACTACCGTGACTGCTGTGATCTTGCTGTTACTGTTGTTGTTGCTGTTATCACTGCTTACCGATCTCCTCATTACATCGTGCTAAAATAAAACAAGAAGCTAGGCTAGCCTACGGATCGCACGATCCTATCTATCTTCAACTTGCTTTTGCCATCTTGCTTTTTTGTTGGCTTGATTGTTCCTTCTGATGTTTCTTCTCTTCTGCCAATTGTTATTTCGGCCTATCTTGATTGCCGAACTCCGACCGTTGGTCCCTTCCTTGTGATCTTCGAACTATTCTCCTTCGACGTCTGAATCTATCTTTCTGATCCTTGTTGCCTTCCTTCTGCTTACAAACTTGGATTCATGTTGGGGATCTCTGTTATACTCTACTGCTTTCCCCACACAACTTCGAAAGTAAATTGTCACTCCATTCTTCAGGCGGGCTCCTGACTTCAACATCTTTTGAAAATAAATCGCCATTCCTCTCTTCAGGCGGGCTCCTGACTTCAATAACATCTTTTGAAAATAAATCGCCATTCCTCTCTTCAGGCGGGCTCCTGACTTCAATCATCAACTCTGAAAATTAAATGCCATTCCTCTCTTCAGGCGGGCTCCTGACTTCAACAACATCTTTTGAAAATAAATCGCCGTTCCTCTCTTCAGGCGGGCTCCTGACTTCAATAACATCTTTTGAAAATAAATCGCCATTCCTCTCTTCAGGCGGGCTCCTGACTTCAATCATCAACTCTGAAAATTAAACGCCATTCCTCTCTTCAGGCGGGCTCCTGACTTCAACAACATCTTTTGAAAATAAATCGCCATTCCTCTCTTCAGGCGGGCTCCTGACTTCAACAACATCTTTTGAAAATAAATCGCCATTCCTCTCTTCAGGCGGGCTCCCGACTTCAACAACATCTTTTGAAAATAAATCGCCATTCCTCTCTTCAGGCGGGCTCACTTCAATCATCAACTTTTGAAAATAAATCGCCATTCCTCTCTTCGGGCGGGCTCCCGACTTCAACAACATCTTTTTCGATTGTTCACCATCCTTATCAAATCTTGGAAACTGAGACGGCGTTCTGCTTTTCTGGCGGGCTTCTGACTTTAACAACATCTTTTGAAAATAAACGCCATTCCTCTCTTCAGGCGGGCTCCTGACTTCAATCATCAACTTTTGAAAATAAATCGCCATTCCTCTCTTCGGGCGGGCTCCCGACTTCAACAACATCTTTTGAAAATAAACGCCATTCCTCTCTTCAGGCGGGCTCCTGACTTCAACAACATCTTTTGAAAATAAATCGCCATTCCTCTCTTCAGGCGGGCTCCTGACTTCAATCATCAACTTTTGAAAATAAATCGCCATTCCTCTCTTCAGGCGGGCTCCTGACTTCAACAACATCTTTTGAAAATAAATCGCCATTCCTCTCTTCAGGCGGGCTCCTGACTTCAACAACATCTTTTGAAAATAAATCGCCATTCCTCTCTTCAGGCGGGCTCCTGACTTCAACAACATCTTTTGAAAATAAATCGCCATTCCTCTCTTCAGGCGGGCTCCTGACTTCAACAACATCTCTTGAAAATAAATCGCCATTCCTCTCTTCAGGCGGGCTCCTGACTTCAACAACATCTTTTGAAAATAAATCGCCATTCCTCTCTTCAGGCGGGCTCCTGACTTCAACAACATCTCACTAACTCCATCCCATCCACGTCGCCTTCCTTTGCTTCCTGCACCACTTTCTTCTTCCTGCATCGCTTCTTGGGCCATCCTTTCCTCCGAATTACCTTGTTTTGGAATTGCTTTCCTCCCGGGTTGTGTTATTTTTCTCTCGACTGCTGGGGATGTCTTTGGAACTAATTACTTACCTGCTGGGGTAATGCTGCTGGGAAAATCTTCTTTATTTACTCCTTTTCTACTTCCTTCAGAACCTTTATTCTCTCTCGAGATCGCTGGGGATTGAAGTGTCATCAGTTGGGGATTACCCTGTCGGGGGATCCCCTTTCCTTCTTCCTCTTTCCAAACCTCCTTCGGGGCTCGCGCTTCGCTCCCTTGAAAAACTTGTAGGATATAATGCTGCCGGTGGAGTCTCGAAATCAATGTTTCATTTTCCGAGGACTGCTGGGGGTGATACCGGCCTCTTGCCTTTCTGAACGCAAGCTTCCTCGTCTTGTCCTGTCTGTTGGGGGTATAATTTCATCTATCACAGCTTGTTGTTTTCTTTCTTTCAAATCTGCTGGGATAACCGGGTTCAAAGATCATTTCCTCGCGTTATCTAGCTTCTTTCCCTAACCAAGTATTTGGTTTCGAGAAAATTTTCGCAACAGGAGAAAATTTTCTGCCCCAGTTTGAGAATCTTCTTCGTGGCATGCTTTGCCGCCGACAACCCCTTTTTCCTGTTTCAAATCAAAGAAAAATTGGTTAGTTTTAAAATGTGGTGGCTGGTTGTGGTGCTCCTGCTGGGGATGGTTCTCCTCCTCTTTCCCTGCTCTGTGTTTCATTATCAGAACTTGCTGGGGATGTTTTATTATTTGATGATACTCATGCTGGGGATGGGTTTTTCCATTTATCCCTTCCCCGTTCTGTGTTTCTCAACTTGTTGGGGGTTATTTTGTTGAAGATGAGATTTCCTTTCTTCCTTTACCACTCTGTGTTGTCCGACCACCTCGGAACTTGCTGAAGATAACACTGCCGGTAGATTTTCATTTCCTCAAAATTGGTGTTTCACTCTTCTTGAAGGTTGTTGAGGATGACACTAATTCGAAGACCATTTCCCTTAAGACTTTCCTTCTTCCCCAAGTGGGTATTGACTTCCAGAAAATTTTCAAACTTGAAAAGAAAATTTTCTGCCCCAGTTTAATAATCTTCTTCGCACCCTACTTCTCCGCCGTCAATGGCATTTCCTTGCTTTGCATAATAATTGGAAAGTTGGTGGCAAGTTTTGAAGTCATTTCTCACTTGTTCTGACTAGACAGACCTTGATGGGGAATTTTTGATAAAAATGAGAAAGATAAAAAGAAACAAGATAGAAGACAAAGGAAAAAGAAAATGACTCTCTAGCAAGAAATATCTACAAAACTTATCAAACGCGAATACCAACTCCACTGGTCATGGCCTATCCTTCGTCGTTAATTGCCTTTCACGATTTCTGTCTCGTGATTTCCATCCGATTATCACCTTTATTCGACTCGTAGTGCCCGAAGGGTTTTCACTTTCAAGCCTCTCTCATTTTGATTTTCTCTCAGCTTTCGTCGTCTTATGGTGCCTGTGAAGGTTTTCACCGGTAAGACTCTCTCATTTGTATCACTTTTAGCTGGGGATTGGTGGTGTTACTGCTAAGACTCTCCTATTTTCTGCTGGAGATCGGAGTCTTTCTGTCGGGAATCAGAGTGTTATGTCCCGAGGAAACTTCTCTTATTTGCCTAGCTTAGCCTCTTTTGAAGATTGGTCAAAAGGTCTTTCTTTGGACCGTAATGTGGGTTCGGATAAGGTTAGAAAGAAATGGTATTAAAGGCTCGAAACAAAACAAAATGGGTTCAAAATTACAACCTTCGGAGTCTACATAAACATAACCTTTATTGCCCCAGTTTCTAGCTTGGGGATTTTTATTTACACTATGACCGAGCTGTGAAGCGCCTACGTATCCTCTTTAAGGAATCAGGTCAAACGTAGTTCCCAATTCCTCTTTTTTTTTTTTTTTTTTCATTTTTCTTTTTCTTTTCTTTATCTCTTTTTGTTGTTTTCTTTTTCTTTACTTTTCTTTATCCCTTTCTTCTTTTGCCTTTCAAACTTGTATTTCTAGTCTTTGCAACTAATTCCGAAGGAGGGGATGAAAGAATTTAAAATAAGGCTCAAAGGGTTGACGATGGATAAAGTGTTTAGATAGCAGAACAAAATGCCTTCGTCATTCCAATCTTCAAAACATGCCAAGTGTAAACAACACAATTAACATTCGTCATATCTTTAAAGCACAATTGGACAACACTCTCATTTTCATTATTGTGAATGACCCCACGTCGATTTGGCCAGCTTGCCTTTAAACTGTTTCCTTTTTAGTTGCCCCGGTTTCACATGACTCGGGATCCAAATAATCTCAAATTGTTTTTATTTCCTTTGAATGACCCGATCATCTTCCAATTGCTTCATGATTAACTTTTAGAATTAAGCCACAATTATGTGTGCGCATGTTATGTCACTAGATTCGGCGTTTGAGCACAAGACAAATCTAAAGGGTAAACAGAACTAAACAGATAAAATGACCGGAAGTAACAAAAGACCGAAAGCTTCATTAAACTAATGACGAAATGGTTCAATGATAAAACAAGCAAAACAAACTAGAGTACAGCCCTGAAACAAAACTGGGCAGGACCAAAGCAAACTGCTAGGACAAAAGGGTTTGACCACAAGAAAACCCTGAAAATAACTCGGACAACAAAAATGACCACAAAAACGAACCACCAAAGCTCCATCTAGTTGACCGAAAGATGGAGTATCTTCCCAATTTCCAAGCACAACATTTTAGCCACTAAGTTCTGCATCAATATTGCCAAGGCTGCCAACTGCTTCAACATTTTTAGCTCCAGTCGGTACACCCCCCAGGGGATTTGTGTGCCCCATGTCATCATCATCGACCACAATCAACCACCCTTTTTGAATCATTCTTTCTATTTCCTTTTTCAAGGTACGGCAACTCTCGATATCGTGCCCTCTGACATTGGAATGGTATGCACATCGTGCAGTAGGATCGAAGCTTCTTGCACGTGGATCGGGAGTGTATTCGGGGAGCGGCGTAATCAAGCCGACATGTTTTAACTTTTCAAACAGACTTGCATAGGACTCTCCGATAGGGGTGAGCGCCTTTTCTCGCTTCAGCAACCTTTCCTCCCTAAACGTCTTATTTGGCCTGAAACCTGACCCGGGGGGTTTCCGGTATGTTCGTGGGGGTTGGTAAGCCTTTTGTGGAGCTGGGTACCTGGAAGGAGAAGTACGATTTTGGTTGTCCCGGGGAGAGTAGTGGTGTTGGGGACGGGAGTAGCGTTGTGAAAACATAGTTGGGGGACGAGTAATTGAGTTACTCGAATGGCTGGAGAAGTTGTGATAGGCGGGTATATATGGAGAGTGCGGGAGATCATCCGGCATCGGGTTCATGGTACGGGTAAGGACAGAGTCCAGGAAGCTAGGTGGTGGCGGAGGTGGTGCTTTTCCATCCATCCACGCCCGATACATATCAGCCACGTGTTGTCTCAATATCTTGACCTCCTCTACTAACCCGTGGTTCCGTTCAACCGGCTGTTGTCGGGTACCTGTACCAACCCACTCAGTCTTGAGATTATCTGCCATTGTCCTCCGACTTCGTCTTACGGGGAAGAGTTATTTCAGAACCACAACCAACCACCTTTCTGGAAATGGACACAACAAAACAAAGCCAGCATGTCAGCATTAAGGTGTCCCGCTTATTGATCATTCTTCTTTTTTTTTCTATCTTTCTTTTCTTTTTCCCTTTTTGTGGTTTTTTCATTTTTGGATTGCCTACGTATCATGACCCCGCATGAATCGGACCGAGCGTAGTTCTTGCAAATTAATGCAAGAAATAAAGATATGTTTATTTGATTTTTTTTTTTTTTTTTTTTTTTTTTTTTTTTTTTTTAAAATTACAGAAACCGACTACAAACTTGAAAAACTTTCGCCTTTTGTATCGGAGATTTCTACAAAAAATAAGAATATTTTTGGCGTCAATTATGACTATTTCTACAAAATTGGCCACATAATGGCTTATTTGACAAAATGACTATTTTTGCAAAAATTATTTAAGAAAGATAAACTTGAAATTTTTTTTTTTTTTTATCCTGTGGCTCATGGGGCATCGTTCGGCATCACCATAAACCAACGCAAGACTATTTTTCATAAATTGGCCATGTAATGGCTTATTCAGACAAAGTGGCTCTTTTTGCAAAATTTTATTTGAGAAGATGCAGATTCAAAATTTTTTATCCTGGGGCCTATGGGGCATCATTCAGCACCGACACAGGCCAATACAAGACCGAAGAAGTTCAAATGCCAAAAGTGGCTATTTATGCAAGGACCGGCCATGTAATGGCTTATTGGATAAAGTGATTATTTTTGTAAAGTTGAGTGATGACTCAAAACTTGATTTTTTGCGGATACAGCCTTTCGACATTTCCGCGAGGGAATATTTCCAGGTTGTGTCCAAAATTATTTACAAATGACTCAAAGTGGCTATTCTTGCAAAAACAGCCTTTCGGCGTCTTTTTGAGGGACATTCGGCTTATTTTAAGCAAGAATAGCATCACCCGACTTATTTATAACAAAAAATAAAAATTTTGACATTTTTTGGTTATTTTTGCAAAAAGGGTGTGAACCCGGACTTGATTTTGCGGCTATGGCCTTGCAACATTTCCACAAGGAATATTTCAAGGTCGTGCTCGCAAATTATTAAAAATGATTCAAAGTGGCTATTTTTGCAAAAAACAGCCTTCCGGTGTCCTTTCGGAACATTCGGCTATTTTATAAAACAGCATCACTTCGATTTATTGAAAACTAAAATTCAACATTTTCGATTTTTTTTTTGAAAAAGGGTGGTAACCCCAACTTGATTTTTGCGGCTACGACCTTTCAACATTTTCGCGAGGGAATATTTCAAGGTTGTGCGCAAAAATTATTTATAAAGATTCAAAGTGGCTATTTCTGCAAAAACAGCCTTCCGGCGTCCTTTCGGAACATTCGGCTATTTGCAAAAACGGCATCACTTTGATTTTATTGACAAAATTAAACACACATTTTTTTTTTGATTTTTTAAAGGGGTGGTTGGACCCGATGAGGGTTGCCTACGTATCCCACCTAATGGCGAGAATCAAACCTGCGTAGTTCGGTCAAACAAACTACATCTTTAAAGGAAACAAACTATTTATTATTTTTTCGCACATTTTTTTTTTTTTTTTAGCTTAAAATTTTTTTTTTTTTTTTTTTAGTAAAAAAAACAAACTATTTTGAAATCACATATTTTTTATTTTACAACAAATGTTTTTTTTCTTTTTAAGTAAAAAAACAAACTATTTTGAAACTATTTTTTATTTTGATCAAACATTTTTATTTTTATTTTACAACAAACGTTTTTTTTTTTTTTTTCTTTTTAAGTAAGTAAAAAAAACAAACTATTTTGAGACTATTTTTTTCATTTTCCTCGATAAAAAAAAACGGTTAGCCTGCAAGTCTGAAGCAAATATATACATAAAACAAACAGGATGCAGCAGGATGGTCTTTTCATTTCAGGTCACCTGTCCTAGACGGACCCAACCCCTGTGTTGAGTCCCCTAAGCCAAATGCAACATGATGCAAATAAACGTTCCTACTAGGGATCCGGCGTGAAGCTTTGTTATTCTAGGTTCAAAAACCTGGGTTTATTGTTCTAGACTTGGCTTACCCGAGCGGACAGCTCGAGCCGAAGAGGAGGCAGCAACCCGGGAATACAGAAGCTTCACCGGTTTTGCAACTTATCCAAACCTCGTTCTAAAATGGGAATTAGACACTACACAGAAAAGAAGTCACACGAAGTGCACCCTTCTTCATGATTTAGAAGACTCGGAGAGGAGATTGGTTTCGACACAATTTATATGTACAGTTCACAAAATATCAAAGCAGTAAAAACAACATTTGCACATTGATGCCAACATGTAAAAGAATCAGATAATAAAATATGCCAAATACAACAGTTATTCCGAGCTCGAATTCTAAAGAAATCCCCAGCAGAGTCGCCAGAGCTGTCACACCTCTTTTTTACGCACCCGTGAGGATACAAAGAGTTTTTCCAATTAAAGGACAATCGAGATGGGATTTATTTTAATTATTTCAGAGTCGCCACTTGGGAGATTTTATGGTGTCCCAAGTCACCGGTTAAATCCCGAATCGAGGAAAAGAATGACTCTATTTAACAGTCCGCGAACCAGAAATCCGGATAAGGAATTCTATTAACCGGGAGAAGGTATTAGGCATTCCCGAATTCCGTGGTTCTAGCACGGTCGCTCAACTGTCGTGTTTGGCTTATCTATCTGCTTTTTACAATTATGTACTTAGTGCGAGTTAATATCCCTTTACCGCTTTTATTATTGGTTGTGATTTACGAAAGAGAAAGTTGCTTAAAAATATGCTTTCGAATCACGTCACATGAAATGCACCCGGATCCTCAACGTATTCTTATTCAACATTTCGGGGTTTGGATTTGGGTCGCATGAAATGCACACCCGTATTTAAAAAGGTAAAACTAAAATATGCGCCCGGATCGACTACTTATTTACACGGTTGAGAAAGGCGTGATATTCGTTAAGAAACGACGCATCTCGAAACCTAAGTATTTATATGTACATTTATGACGGCTATGTGATTAGTGTAACTATTGGGCGAGGCGTACCTTTGATTCAAATCTAAAGCGAACTACATCTCACTGTATCTCACTTAAGAGTTGATTCCAAATTACTTAAAACTTGCTACGAACCACACCGCATGAAATGCGCCTGTGGTTCCTGACACGCTTTGTTCATTCTTGCCCAAAATCGGGGTCGGGTCACATGAAATGCACCCCCGACTCTTTTTAATCTAATTACGTCATTCCGTTGAGTGACAACTCCCTAGCTAATCTTGCTTTTAACATAAGGTCTATCATTTAACAGGTTTGGAGATTATACACATGAGTAGAGAAGATTGAACAAAGATACAACAGACTAATTCGGATTTACGTGCATATCTAATGATAGTGTATCTTTGGTCTAGCTACATTTCCGTAACAAAACTAGCAATACAAATTTAATTGGAGAATAACAGAATGTAATTAAACATAAGAACTATAAACGACTACATGTTTCAATAGACTTTATGTACAAGCTTCAAACTTCATTCTTTTCGTACCAAGGAACTACAAAAACAGAGGTGTGTACCTGGAATGCGGAAGGACAAGGAAGAGTGAGCAATGGCAATGCAGCAACAGCAACAAGAACAGTAACAGGAACAACAACCAAAGACCAATAATAACCACAGTAAACCAACAGCAATCAACAGTATACCAGAAAGCCACAACAACCAATGCAATCAAATAGACCAATAGCCCCAACAACCAGTGACAAACTGGATTGACAGCCACCAAAACCAGCCAGGCAGCACCACTACAGTCACAAAACAACAACCAGCAGCAACCAAATAGACCAACCAGCCACACAATAGACCAAGTGAACAACAAAAAGAGTGGCAGTGGACCCAACAGTAACAACACACTAGCACTGAACTGGCAGCAACCCAAAAGACCAACCCCAGGCAGCAAACACTAACAGACCAGCTACCAATAGACCAAAAGCAACCCCAAACAAACCAGGCAGCAATATCAGCACACACGACCAACCAATGGCAGTAGCCACAATAACACAGCAACAACAACTAACAGAAGAACCAGCACTACCAACAACACTGTGCACAGCAACACACGACGACCAAGAGCACCCAAATGAACACTGAAACAGCAGAAGAACCAGCACTACAACAAACAATGGCCAACTATTCAATCACTGAAGCAAAATAATCGAAACAGTGACTAAGAAACCAATCAAACAGTGGCCTTTCTTGTATCTTTATATATGTGTATCGAGGTGTAGCTTGCTGTCTATTTTCTCTCCAGGTTTCTAGTTGCTCTCAGGTATTTCGGTCCCTCTCTATGTATGAATCTTTTGCTCTCTAAGTGTCCTATGTATCCATCAATGTATATATGAATCCCCTATTTATAGCCAATCCCCTCTACTTTGGCTGGCCAGCATGTTAAACTAAGGTTACTCCCTACCCTGACTCCCCAACCCATCATATTCCCTGTAAACCCACTATCTCTTGTCCAAAGTATGGACTTAAACCTTAAACAACAAGGCTGGTGGCAGGGACCTCAGTGGGGATGCCCTGCTGTGCTCAGTTCCACTAGCCCTTTGTATGGGTGTGTGATTAAACAATTATCCTATTAACTACAACCAATCAACCCTTTAATCTGAATCAAACAGTAACTAAGTCCCACACTTGTGTTGCATACGGGCAGGCCAGGGATCAAGGAACTAATCAGAAATATGAATTAATTGTTTGACGACTTCAATCACATTGAACCTATGATTCGTTTTAACTACTGAAAAAGGAGGGAATTGGCCAAATAAAAGGCCTTGAATGAGAAGAACAGACCAACGGGCATGAGAAATTAAAAAGCATGAGAAATTGGAACAATGAATAAAAAAAACACATATTCACACAATCGAATTAAAAATGAGCAAAGAAGGAATGAATACCTCATAAGAAAATTGCCGACCCAAGCTTTGAACCAAAATGCGGAATTATTGAAGCCAAACGGGCTTTAATCAAGATGTTCTCGATTGAGAACACCTAGACTAAAGTCCCTTGGACTTCAATTAAGGCTAACTCGGCTTGAATTGAATTTCTTCAAAAATTAGGGTTCTTGGACTCGGATTTGGGGCTTTTGTATTTTTTGGTTAGATTCGAAGCAAACCAATGTCAATGGGAGTGTGGGGGAGGTGTGGGGAGACCGTGGTGTGAATTTGGGGTGATTTGGCATAGGTTCGAGTTTGACTCGAACCTTCAAATGAAGATTCGAGGAGCTCCGGCATGATTCGAGGTTAATGGAGGCTGGGATCGTGATGGGGGAGGTGAGGGGAAGGTTTTGGCGTTGGTTTGGGTTTGATTGGCCTACCGGAACCGCCGTGAGGCGATTTCCGGCAGCGGCGGAGGAGGGCGGCGTTACACCGGGCTTTGAGAGCTTCTGAAGGAGATGAAGGGAGAGGGGGGGTCTGGCTTGGGGGGCGGGGTATGGAATGAGGAATATATACCGGAGATGAGATTGAATCCTGATCGTTGGATCATTTACGATCAACGATCAGGATCCCCTCACTTAAACCAAACGACGTCGTTTGGTTAAAGCATAGTCCGAGTGTATATTGGGATTAAATGATTAATCTGGGCCGTTGGATAATAAAATCCAACGGTCCAGATCAAGTGTTATACAGGCTGAGGCTGGACGGGTATTTGGGCTAGGTTAGAAGAAATCCGTTTGGGCCTGGCTTTTAGACTGAATTTGGCCCAGATCGGATATTATATGCTATATTATATGCATATGTGTATATATATATATATATATATGTATGTATACATATATATATATATATACACACATATGTATATACCAACCTATAACACCGCTGTTTTTACTACAATTAACGCACACAATTACATATTACCCAAAAAAATGTAAATCACATGACTTCGATATCAAACACTGAAAATGCAAAACTTAGCATATATTTTTTGTATTTTTAATTTAAATAAATAAACGTGCACACCAAAAGATAAAATAACACAAAATCACAAAAATCGTACCCAACACGAAACTATTTTTATTTTTGAATTTTCTGGGAGTACTTCTCAAGTAAGGCAAAAATCACGTGCTCACAGTGTGTGCAAAATTTCAAGTCATTCGGATGAGATTTGATAGACTTTTTGATGAAAAGCATAAATTGAGAGTTTTTTGGAGTTCTTAGGCTTGAATCCATGGTCAATTTGATGTTTCGATGTTGTTTTAGGTATTTTAAAGATTGGTATAACTTTGGATAGTAGTATATGACTTGTTCGTACTTTTGGTTGAGGTCTCGGAGGTCTCGAAATGATTTTAGATGGTTAACGGGAAGTTTGGAGTTAAGAGTTTGCAGCTGAAACTGCTGAGTCTGCTGTCATAATCGCACCTACGGCTTGGGGACTGCAGGTGCGAGCCTGTAGAAGTGGTTGAAGCACCGCAGATACGATTTGAGGCGAAATGGTGTTCGACCGCATATGCGGTCAAGGCACCACAGAAGCGGCACCGCATTTGCGGATAGGCAGTCGCAGGTGCGGAAAATCCTTGTTTAATGAATTGCACATGCGATCTAGTCTTCGTAGAAGCGGGACGGCATGTGCGGTCCCAGACCCGCAAATGCGGTTTCATTGGGCAGACAAGCAGCATAATCGAGGGTTTAGTTTCAAAACTTGGAAAATTGATTTGGGAGCTCGGATTGGCGATTTTGAGAGAGATTTTCACCTTGGTGTTTTGGGAAAGTAATTCTTACTCAGTTTTGATTAATTTCCATGAATCTATGCTTAAATTCATCATTTAAATTCGAATTTGGGGTGAAAATTTGGAGAAAAGTTGGAAAAGTTCCTAGACCTAATATTTGAGTTTGAGTCATGATTTTGATGTCAGATTGGAGTAATTTCTATATATATGGACTCATGAGAGTATGAGGATTCTGAAAATATAAATTTTACTCAATTCTGAGGCGTGGGCCCGAGGGGCATTTTTGTCGTTTTACCTAATTTAGCGTATTAGCTTAGAATTTATTTGTATGATCACTTACTTGAAGTTATATTTGTATTATGCAATTGAATTGAAAAGATTTAAGCCATTTTGAGTCGAGTACTCGTGGCAAGAATGTGATTTCGGGTTGATTTTGAGCTGATTCGAGGTTAGTAGCTTGCCTAACATTTGTGTGGGAAAATTCTCCTTAGGATTTAGTACTGTTGATATTTGAAATAGCTTATACGTGACGATGACGAGTGCGTACTTGTGCTAATTGTTGGAAATCTTTTTTTCATTAAGTAATTTTAATTATGTTTTCCCTCCCTGTTTATTCTACTTGTAATTAAGCCTGATGTTAGATTAGGGAATCATGTCTAATTTCTTTAATTGCTCAAACTGCCTTATTTGAATTATGTGATGCATGCTAGGTTAGATACACCTGTTTTATCTTGGAGTGAAATTGAACTTAATTGAGTATTCTTCGTGTTGTTATTGCACGTTTATTTTGGGACATGGGACGGTATCCTGGGAGATCCCCTGCACATATATTTATTTATTTGGACTGTAGTGCGAGATACCAAGAGATCTCTAGCACATATTGAGGATATTGAGAGATCCTTGGGATACCGGGAGATCCCCAACATATATATTGAGGATACTAAGAGATCATCGGGATGCTGAGAAATCCCAACACACATATTAGGGATACTAAGAGATCCTCGTGAAACCGAGAGATCCCCGGTTGTTATCTCCGTGTGGAGCTGTATTTCTTTCTGTGATTATCTTGTCTCAGTTATTATTGTTATTGTTTTTTCTATCTTGTGTTACTCCTTACTGTAGTACTTAATTATACTGTCCTAGTTTATATTGTTATACCTTGTACTTTATTTAACCTCAGTTGACTTTCCTCGTTATTACCCGACTGAGGTTAGGCTTGGCACTTACTGAGTACCGCTGTGATGTACTCATGCCCTTTCTGTGCATATTTTTATGTGCAGATCCAGTTACTTCCACTCAGTCTTATCACCTTTGAGTGAATTTAGGTGAATTTCCGTTTCGAAAAAGGGTATATTTGGACCAACTATGTTATAGTAAGGACATATATGGACCAAATATGTGACGGTAAGGGCATATATGGGCTAAAGTATTAACGAAGGAAAAATATGCTCAATTTCGTATAGTACAAGAGCATATTTGAACCTTTTCCGTTAATTGTATTTATCACATACATCACTTAATTTATCAAATGAATAAGTGCCAGCGTCATTTTATCTTATACCACGTCGTTGAAATGAAGTCTTGTACTACATTTGCATTAAGGAGTTCCTCACCACTTTTTGAGGTTCAGGTGTACGTATAGCTTCTGCTTCTATTCCAGGTTTTAGAAACGGTGCGTGATGTAGTATTCTTGCATAATGAACAATGTTTTGCTGATGCTCAAAAGAATTAAGACACGTTTATGTCCAAATTTCTTGATTGTAGTGTGTTATAAGATGGGTTGCAAAGGAACTCTCATCCTTTGGTATAAAGATTATATAAGTTGCTACGCTCTTGTTAAAAGTTCACATAGATCTCTTAGTTGGTTGGACTGTAAATAAAAGGGATGACTTTCGGATGAACTTGTTCGAGCATTTTCTTCTCTTTCTGTCAACTTGAATTTTACTGCTGGATCCTATGTGAAGCTCAATACTTTTATCAGCAATTTTGTGCATCTTCTTTTAATTATATTCCACATCTCTTTCCATTCTTTCATTCCCATATCCATCACAAATTTGACAAATTTGGTCAGCTCCATTATCAGGATGTTACTACTGGACAGATGGTAGGTAATCTTCGAACTGGCCTGGGCTGGGCCGTACTGATGTGAATCCCTTCAACGGTGTGGTTGCAGTCGGCCATTCTGGTGGAACAGTCAGCATGTGGAAGCCTACAAGCGCTGCTCCCATAGTGAAAATGCTCTGCCATCCTGGACCAGTTACTGCTCTTGCATTCCATTCTAACGGCCATCTAATGGCAACTGCTGGTATGGAGAGGAAATAAAGATTTGGGATTTGAGGAAGTTTGATCATATTCATTATCATCATCACAAAAAGGAAAAAGATGCTCGTACACACATTAGATTTGCTAACTTAATTGATCCTACTGTGTCTAGATCAGGGTTCCCCTTGTTAGCTTTGTACCATTGTCCTGAACATAGATAAGTTTGGCACAAAATTATAATTTTTATAATGAACTACATACAATATTCTAAAACTATAACTTGATATTTTAATGTTAACGGTTAATAACACAATACTGGTCACTATAATTCGTCAAATTGCAATAATATTACAAAATCCATCCGTCCAAAAGAAAATGATAGTAATTAGCTGGTGGTTAGTTAGATCATAGTAGATGGCAGACCTTTTTTATAAAATACACAAGTTTGGAGTAATTTTAAAAATGTTAAAATATCAAACTGTGTTATTTTGGGCCAAAAATAGGTTTAGAGCTAGTTTTGGGATTTGAAAATTTTGTTTTCAAAAAACTGCCAAAACATGTTTAAAATCTATAAACAAACATGTTTTGCGAAATTTTATTTGGAAAATTTTGGCAAAATCTACGGCAAAATGGGGGCATCTTCTCAACCTACTTTTAATAGTTAGATTAACTAGTGAGTTAAGTGAAACAATTTGATTTTCTTGTTTCTGGTGTAGTGCAAAGTGGACTGGATTGTGTGGTCATTTACCAACAGACCAATTGGCAATCCATCAACTTTATAAAAGAAAATGACAAAAGGGAGTGTCCTACGCCTTGTTCCCCCATTTAGAAAAATAGGTGTAAATAAATAGTACTTACACCTGTTGGACAGAACTTTGAACCTCTATTTTCACTTGGTTGGGGTAAGGTTCAGTATACACTCTATTCTTCCCCAGACTCATACACTAGGTTTGTCGTTGTTGTTTTCGCTTCGAGAAGTTTGAAAACCTTGTGGTGTTGATGGTGTCATATTTTGTATAGGATCATTGATTTACTGGAATGCATACCTTGTTAGTCAAAACATTATGTTTAGTTTGAACTACTATGACCTGAAATAGTGTGTAAGCTTACAACTACTGGTGTGAGAGTCACCAGCAGTTTGCTATACTGTCAAATGAATTCTTATTTGCTATTCTGCTGCCTCAACTCTTTGGGGTTACACGTTCAACGCACACGTCCAGAGACCAGTATAGCTAATTGGTGCGGATATTCCTTCAGATTTAAAAGTGACATCTTTTTATTATTTTTTTTAACAAGTCCAATTTTTTAAGTCAGTTTTTATTGACAAAGACTAAAATGGAAATGAGGGAAGAAAGTAAGTAGTATAGATCAAGCTTAATCTGTACAGCAAGTCGAGTTGCAATTACAACAATTAGGAGATCGAGATACAGGGACTTTGGCTTGCTTCATGAAAAGGAAATCAGTATCACATATATAAACATCTATGTACTTATATCATATCACCAGGAATGGCTAGCACTTCTTCGGAGCTTTCTGCGAAAAGGCCTGCATGCTTCGATGCTCAGATCAACTGCAGCTGCAAGAGCCATGAAAATGGCAACATCCTCCACACAGGTCACATGTCGCATAGCAAGTTGCACGAGGGGCTTGCTGCATTTCCCTTCCCCTTGCACCCGACAGCTCATGACAAACCCGCCTGCTACAGGACTTAGTGACGTGAAATCTCCACTGCCTCTTGGACTATGCAATGGACTTGATGCTGCTCGAACCTGTCTGTCCGTGTCTATGTAGAACTCCCCACCCTTTTCAGCACTGATCAAGATCTCGGACATGAGAAGATCCGCGCATTCCTGCTCATCAGATAGCAGATGAAAGCGACAGCAGATGGAGTCTCTGATCCCACGTTCACGCCATGCTTCAAGCTTTCCCCATGGCTGCCAGCTTTCAGGCCTGCAAACATCAGACCGAACAATCAACCAAGCTCCTGGGTTGGATCTGGCCACCCAATCACAACCTGTTGATGGCACAAAAGGAGTTGTTATGAAGGCTGCAGCAACAGCCGAGCCAGAGAGATCATGAATCTTCACCTTCCATCCTTTCCTCTCTCTTTTATCAATGTCAAGTTCAGAGCTATCACTAGAGCTTGACCAAAAATTACTCAACGGATCTCGTGGGGATACCCTGCAAGTTCAAGGTAGCAAAATACATTTACATTCGACCAGACTTAACAGTCCCTTATGGAAGCTGAAAGCAGGGCAAGAAATGATAATCCTAATATAAGAACCTTATTTAAATCAATTCTGGCAGGAGGAATAATAGAGGAAACGAGTGATCTGGGAGATATAAATGAAGCAACTTAAAGTTTAGAACCAAAGAACGAAATGCCTGTGTCAATGTAAATAGTCCTCATCCATGTCCGAAACACGAATGGAAAAGATTCATAATCTACAAGAGAGCAAAAATTGTACCGGTCTTGACTAAACTTGCAACTAAATATAGGTTGCTTGATAGTTCCTTGAAGCTGAACAATTTGAGGACTTAGTTTTGTCTTATCTTCAAACTGGAAAATGTATCTTGGATCAGGGTCCAGCTTCACTCTTAAATGAAGCTCTGCTCCAAGGTTTCTATTTAGCCGCTTGTTCTTGCCAATGCCTATCCATCCATTGAACAGAATGACTGGCTTTCCGTCACCCCACTCAGGACCCACTTCCAACTTAAATGTCCCAATCTGCTGCCTTTTAATACCAACACCACAGTGTGTTCCTTTGCGTCCTGTGAAAACAACAATCTCTAGACATGCGTGATGCTTTAATAAACAGCCAGGTTCTAGTAATGCTTTCAGATCAGATTCTTGAAGATAAAAACTGGAGGCTGTATTGTTAGTATCTGGAGTAGCTTCAGGAGAAGATACCAGGGGAATAGATGTTGTCTGCACAGGAAAACCTCGAAGACGGATCTCACATACATAAGGAGAAGATAGCGCACTTATCCCTGATTTTGCACCAGTAGCTGTCCCACGCACTCTCAACCCTAGTGACCCTATTGAGAGCCTAATGAAAGCCTGAGGATTCATTCTGGTCAAAAGACCGCCATTTGTTATTAAGCTAAATCCCAAAGTTTATAAAATCCTGTCAAGTTAAGAACAGTGATCAGGGTAGTAGATATTTATTTATTTAGAATCTCAAATCCTGTCAAGGTGTGCTAAGCTTTCATGTTAATATTGGTTAAATAAACTAAGAAGGAGGTATGTGAAGAGATCTTCCCGTAAGACCAGCCACATGCCAGATTTACATCCATTAGACAAAGAATCTCTATAAACTTACGGTAATCTAAAGTTGCAAGATTGATACAATATAAAAGTTGAAAAATCAACATGCTTCATATTTGCACATATGCGTTGAAGTTTCAAGTTGGTCATCTTAAAGATAGGAAATACAGTAGAATTGGCAATATCATAGATAAGACAAATAAAAGGACTACCAGTTGCGTTTCTTTACATTATCTACACAGATAACACCATAGATTATTTCCGCAACCAGCCAAATCTGATGATAGATCGAAAGAGAAAATTTTGCATATGCTGCAACTTTTTTATATGAATATCGTCAACAATCCTTCTATCAGCTATAACTGACATTCAGCACTATTAGGTAGATTCTGTAATGAGCAAAGGAATAATACAGTAAAAAGAAAACGTGCACGAATAATCTAGTAAATACTGTAATCAAAAGGTGAAAATGCGTCAATAAAAGAAATATCATACTCATGTAAACCAAAGAGACTAACGCAAGTGAAATCCCTTCCTTTTGATGGACCTTTATGTTATATCACATTTCTTCAGTAGAATGTCGTTAGACCTCTATATAATGCAACACCACAATATTTTGCTCATTATAATGTTGCACGGAATACAGTTGTAGGCCAACATACAAATCTCTCATTTGATCATCGATCAGATACACAGAAAAACACTCGTCTATAGACCTTCCTAGCAGGTAAAAGGAAAACATTATAAGCAAGAAAGATAACAACCACTCAAATGAACACTAACTAAATTACCCTAAGCTATAAAGTATAACCCTAAGTTTTTGTAATTCATGCAAATCAGCCTGGGGTCAACCCTTAAGACGAACCACAACATTCGAAACTTGGGGGAATAATGCGCCTGCCCCTCTACTCTACTTTTGTAAAAACCTTCCCTCATTATTTCATCTTCTTCACTGACAAAGGGTGAAAGTTAAAAGGGTTTAATAAAGCTCAGCTTGAACTGTAATTCCCAGTAAAAATAGCTCAAGAATGCTCCCAAAACCTATGTATGCACTTCATCATCATAAACAATGTCACTAAAGCAATCAATCCAAGTTTTTGTATCATTATCCACTTTTCAGTAAAAACTCCAAACTACCCACTTTCGACTAAAATCTCCAAAACTTTGTATCCTTGTCCACCATTACATAATGAACCACATTTAGTATATAGTTTAGTCTCAATTGAGATACACACAATGATGTTCGAATCTAAAGAACTTGTAAATTAGCAGACAACATTTTCCATAAGTGATGATAGCTCGCTTGAATTAGCATTCCACTAAACATACTGTCCATATAAAAAAAAAAAAAAAAAATCAATAGTTCTGTTCTATGCTTCACTTTTCAGCTTCAATTTTTAGCCATTAATTGTTCAAATAAGAATTATACATTGAAATACGCCCAGAAACCTAAATTTTACTTCAAAATTAAAACAAGCAAAGTAGAAACCACTTACTGCAAAAAATAAACATAAAAAACCCACTTACTAGGAAGCTTTCTCTTCCTTTTATAGCAAAGAAAAAGTCACTTTTGGAGCCAAATTCTTCCAAATGCCTGGAAAAATCTTGATAATAAAAATTCTAAATTTTCAGAGAAATTTCAATTAAAAGAGAAACTTCAAGCTCTCTCTTTCCAGTAGATCCAACTATAATAATCCAATTATATCTGTTGATAGATCACGAGAAAACGCCATTTTTTAATGTATATGTATGTTGTCACCTATATATGGATATTTGGTAAGTGTAGAAACATTCTCTCTGTATAAAAATGAGTTAAAAAGGGAAAGAATGGAAGAGGAAGAGAGAGGGAAAGGAGAAATGGGGCTTCAGTATTTAGGACGAAATAGGCGGAGAAAGTAAAGGTAAATTATTCATTTAATTCCCTACAATAACAAACTAATTATGATATTAAGGCAAGTATGGAGTAATATTTTCCTCATCTCTTCTACCGAGTTATAATAATTTGAATTAAGAAAAATAATTTTACAGAGATTTTTTCTTTGATTTTATTACTTATCTTTCTTTTTTAAAAAAAAGTCATACTATAACTAATAAAATATTCATAACGAGACATAGATCTCCCCAATAATTTCTCATTAAAAAAAAGATGAAGAGTCTTTTAAGTTAAACAATATTTAACTTTGAGGATTATAATTTATTGGCACGTTGATGAATAAAACACAATACCTAGGCAAGGCCTTCAATTTTTCGATTTGATTGTGTATTATTTGAATTCAACTTTTGGTCTTTAGCTTAAAAATAAAATAAAATTTAATTCGAACAAACACATGTTTAATTTGATTCGATATTTTGTGTTTTGATATGGTTTTTAGAATTTGCTATATTTTAATTTTTAACTAGGTGGGAAACTGATTAAAAGTCACAATATAAACATACTTTCTCGAAGTAATTAAAAATTAAATTAGATAATAAACTTATTGTGATTTTGACATAATTCAACAATACGTTGCTAAGAATTTTCCTGCAAAAAATGGGCTAATAATATTGTTCAACAATACAATCTTTTCTAAAGTTGGTAGTAGTTGACACAATACATTCCTTCCCGTGGTGCAGCGTATGAGACTGCTCTTTCCTTAACTAGAGGTCTCGAGTTCGAGCCCCGGGTATGCAAAAATCTTTGATAGGGAGCGCTTCCCTCCGAACGGGGCTCTACATGGCACGAATCCAAATATAATCGGGCTCCAATGCACGTATCAGACACCGAATAGAAAAAAAATGATATTCTCATAAGATGGTCCCTCAACAAATTTGATATTTTCATTCATCAAATTTTGATAAATTCATTAGGAAAATAAGGCTCTTTTTTCTAATATAAGGACAAAAGACTTTAATTTTTAATGCGACAAGAAGGAAAAAGTTTAAAGAATTAAAAACTTTCTCTGCAACTTTATTGGTATGAAGTGGGAATATATGAAAAAGAAATCCAAACATTTGGCAATATTTGGTGTTTTTGCACTTTCTGTGCATGTACAAACCCACTGAGGTACACATACAAAAGTTTAAAAATCAAAAGAGAAATACTAAAAAGAATCTCTAAAAAATTAAACTTTGCAATCATCGTCAAATTGAAACAAACAAGGATTCAAGATTCAATAGATCCTGCAATAATTGTATCATTACATGACTAATCATGTATAAATAAAACCGACAAACTGCACCAAATTAAATATATCAAATTGATTAAAACAAATACTTGACTAATGGCTTGGTTTAATTTGAATTGATATTGAAAAAAAAAGTTACTCAAACGGTAAAGCTTGATATCAACAAAAAAAAGTCCAATGTAATTCAAATCAATCAGACATTACATATATTATTTTTCAAAATATTATATACATAACTATTTTAATTAGAATATATATAAATATTTATTAATTTTGTTCTCCAAATTCTGGCCGATGATCTTATTTTTATTTATGGACTAATTTCAGGTTGTCATCTTTGTTTTAGACATTGCAATGGTTTAAACTGTAAAAATGCAAAAAGCCGTTTTAGTTTTTCCATTAGTGTTTAGGAAAACATGTTTGTTAGCCGTAACTATTTTAGTACGGCTTAGTACTTTTAGACAATGCTCATTTTATTATGACTCATTAGCGATACTTCTTTTATCGAGCTATAATTGTTGCATATTATCGGGAAGAGAGATATTTGGAGCACTAGTTACATATTTTGTGCTAGAAGATCTTATCGAGAAAAAACCATGAAAAAATCAGACCAAATCTAAAAATTCGAGATAAAAAAATTGGCTTCTATTAGTTTGGTTTGATTTATTGATTTTAACAACCTGGCATAATTGGTTTGATTTGATAAATGAAAAATTCAAATCAACACGGCTTATGTACACCCCTACCAGTATATGACTACACAGTTCAAGACTTCAAGGGCATTAATTGGACAGATGTATTGGTGAAAAAATAGATGTGACATATGGATTAATGATGTGTTGACAGGTTACATTCGAATAAGATCATTAAAAGAAGAATAGTAAGGCATAGTTAAAATAACCACGAAATTGCTTATGAAAGATACTGTATCTCACAACTAGGAAAGAAGAGATAGGCACGTGATTAATGAAGATTACAAAAGAGGAAGATTCATCGACAATTACAAATATGAAAAATGAAATCAACATAATCCCTGCTATACATGATTATCTGTTCGGTTATGAATAATCTGAGTAACATGCAATTAATGTAGTTAACGTTATTAACGTACAAGAATTAAGTGGGAAAAATAGTTGTGTACACCTCTACTAACCGGCATATAACTACACAGTTCAAGAATTCAAGGGCATTAATTGAACATATGTATTGGTGGAAAAATAGATGTGACATATGGATTAATGATGTGTTGACAGATGGCATTCGAATAAGATCATTAAAAGAAGAATAGTAAGGCATAGTTAAAATAACCACGAAATTGCTTATAAAAGATACTGTATCTGACAATTGGAAAGAAGAGATAGGCACGTGATGTATGAAGTTTACAAAAGAGGAAGATTCATCGATAATTACGAATATGAAAAATGAAATCAACATAATCCCTGCTATAAATAATTATCTATTATTACTATAACAGTTATGAATAATATGAGTAATATGCAATTAATGTAGTTAACATTATTAACGTATAAGAATTAAGTGGGAGAAATAGTTACATATTGTAACCTTATATAAACTCTCCTCACTATACTTTGTACGATCATCAACGAATTGATAAATATATGCAATCAATCTTTTACTTTTATATCTGTGCTTGATTGAAGATTGTTACTCACAATTCTTGGAAGAAAGCTACAATAATCAATAAGAGTTTTTTTCCTTCATTTATTGAATATTTAATTTTTGTTACCTTTTTATTTTTTTATATTTGAAAAGTGAAGTAAACTTGAATATTAGAAACCCGATTTATTTCAATATTTACTTTGACCATAAAAACTATTTTGGTTAAATAAATTGGTTCCGTCGCGAGAAATATAATAATCTTTTCACTTTTTATATTTTATCTTTAATAACGAAAGATATCTACAACTAATGAAACTGTTCAGGTGAGTGATGGAGATCAAGGAAGGCAACAACGTGAAACTCCACAGCACCGTACACCCATAGCTACACCACATCACTCATGAGAAAATTCACTTGAAACATCTGTTAATCATAATGCTGGACAACAGTTGACAAGTAAACAAATGAGCACGACAGTTTGAAGCAATTTATTGCCCAACAAATTGGTAAAGATTTGCGTGTTTTGTAACTGGATTTTCGAGTGTAGTGCAGGCTTCAACACCAGTAAATACAACCATAAAAAACCCTCGTTCAGGGCTTGAAAACTTTGGAAGTGGGAAAATGCCAAAAGACTCTGGAGCCGGAAGATCATAGGGGTATTTTAGTAATAGGTTCTATAGTAACTGTATGATCCTTTTTGGGCAAATACCTAGCGACAAACTCCTATGTTTCCTTCATTACGATATTTCTAAACAAGTTTCTAGATAACAAGCCTAAAGGTTTTCTTCTTGATGAGATCGATAATGGTGACGATATTTGACAATCTTGATGTTAATGGCGATATTAATTGTGACCTTGATATAACCTGAAACTGCTAACTAGGATGAATGTGCTAACTATGAATATGATGCTAAAAATAAACTGATTTTATATCACCATTCAGTTCGAATTAGCAAAAGTAATGTCTCTTTGCGTAATAAGGTTTCCAAACATTCATGATCTAGATATGGATGAGTCGAATGACTTTGGCTGAGTACACCAAATAATTCTAATTTTCAAAAGTTGGTACTAACCTTATAAAAGTAGCTCAATGAGCAAAATGAACGCATAGAACAGACACTAGGAGTAATGCCCGTGACCAAAGGAATGGACATTAACATATATTCACAACAATCTTAGAAGCAAAGTGCAACACCATTGCCAATTCCCAAAAAGTTCAAAATACCCGATATTCCTAAGTATGATGGGACTACTGACCTGCGAGACCACGTTACTGCATTTACTATAGGAGTCATGGCAATGACTTAACTAAGTAAGAAATTGAATCAGTTTTGGTGAAAGTTTTTGGTTAAACCCGAGCTTTAACTTGGTATTCACTCATATCTGAAAATTCTATTGATTCTTTTGTTGAGCTTGTAGTTTCATTTGTAAAAGCATATAATGGAATATATCTTTAAAGTGAAACAAAAGAGCACGGAATTGCTCAGGGATTCGTAGATCGATTCAGCGGGAGAACACGGTGTTACCGCGCGTACTTGATAATTGGTCAGTTATGGCATTTGTAAGTAATTTGAATTAGAAAAGTTTAGAAGCCACATGAAGATTATAAGAAAGCTTGCATGAGTTCCCTACAACAACTTAGAATGATATATATAACAGACACAACACACATTTACAAATAGAAAGAGACATGGTATCTCAGCCAAAGGTAGAAGAAAGGTTCAGGTCTAGACGTTCAGCAACAGAAAGGAGGTTTGGAAAAAATAAGTATGATTATAACTTGGGACTCGCGGGATGAGATTCCAGATCAAAACAAGAACATGCACGGTTTGATCAAAGATCGAGAAAAATGAGACAAGTTCTTTTACCTGATTCAAAAGAAACTAGATACAACAAGAAACAATGAATCAAAATTTTTGATCAAAAATAGGAGTAGCCATGCTGAGAGGTATAAGTGATAAGGTACGATGTCCACAAGAGATGATGATAGATCCCAGCAAAAGAAGCCAGGAGTTCAGGTGTGAATTTCATAATGATTATGGTAATAGAACAACAGATTGCAGGCTCTTACAAGGGGATGTTGAGTATTTAGTGAAAAACGATTACCTCACTGATCCGTTTAGTGAAAAAGGAAAATAATCATATATGAAAAAAAAATAAAGAACCACCAAAAACCCCATTTCCAAAGAGGACGGTAAATGTTATAACTGGGGGTGAAGAGGTTAACAGAGTAACATACACGACAACAAAAAAGACAGCCAAGATTTCAATAACTCATGGGACGCGAGTCCATCAAATTCTAGAAGGAGACAACATGACATTTGATAATGAAGATGCGGATGGCTTGATCATTCCTCATAACGATGCATTTGTAATATTTCTACTTGTTTATGATACTAATGTCAAGCGAGTCTTGATTGATCCAAGTAGCTCCGTGAATATTATATTGCTAGGAGTGGTAAACCTAGGCTCTGATACCAACTTGTCACGACCCCAAATCCGGTCGTGATGGCGCCCAGCACACTGCTAGGCCAGCCCGACCAATCAACAATAACCACGGAGCCACAAGCTCACTTTATCCAATTTAAGCATAACAATTGATAGATATATTTAAAACAGGGAACCAAGTCCCAACATGTGCCAACTCCCATAGACCGAAGGGTCAAGAGTCATGAGCCTCTACTGAACATGAGTGTATAAAGGTTTACAAGATACCGAGTGCGGAAAGAAAAGTCAATACAAAATCAAGAGACAGTAAGAAGGAATATCGGGTCCTGCGGACTCTGCAGCTACCTCGAATATCCACAAATGTCGCCTCGCACAGCCACTGGATCACTGCTGAGAGGTACCTGGATCTGCACACAAGGTGCAGGGAGTAAAATGAGTACTGCCAGACAGGTAAGAAATCCGCAATAAAGCACTATGTAAAGCTGTAATCAAATACCCTGTCACAGAATCAATATCAACTGTACCTGTACCAACAAGTACCAGCAAAACAGTATAACAGCTAGCGGATGTAGCTAAATGCAATGCAATGCATGATATGACCGCTACGGCGCGTAGCCCGATCCAATTTGGGTACCCGTGCTCACTGTGGGGGTTCAGACTCCGGAGGGGCTCCTACAGCCCAAGCACAATATCACTGCGGCGTGCAGTCCGATCCAACATATATACCGCTGTGGCGCTCAGCCCGATCCACTACCAGTCAGCTAATATGCAAATACAGCCTCGCAGGCTCGAAAGTAGTTTTCGAAAACTCTTTTATCATTTTTCAGTTGAAAACAGAAATATCAAGTTCCAGAGATTGGAAATAGCATGATAACAGAAACAGCTACGGACTGGTAGTAACTAACATGTCAATATGTTAAGACAATGGTAACGATCCTTGCGGGATCAAATAACTGGCTCACGGCCCACAAGTATACTCAACCATCTAAGAAGGAGGTTCAACGGCTCAAGAGTAGCCAATATCACAATATATAGTATGCAACCATCCGAGAAGGAGGTTCGACGGCTCAAGAATAGCCAATATCATAACACAGTGCTAATAAGTCGGACTAAGCCATAGTCCCCAATCACAATCGACCCCGCACTCACATGAGAGTACGTGTCTCGCCGCTATACAGCGTCACAGAGTGGTATACCGGGGTTTCGAACCCGCTGGTCATCACCCACATCTATTACTCACCTCAATACAGTGCGACGACTACTCCGTAATGCCCTTGCCACGAGAATCAAGCTCCACACGCGTAGAATCTGATCAAATATAGTAAATACACAACAAATTAGGCCAATGGGACGACACCCAATCAATACAACTCAATTTACATCAAAATTCACAAAGTTGTCAAAACCCGACTTTCGATACACTTCTCGAAAAAATTACGAAAGTCGCATCAACATATTCATCGTCTCGCCACGAGTCCGTACATATAAAATTTACCAAAATCGAAGCTCAAATGGCCTTTCAAATCCCAAAATTTCATTTTCAAAACAAAGCTCTAGTTCTTCAAGCTTTCACCCAAAATGAGTAATCTTGTTAGGATATTTGATGATAATCCCATATTATTGTCTAAAAATGACCACAAGTGACTTATCTCCAGTTTTCAGATGAATTCTTACTCATCAATCACCCAAAAAAAATGAGATTGAAGACTAGGGTGTAGAACCTTACCTCTTTGATGAAGAAGTTGTGATTGGGTTATTCGATTCTTGAAGATTGATGCAAGATTGGATGATTCAATGGTGAGTTCCCCCACTCTCTCTCTAAAATGCTCTCACCTCTCTCTAGAATACTCAGAAAATCACCCCAAAATGAACCCCAAAGCATATATATTGAAATGGGGTCGGGTTATAAAAACTGGGAAGAAAACCCTCCGAAGTCGGGTTTGCTGTAGCAGAACGGACCGCATGATGAACATGCGGTCCGCAGAATTCACAGCAGAATCGACACCCAAAGCTGGGCTATTCTGGAACAATCTGCGGTCAAAATGCGGCCGCATAATGCAATCTGCGACGCGTTCTGTGGTCGCAGATTTGACAGGTTCACATTTTTCCAGCCTTTGGTAATATGATCATAACTTTGTGTAGGAATGTCCAAATGACGAACGGTTTGAAGCGTTGGAAACTAGAATCGTAGATATTTAATTTGATAGGTTGTTCATCACTCAAATCCTTGTATAACCTGAGATATCATCGTTCAAAGTTAGGTCTTGGGCATACTCATTTACAACTTCGTCGATTATGAAATTTTCCAACTTCAAAAGTTCCCGTTAGCCATCCGAAATTACACCGAAGCCCCCGGGACCTCAAACAAACACGCCAACATATCCCATAAAATTATTAAAACTTGTTCCAATAAACAAAACACATCCATCAACATGAAAATCATCAAATCGCAACGGATTCAAGCCTAAATTCCTTAAAACTTTCCGAAGTACACATTCGACCAAAAACCCGACCAAACGACGTCCGAATGACCTGAAATTTTGCGAACATATCCAAAATCACATAGCAAAGCTACAGGAATTGTCGGAATTCCATTCCGACCCCCGGATCAAAATTTCACCTACCGTTCGGATTTCGCCAAAATTCAACCTTAGCCAATTCAAGCCTATTTCTACACCAGAGCTCCAAATTCAATTCTGATTGCTCCCCTAAGTCACAAATCACCTCCCGGAACTAACCGAATCATCAGAATCCGATTCTGAGCCCTCTAACTAAATAGTCAACTCCGGGTTGACTTCCCTTATTTAAGTTTCCTTCAAAAAGGCTATATGCCTCATTTTTAACCCAATTCGCTCCTAACTCACCCGATAGACTCTAACACTGATATAAAATCATAAAACATAAAAATTACAACATAACGAGGTGGAAATTCCCGTGACGACGGGCCGGGTCGTCATATTTCCTCCCCTCTTAAGCAAACGCTCGTCCTCGAGCGTACTAAAGTGGTACTAGAAGCAACTCAATAGCTGAATGACCTTACCAAGCATATATTCGGGCGATCACACGTCACCCTATCTCTCGTAAGCCTGAAAAAACCATATAGCTGAAATCTCACAGACCATCTGAACCATAAACCACATTTCACTTTCCGAAATCATATACCAATTGTAATCCCATGCCTATACTCGAGATACACTAGAATCCACTGCAATAACTCACACTCACCACTCTGGGTGAGATCATATGATGTATCAAACAACCCAATCACTCGAGACAATAGTCTCTAATCACAATAATTTCCCACGATAACCAAATACCAACTGAAAAACCTTTTTCATTAGATAGAGTCTTGTTCCAACACCTTCATATCATGCCCACGGCAACCGAACACGCGATATATCGAACCCATCTCTCGGGTCAACCATTCATGAATCCATTTCACTTTTAACCGATACCACAATAGGTTTCGGAGTCAAGCCTCGATTTTTACTTTTCTAACAAGCTAAGATCCAATATGCTCGTTCTCCATAATGACTCAAATGATCATTTCGATTATAACACACGCACTGGTGATATGTCACCTCAACACCGGCCTAAGCCACGACGAGCACAACACAGGCTCCAATAGAGACATCCGAACATACTCAAATCATGACAACTGTCTTCAACAAGAGAGCTGTAATTCAATTCCTTTGTGCCATCATAACATAGAACTGAGATCGCGTCTCGCATTATAGAAATAGAGTACATGACTTCTTCTCTAGAGGTCATAACATCACGTGGCCTTGCCAAGACTCGTGATTCTATCCCAACATTATTACTCATGAAGCACCTCAAGCCACTAAGCTCAAACGGTTAGCCACGCACAGATCTAGGTCTTGAACCCAAGCAATCAACCTCACCCACGGTGAAACAATTAACGTATGTTATTAAATCCTGAAAGGACACAACCAATGTGCCATTCGCCAAGCGATACTCAAAACGGACTTTTCCTCAGAAGCGAGGAAGTATTGTATACCGGGTAGCATATAACTAACTATATTTTCACAATATTCTGTTGCGGCGTGCAACCCGTTCCAATGACATACCCGTGGCGGCGTGCCACCCGATCCAGATACCATACATGTGGCGGCGTGCCACCCGATCCAAATAACCCGTGGCGGCGTGCCACCCAATCCACGCATAAATCTCGCAAAAAGGAAATGCATATCGAGTCGAATTTTCTCATTATAGCAAACATATATATATAGCCTCAAGCTCGGCCACATGAAACGCATCTGACAACGTTTCTCAATACTGGAACTTAATCAATGGTAGATACCTCTACACTGACATCCGCCATTAAGGTCCAACTGACAAAGCAATGCCTACCAGTCGTCCGCTGGTCCTGAGTACAACTACTCTGTTGGAGCATACTCTGATGCTCTCTGCTGCTACGCAATTTGTGCCATTTTCCGACATAGCCCATATCACATTAGTCTAGACGACCCGGCTTATGTCAACCAGTCTGAAATAAGGTATCATAACCCAAATTCATCATATCAAGCTAAGAGCTAAACGGTGCTGATACACACGATATACAACCACCGCATAGGCGGATTACGAGAACTTCTAGTCTCCAACACATATATAACACATGAATCGCTATATCCGGTTCCACACTCCACCGTACGAATACATAATGCATATCAAGCGCCCATTCGTTCCACGAAAGCCATTCAAAAATTTCACTATGCCATCAACGACTCAATTATTACAGTCGATCCCACAAGAGAATACCACCATGCCATTAGATATTATTAGTTTACATTACCTTGTCCCTTTTGGACCATATTCCCTGCCAAATTACTAGAATAGCAGTACCATTTTCTTAAATCATCAGAAAGATCGATTCTTAATTCGCCTGCAGCTGTCCGCGCTGCTCAATAATTTTATTGACTTCCCCATATATTATGAACTGATCTCAAAACCTAGAATATACCATTATCAACTTTCCATCACACATCGCATATGCCACACCACCCTAAGATAACATGGAAATTCATATTCTTTTCCTACGCCGCAAACATCGGCGCACTCAACTCGTCAAGGGCTTTCATGATCCCATATAGAGAAAACTCATTACACATTCCCAACCTTGCATACCAACAGGAAAAATACACTCATTTTCAAACCACGGTATAACACATCGCAAACTCTTTCTCCCAATTACATTGCATAAATTAAACCGCCAAGACTGAGTCCTTATACCCATATCAAGTTACACAACTGCCAGCACTCAAAAGCTTTGCTGCACAATATCTACAAGACTCATCACTTCCAACACATACCATGAATTAATCGTATTCCTTATCATATCGCTTCAGTTTATTAACCAGTTGTTCCATTTACCCAGTTTCCTTTCTGATTCATCTCTAATTTCATATCAGTCTTTACTGTAGTACGACAATGCCTCAACCCTTTTTACCACACAAGACTCGTACACAAGACCATACTGTCTAAGACCCATAGGCCACTGAATACTCTCTCAGTGTTCCCATAAGTACCACGTTCTACCACACTTTATTTTGATGAACTTCCCGCGATTTTTAAATTGTTATCATTGCTTCCCAATACGGATACGTAAAATCTCATCCTTCACATGATATAACACAAGCCTTGATCTTCTCTAACGAAACCGCCATCTTTAGCCACATACACAAATCTTAAGGCACCTGACTGTTACAAGCAAAATCTTGAACACTACAAAACCATTCTCGGGCATCATTCACCCTTATTCAGCTGTAATTCAACTGTCCCATTGAGTAGAACCACTCGTGTTTTGTTAGAACTCTGACATCGGAGAACATGATTACTTACAGATACAATGAGCCATCTTTCCTTTCTATACACCGAACATTCTCTACCAACAGTAGTCAAAACATCCTAGTATTTCTTCACATCTACGAAGCGCCATAACCTTGTCAGAATCTTCCCAACATACTTAAAGACAGAATCAACATAGCACACAATAGTGCAATCAGTTAATCAATAGCAACCTCCCCAACTTAGCTCGAAGCCATTCATCAAAGCAATTTTAACCACTCATGTCATTATTACTCAAGTGATGCCGAAATGTTACAATGAGATTAAACTCAAGTCATTTACAAGCCTTGACAGAGACTCGAATCATCAGAAACCTTAACCCTTCTGCAATTCTTGCATTTATACACACACCACCAATAAGCCCACTCTCTTAAGGTGACAGAAATCTTTCTAAGTCCCAAATTTTCCAAAAATTTCGGCGGAGTTTCCTTTGTAATTTGGCCTATCCGCCGGCCAGAGAATCACCAAAACCATCCTAGCAATACATTCACAGCTCAACAAGACATCACAATGTATTTCAACAACATTAAATCTCAATACTACACAATTCATATTATCATAATTGGTACATGAACATGCGTTGTACTTTGCTCGAATCATAACACATATCAACTACCTTTCAATTACACATGAGAATCAATCCACCTACCACGCCTCAATTTAGCATTTCAGCACAACACCTTCCACCAGGATACACATAGCATAATCATTTTAGTCTTCCTGAGTTTGAACTCGTTCCACTACACATAATGCACTTTACCTTCCAATTACGAGATATGATAATTATTCACCACGCCCATAGCTCGGGGCTACACAACAGATTAGACAAGAGTCGAACAATTTACAGCTCATCCATTAGTAAGCCTCCCTAATACTCTACAGATCGGCGCAAGGCCCCAAACATGGCTACTAGCCCAAGTACATAGATATAAGCCCGGTCTCAGTCACTTTACACAGTAATTTATCAATTGGGAAGGATCAAGTACAAATCCCCAGTCACAATACCACCACACTCGTCACATGATGCGCATATCATCTCAGTGTAGCACTGTATAGTGCAAATATGGGGTTTCAAACCCTCAATACATTATCTATTTCCACCACTCACAAGATCAGCACCTCAATGCTCAAGTCATAAACAAGGTCCAGCCTCAAGCCTTTCCGACTGGCCCAACATGAACATACAGAGATTATGTGTCGCCCCTCGATCGGGGAATCACAAGCCATAAGGCAATTTATATTACAGAGCGCTCGATGCGTACACATGTGTGTGGAGGGAATTTCAAAAAGTGAACCTCAAGCCGAATCAAGTACGCACGATAAGAATTCCAAGAAGTGTGAAGTGTTTCCTAAAGGTTCGCAGCCTCCCGAGGATAAGTACAGGCGTCCCCGTACCGATCCACAAGACTCTACTAACCGGCTCAAGACTCATGAAGCCTAGTAAACCTAGGCTCTGATACCAACTTGTCACGACCCCAAATCCGGTCGTGATGGCGCCCAGCACACCGCTAGGCCAGCCCGACCAATCAACAATAACCACGGAGCCACAAGCTCACTTTATCCAATTTAAGCATAACAATTGATAGATATATTTAAAACAGGGAACCAAGTCCCAACATGTGCCAACTCCCATAGACCGAAGGGTCAAGAGTCATGAGCCTCTACTGAACATGAGTGTATAAAGGTTTACAAGATACCAAGTGCGGAAAGAAAAGTCAATACAAAATCAAGAGACAATAAGAAGGAATATCGGGTCCTGCGGACTCTGCACCTACCTCGAATATCCACAAATGTCGCCTCGCACAGCTACTGGATCACTGCTGAGAGGTACCTGGATCTGCACACAAGGTGCAGGGAGTAAAATGAGTACTGCCAGACTCAGTGGTAATAAACAAGGGTAAGACAGCGCAGATAAGAAATCCGCAATAAAGCACTATGTAAAGCTGTAATCAAATACCCTGTCACAGAGTCAATATCAACTGTACCTGTACCAACAAGTACCAGCAAAACAGTATAACAGCTAGCGTATGTAGCTAAATGCAATGCAATGCATGATATGACCGCTACGATGCGTAGCCCGATCCAATTTGGGTACCCGTGCTCACTCCGGGGGGCTCCTACAGCCCAAGCACAATATCACTGCAGCGTGCAGTCCGATCCAACATATATATCGCTGCGGCGCACAGCCCGATCCACTACCAGTCAGCTAATATGCAAATACAGCCTCGCAGGCTCGAAAGTAGTTTTCGAAAACTCTTTTATCATTTTTCAGTTGAAAACAGAAATATCAAGTTCCAGAGATTGGAAATAGCATGATAACAGAAATAGCTACGGACTGGTAGTAACTAACATGTCAATATGTTAAGACAATGGTAACGATCCTCGCGGGATCAAATAACTGGCTCACGGCCCACAAGTATACTCAACCATCCAAGAAGGAGGTTCAACGGCTCAAGAGTGGCCAATATCACAATATATAGTATGCAACCATCCGAGAAGGAGGTTAGACAGCTCAAGAATAGCCAATATCATAACACAGTATCAACAAGTCGGACTAAGCCATAGTCCCCAATCACAATCGACCCCGCACTCACATGAGAGTACGTGTCTCGCCGCTATACAGCATCACAAAGTGGTATACCGGGGTTTCGAACCCGCCTGGTCATCACCCACATCTATTACTTACCTCAATACAGTGCGACGACTACTCCATAATGCCCTTGCCACGAGAATCAAGCTCCACACGCGTAGAATCTGATCAAATATAGTAAATACACAACAAATTAGGCCAATGGGACGACACCCAATCAATACAACTCAATTTACATCAAAATTCCCAAAGTTGTCAAAACCCGACTTTCGATACACTTCTCGAAAAAATTACGAAATTCGCATCAACATATTCATCGTCTCGCCACGAGTCCGTACATATAAAATTTACCAAAATCGGAGCTTAAATGGCCTTTCAAATCCCAAAATTTCATTTTCAAAACAAAGCTCTAGTTCTTCAAGCTTTCACCCAAAATGAGTAATCTAGTTAGGATATTTGATGATAATCCCATATTATTGTCTAAAAATGACCACAAGTGACTTATCTCCAGTTTTCAGATGAATTCTTACTCATCAATCACCCAAAAAAAAACGAGATTGAAGACTAGGGTGTAGAACCTTACCTCTTTGATGAAGAAGTTGTGATTGGGTTATTCGATTCTTGAAGATTGATGCAAGATTGGATGATTCAATGGTGAGTTCCCCCACTCTCTCTCTAAAATGCTCTCACCTCTCTCTAGAATACTCAGAAAATCACCCCAAAATAAACCCCAAAGAATATATATTGAAACGGGGTCGGGTTATAAAAACTGGGAAGAAAACCCTCCGAAGTCGGGTTTGCTGTAGCATAACGGACCGCAGAATGAACATGCGGTCCGCAGAATGCACAGCAGAATCGACACCCAAAGCTGGGCTATTCTGGAACAATCTGCGGTCAAAATGCGGCCGCATAATGCAATCTGCGACGCGTTCTGCGGTCGCAAATTTGACAGGTTCACATTTTTCGAGCCTTTGGTAATATGATCATAACTTTGTGTAGGAATATCCAAATGACGAACGGTTCGAAGCGTTGGAAACTAGACTCGTAGATCTTTAATTTGATAGGTTGTTCATCATTAAAATCCTTGTATAACCTGAGATATCATCGTTCAAAATCAGGTCTTGGGCATACTCATTTACAACTTCGTCGATTATGAAATTTTCCAACTTCAAAAGTTCCCGTTAGCCATCCGAAATTACACCGAAGCCCCCGGGACCTCAAACAAACACGCCAACATATCGCATAAAATTATTAAAACTTGTTCCAATAAACAAAACACGTCCATCAACATGAAAATCATCAAATCGCAACGGATTCAAGCCTAAATTCCTTAAAACTTTCCGAAGTACACATTCGATCAAAAACCCGACCAAACGACGTCCGAATGACCTGAAATTTTGCGAACATATCCAAAATCACCTAACGGAGCTACTGCAACTGTCGGAATTCCATTCCGACCTCCGGATCAAAATTTCACCTACCGTTCGGATTTCGCCAAAATTCAACCTTAGCCAATTCAAGCCTATTTCTACACCGGGCCTCCAAATTCAATTCCGATCGCTCCCCTAAGTCACAAATCACCTCCCGGAACTAACCGAATCATCAGAATCCGATTCCGAGTCCTCTAACTAAATAGTCAACTCCGGGTTGACTTCCCTTATTCAAGTTTCCTTCAAAAAGGCTATATGCCTCATTTTCAACCCAATTCACTCCTAACTCACCCGATAGACTCTAACACTGATATAAAATCATAAAACATGAAAATTACAACATAACGGGGTGGAAATTCCCGTGACGACGGGCCGGGTCATCACAATATCATACCCAAAGCTCGGTCGTTGTCTAGGTTCGATAATTCACATGTTGTAATAAAAGGAGAAATTATGTTGGCAACGTTCGCAGAAGATGTCATCAAGGATATCAAATTTCAAGTGTTGGATGCAGATATGACCTACTCCCTCCATTCCAATTTATGCGAACCTGTTTGACTGGACACAAAGTTTAAGAAAAAATAAAGACTTTTGGAATTTCTGGTTATAAACAAGTTGTCATGACTCGGATTTCCCACCATCGGTCGTCGTGATGGCTCCTACTAATAGAGCTAGGCCAGCCAAACCTTACACATTCTATAACTAATCTCAATAATATAATGTACTAGAAACAATTAAATAAATGCGGAAGACTTTAAGTTTAACAAAATGAAATCAAAATACGGAAGTTAATAACACATCACTGCCCAAAATCTTGTGTCACTAGCTCACGGACTACTAAAGAGTACTGTATACAAGTCTGAATGAAAGAAAATACATATGTCTCTCTCGGTACAATGAAAACAAACTGAAATAAAGGAAAGGGACTTCGGCCTGCGAACGCCAGCTAGGCTACCTCGAGAGTCCCTGGAATGAAGATAGCTCCCGGATAAAATCCTATTGCTGCTGTCCAAAAGCTGCTCCTGGATCTGTGCAAAAAAATATACAGAGTGAAGCATCAGCACAACCGACCCCATATGCTGGTAAGTGCCTGGCCTAACCCTAGCGAAGTAGTGACGAGGCTAGATAGGACTAACAAATCAACCTGTATAATTCTATAAACATATACTCCCACCGTTTCAATTTATGTGAACCTATTTCTTTTTTAGTCCGTGCCAAAAAGAATGACCTCTTTCCTTATTTGGAAACAATTTACCTTTATGCAATGATTTATAGCCACACAAAATAAAGGTGCCTCATTTTACACCACAAGATCAAAAGTCTTTCTCTCTTTTCTTAAACTCCGTGCCCAGTCAAATAGGTTCACATAAATTGAAACGGAGGGAGTATACAATAAAAGGAAAAGAAATATCGAAACTAAACAGTTAGAATGGAGGGAAACATTCTGTGGGAGAGTACACTCTGAATATGAAATTCATCGGCGTAATTAAGAAACAGAGCACAATAATAAGTACCAAAGAATAAGAAATTCAATAGTTGCACGGAATAAACCTTCGTGCTTTTACTCTCATCCTCACCCAAAACAATCGAATAAAATGCACGGCATCAACCTTCGTGCTTTCCCTCACATAACTCTCATTTCATGGCACGGAATGACCCTTTGTGCAAATACAATCAAATTAGAGTACAGAATGTCCCTTAGTGCATAAACAGTCAAAGTATAGCATGGAATGACCCTTCATGCAAATATAATCAGAAATGGCACGGAATGACCCTTCGTGCAACATCACTCTTCCTCACCCAGACAACAGTCACAACCAAACTGGTGAGAGGAATAAACAATAACAAGAACTGTCCCGGCAAGGGAATAACACAATTAACAACTAAGTCCCGACAAGGGAACAATAACAATAACTTTCACAAACCGGTAAGGGAAATAATCAATATACTCAAACCATCCCGGCAAGAGATTAATCACAACTCTTCTCATTACTTTCATCTCCTACTCAATAGTATTTATCATTTGAACCAATGCTCCAAAGTATTAATATTTCATAATTTATCCTCAAACTCTTCACATTATGTAGAAATTATTATTTAGCTTGGAAGAGTTCCAAAATATATCAAGAATAAGTACAAACAAAGACCCACGGTCATGCTAGACTCCGGTGTATGGATACTCATCACCATGCCCATACACCGCACTCGATCAATTAGAAAATAGAAATTCTGATACCCTAATCCTATTCTCTCAAGCCAAAGTTAGATCGAACACTTACCCCGGTCCGAAAATAGCAATCAAAGCTCTAAAACCGCTTTGTCTTTAGAATCCGACTCCGAAACAATGATATCTAGGCACAATTTGGTTCAATAGTATCAATAAGAGCTCAAAAACATAATCACATAGTCTAGAAATGAAATTCCCATCATTCTTCCAAAAATAGCAAAATCAGACACCGGGCCACATGGTTCAAACTCGAGGCTCGGACCAAAATCCAATCACCCATAAACCCCACGAGTTCAAATATATAATTTATTTCAAGATTCGACCCCAAATTGAGGTAATCACCCAAAATTCCCAAAGCCCTAGTTCTACCCAATTCCCCCAATTTACATCCTTAATTACATGTTTTAGGTCTAGGAATTCAAAAGATTATGATGAAAAGTGAAGAAAACGAGTTATATAATACTTACCCAAGGAGACTTGGCGAAGAAAAGCTCTAAAAATCACTTAGGGGCTGTAGAGAAGATGAACTCATGTGTATTATGTGAAAAAACCTGTCACTGGTATGTTTTTAGGCTTTAAAAATAACTGGGATGGTTCATCGCGTTCGCGACACCCCTGTCGTGTTCGTGATGAAGGAAAATGGGTAGGCATCATGTTCGCATGAAAGGGAATGCGAACACATAGAAGAAAATGCTGGGGTTCTGGGTAGGCTTTTACGCGGACGCGAGGGAGGCTCGCGAACACGATGAAGGGCAGTTGGGGTTCCAGGTATTGGTCTATGCATTCGCGAGACAGGTATGCGAACGCGAAGAATAAGGGCAATGGAAGCTATGGAAATGCGTTGCCTTTCACGCAAACGCGAAGAAGGCTGGGGTATAAGGCATCGCGAACACGGGACGAGGTTGTGTTCGCATAGAACAATGGACCTGTGCAGAAATTGTAGAAAATCTACAAAGGTTTTAGGTGTATAACTACCCCGAACCACCTCCGAATTGCTCCCGAGCCCTCAAGGCTCCCAACCAAACACACACACTAACTCAATATCATCCTACTAACTTGCTCGAGCAATCAAATCGCTAAATAACATAAGAATCAAAGAATCAAACCCCAATACTCAAAATTTTCATTTCAAAGTTCATAAAGTTCCACCTTTAGATAATTTGGGTCTGAAACACATCAAACGACATCTGAAAATATGAGCGCTTAACATATATTTAAGACATGTACCGGGTGTCGGAACCAAAATATGAGCCCGATACCTATATTTTATAACTCATTTTCATTTCTACTTTTCCTTAATAATTTCCGAAAATAATTTAACAGAAAAATTTTTTTACCGGGGTTCTAGACCTCGGATTTTGACTCCGGGCACATGCCCGAGTTCCATATTTTTCTACGGACCTCCCGGGACCATCACATCACGGGTCCGGGTCCGTTTACCGAAAATGTTGACCAAAGTCAACTATATCAATATTAATATCATATTTCTTCAACTTTTTCACAAAATTCATATATGTTAACATAAAAAGTTTTCGGCTTCACCCCCGGACTGTGCATGTAAATCTAGGCAACCAAAAGCAAGGTTTCCAAGACCTCAGAAGCACAGAAAAAAGGAGAAATACGGTGATGATCCTTTGGGCCGTCACATTCTCTACCTCTAAAACAAACGTTTGTCCTCAAACGGACAAAGAAAGAAGTACCCGAGTCAATAAATAGATGAGGGTAGCGGCTCCGCATATCAGACTCGGACTCCCAGGTCGATGCCTTAGGAGGCTGACCTCTCCACTAAACACGCACTGAAAGAAAACTTTTCGACCTCAACTGTGGAACATGCTGGTCTAGAATGGCTATCGGCTCCTCCTCGTTTGAGAGATCCTTGTCCAACTAGATAGTGCTGAAATCTAACACGTGGGTAGGATCGCCGTGATACCTATGAAGTATAGACATATGAAACATTGAATGCACGGCGCACAAGCTAGGTGGCAAGGCAAGTCTATAAGCCACTTCTCTCACACGATCAAGAATCTCAAATGGGCCAATGAACCTAGGGCTAAGCTTGACCTTCTTCCCAAATATCATCACGCCCTTCATAGGTGATACACAGAGCAATACTCACTCGCCAACCATGAAAGATACATCTTAAACCTTGCAATCCGCATAACTTTTTTGCCGCGACTTAGCCGATCGGAGCATGTGCTGAATGATCTTGACCTTATCTAAGGCCTCTTGGACTAGATCTTTACCCAACAACCGAGCCTCTCCCGACTCAAACCATCCAACTGGAGACCAACATCGCCTACTATACAATGCCTTATAAGGAGCTATTTGAATTCTGGACTGGTAGCTGTTGTTTTAGGCGAACTCTGCTAAAGGTAGAAACTAGTCCCAAGAGCCTCCAAAGTCAATAACATAGGCTCAGAGCATATCCTCCAATATCTGAATAGTCCTCTCAGACTGACCATCTTTCCGAGGATGGAATGTTGTACTCAACTAAACCTGGGTGCCTAACTCCTGCTGAACTGTTCTCCAAAAGCGCGAGGTAAACTGTGTACCTCGGTCCGAAATGATAGATGTCGGCACCTCATGAAGGCGAACATTCTCTCGGATGTAGATCTCAGCTAATCTCTCCAATGAATAGGTGGTGGCAATAAGAATGAAATGTGCTGACTTGGTCAACCTATCAACAATGACCCATATAGAATCAAACTTCTTCTGGGTCACCGAAAGTCTAGTAACGAAGTTATGGTAATCCGCTCCCACTTCTACTCGGGAAGCTCAATCCTCTGAAACACACCACCAAGCCTCTGATGCTCATATTTGACTTGCTGACAATTCAAATATCGAGCCACATATACAATAATGTCCTTATTTACCTACGCCACAAATGATGTTGATGCAAGTACTAATACATCTTTGAGAAATGTCCAACCTCACAAACCGGTTGGCCAAGGCCTGAATATCTAAAGCAAGCGGTCTCCGGCTGACCGAAATATAAGCAAGACTACCCATGCTGGCTGACTTCCTGCTCAATGCATCTGCCACCATATTGGATCTCCCATGGTGGTACAAAATAGTAACATCATAATCCTTCAATCACTCCAACCATCTCCACTGCCTCAAGTTCAACTCTTTCTGCTTGAACAAGTATTGCAGACTCTTGTGATCAGTGTATACCTCACACGTCACACCACATAAGTAATGCCTCAAAATCTTCAAGGCATGAACAATGACTGCCAACTCTAGATCATGGACTAGGTAGTTCTTCTCATGAATGTTCAACTGCCTCGAAGCATAAGCAATGACCCTGCCATCCTGCATCAATACTGCGCTAAGCCCAATACGAGAAGCATCACAATAAACTATATAATGCCTGAACCTGTGGGTAACACCAATATTGGTGTCGTAGTCAGAGGTGTCTTGAGCTTCTGAAAGCTCTCCTCGTGCTCGTCTTATCACCTGAACTGAGCACCCTTCTGGTCAACCTGGTCATCGGGGCTGCTATAGATGAAAACCCCTCCACGAATCATCGATAATATCCTACTAATCCCAAGAAACTCCGAATCTCAGTAGCTGAAGCTGGTCGAGGCCAATTCTTGACTGCCTCAATCTTCTTCGGGTCTACATGAATGCCCTCTACTGATACTACATGACCCAGAAATGCGACTAAACACAACCAAAACTCACACTTTGAAAACTTGGCATACAACTGGCTATCCTTCAAAATCTGAAGAACTAGTCTGAGGTGCTGGTCGTGCTCCTCCTGATTGCGAGAGTACATAAGAATATCATCAATAAAGACTATCATGAACAAGTCTAAATAAGGCCTGAACATTCGGTTCATCAACTCCATAAATGCTGCTGGGGCATTGGTCAACCCAAATGACATGACCAAGAACTTATAATGCCTGTACCGAGTGCAAAATGCAGTCTTAGGGACATCAGACGCCCTAATCCTCAGCTGGTGATAGCCCAATCTCAAATCTATCTTTGAAAACACCTTCGCACTTTACAACTGGTCAAACAAACCATCAATCCTCGGCAGTGGATACTTGTTCTTTATCGTCACTTTATTCAGCTGCTGGTAATCAATGCACATCCTCATCGATCCATCCTTTTTCTTCACAAATATAACTTGCGCACCCCAAAGAGAAAAACTAGGCCTGATGAATCCTTTCTTAAGCAAATCTTGCAACTAATCCTTTAGCTCCTTCAGCTCTGGCGGGACCATATGATACAGCGGGATAGAAATTGGTTGCATGCCTGGAGACAGATAAATACAAAAATCAATATCCTTGTCGGGCGGCATACCCGACAGGTCTGAAGGAAAAACTTCTGGGAACTCCCATACAATAGGAACAGAGTCAATAGAAGAAACCTCTATGCTGGAATCACGAACATATGCCAAATAAGCTAAACACCCCTTCTCGACCATGCAACGAGCCTTAACATATGAAATAATGCTGCTGGTGTCATGTCCTGGGGTCCCTCTCAACTCCAATCGGGGCAAGCCCGATAAATCCAAGGTCACGGTCTTGGCGTGACAATCCAAGATCGCATGATACGGGGACAACCAATCCATCGCCAATATAACATCAAAATCAACCATGTCTAGAAGAAACATATCAACACGGGTGTCAAGACCCTCAAATACTACTACACAAGAATGATGAACTCTGTAGACCACTATAGAATCCCCCACTGGCGTGGATACAGGAATACCTAAGGTATCACTAGGCATAGCCATGTAGGGTAAAAAATAAGACGACACATATGAATACGTAGACCCAGGGTCAAATAACACTGAAGCATCCCTCTCACAGACCAGAATAATACCTATAATAACTACATCGGAAGACTCAGCCTCTGGCCTAACTGGCAAAGCATAACACTAGGGATGGGCCCCACCTCCCTGAACGGTGTCTCTAGGACGATCAACCACTGGCTGTCCACTTCCTATGCTGGTTCGAGCTCTACCTCTACGATCCCTACCTCCACCTCTATGATCCCTACCCCCGCCTCTAGCTGGCTGGGTGGGCTATGGATCACCTGTTGCCTGAATCATGGGGCGATGACCCTACTACTGAGAGCTATCCGATGCTCGAGTGCAAAATATGACAATGTGACCGAGGTCACTGCAACTATAACAAGATCTCTGCTGCTGCGACTGCTGGCCCTGTCGATCAGAATATCCTCCCTTGAAGCTCTAAAGTGGGGGTTCACTAATTGGCTGATGATCTGAATAATACTGCCGAGAACCACCGATGCCTGGAGTACCATGAGAAACCCGAAGCGTAGACTAAAAGGGTCTTAGTGCCTGACCCCTACCATATGAATCCCTACCTCCAGATGAGGTACCACTAAATCTACCAGAATGACGAGGCCTCATGTCCAACATCTGACCACCTCCCCGTGTATGGGCCATATCAACTCTGCAGGCTGCATTGGCCACCTCCTGAAAAGAAATATCACTACCAAATCCCATGGCCATTTGAAGACAGATCGGATGAATCAATCTATCAATGAATATTCGGACCCTCTCTCGCTCTGTAGGGAGTATCATAACCGTATGGCATGCCAAGTCAACAAATCTAGTCTCATACTGTGTAACTATCATGGAGCCCTGCTGGAAGTGCTCAAACTGCTTACGAAGTGCCTCCTGCTGAGTGAGTGGGAGAAACTTCTCCAAGAATAACTCCGCAAATTGATCCCATGTCAAAGCTGGAGACCCTGCTAGTCTAGATAGGCAATAATCCCTCTACCAAGTCTTGGCAGATCCTGTAAGCCGGAAGGTGCAAAAATCGACCCCGTTAGTCTCCATTATACCCATGGTCTTGAGACTCTCATGATAGCTGAACAAAAATTCCTGGGGATCCTCTGATGAAGCACCGCTGAAAGTGGTGGTGAATAGCTTGGAGAATCGATCAAGTCTCCACAAAGCATTTGAAGGCATAGCTGCTCCATCACCGGCCTGAGCAATAATACCTGCCTGAGCTGCCACTGCGGGCTAAACCAATGGGACCTGAGTCCGGGGAGCTTCCTGCTCCAAAGTACGTGTATCAGGAGTCTGAACCCCTCATCTAGCCTGAGAAGTGGCTGGTGCTACTAGTAGCAAACCTGCTCTAGTGACACTGTCCATGAAGCTTGCCAATGGGACTAGAGCATCCTGAAGATCCAGGGTGAACATAACCCCTCGTAGGACCTTAGTTGGGCCCACTGGAGTTGTAGGGGCTAAAACCTCCTCGTCATAATCAATATGAGGCTCTACCTCTATAACTGCTGTCTCGGACTGAGCTATGCCCCTACCACGGCCTCTGGCACGGCCTCGGCTTTTGCCCCTCACGGGAGATGATATTGGGGGATCGGGCTGCTGCGCGGTTGAAGAAGAAGCACGTGTTCTCGCCATCCGCAAAAGAACAGAGTAGAAGGACAATCAGTATTTGAGAAACAGAATCGCACGACAAGAAAGAACAAAAGCGAAATGTTTCCTAACTCACCCGATCCCTCGGGGGATAAATACAAACGTCTCTATACCGATCCCTCAGACTATACCAAGTTTGTCCGTGACTAGCGAGAAGTATGCAACCTAGAGCTCTGATACCAATTTGTCACGACCCAGATTTCCTACCATCGGGTGTCATAATGGCACCTACTAATGGAGCTAGGCCAGCCAAACCTTAAACATGCTCTAACCAATCTCAACAATATAATATACTGGAAATAATTACATAAATACGGAAGACCTTAAGTTTAAAAAAATGAAATCAAAATGCGGAAGTTAATAATATATCACTACCCAAAATCTGGTGTCTCTAGCTCACGGACTACTAAAGAGTACTGCATACAAGTCTGGAAAGAAAATACATATGTTTGTCTCGGTACAATGAAAACTAACTCAAAAATAAAGGAAAGGGACTTTGACCTGCGAATTCCAGCTAGGCTACCTTAAGAGTCCCTGGACTAAAGATAGCTCCCGGATAAAATCCAACTGCTGCTGTCCAAAAGCTGCTCCTGGATCTGTGCAAAAAAATGAACAGAGTGTAGCATTAGCACAACTGACCCCATGTGCTGGTAAGTGCCTGGCCTAACCCCGGCGAAGTAGTGACGAGGCTAGATAGGACTACCAAATCAACCTGTACAATTCTAATATATACAATAAAAGGAAAAGAAACTGAAACTAAACAGTTAGAAGGGAGGGAAACATACTGTGGGGGAGTACAATCTGAATATAAAATTCATTGGCGTAATTAAGAAACATGGCACAATAATAACTAGCAAAGAATAAGAAATTCAATAGTTGTACGACATCAACCTTCATGATTTTACTCTCATCCTCAACCAGCGAAATCGAATAAAATGCACAGCATTACCCTTCGTGCTTTCCCTCACATAACTCTCATTTCATGGCACGGAATGACCCTTCGTGCAAATATAATCAAATCAGAGCACGGAATGACCCTTCGTGCAAATATAATCAGAAATTGCACGGGATGACCCTTCGTGCAACATCACTCTTCCTCACCCAGACAACAGTCACAACCAAACGGGCGAGAGGAATCTGTCCCCGCAAGGGAATAACACAATTAACAACTAAGTCCCGGCAAGGGAACAATAACAATAACTTTCACAACCCGGCAAGGGAAATAATCAATATATTCAAACCATCCCGATAATGGATTAATCACAACTCTTTTCATTACTTTCATCTTCTACTCAATAGTGTTTATCATTCGAACCAATGCTCTAAAGGATTAATACTTTGTAATTTATCCTCAAACTCTTCACATTATGTAGAAATCATTATTTAGCTTGGAAGCATTCCAAAATATATCAAGAACAAGTACAAACAAAGACCTACGGTCATGCTAGACTCCAGTGTATGGATACTCGTCACCATGCCCATACACCGCACTCGATCAATTAGCAAATAGAAATTGTGATACCCGAATCCTATTCCCTCAAGACAATGTTAGATCGAGCGCTTACCTCAGTCCGAAAATAAAAATCAAAGCTCTAAAACCACTCTTCCTTTAGAATACGACTCTGAAACAATGATATCTAGGCACAATTTGGTTCAATAGTATCAATAAGAGCTCAAAAACATAATCCCATAGTCTAGAAATGAAATTCCCATCATTCTTCCTAAAATAGCAAAATCCGCCACTAGGCCCACATGGTCCAAACTCGAGGCTCAGGCCAAAATCTAATCACCCATAACCCCACGAGTTCAAATATACAATTTGTTCCAAGATTCGACCCCAAATTGAGGCTGAATCACCCAAAATTCCCAAAGACCTACTTCTACCCAATTCCCCCAGTTTACACCCTAAATTACATGTTTTAGGTCTAGGAATTCAAGAGATTTTGATGAAAAGTGAAGAAAACGAGTTAAATAATACTTACCCAAGGAGACTTGGTGAAGAAAAGCTTTGAAAATCGCGTAGGGGCTATGGAGAAGATGAACTCGTGTGTATTATATGAAAGAACCCGTCACTTGTCTGTTTTTCGGCTTTAAAAATAACTGGGCAAAATTGTTCATCGCATTCGGGACACCCTTTTCGCGTTCACGATGAAGGAAAATGGGTAGGCATCGCGTTCACATGAAAGGGAATGTGAACACATAGAAGAAAATGCTAGGAGTCTGGGTAGGCTTATATGCAGACGCGAGGGAGGCTCGCGAATGCGATGAAGGGTAGTTAGGGTTCCAGGTATTAGTCTATGCGTTTGTGAGACAGGTATGCGAATGCGAAGAAGGGGCGCAAGGGAAGCTAGGCAAACGCGTGGACTTTCACGCGAATGCCAAGAAGGCTAGGGTACAAAGCACCGGGAATGCGTACAGAAATTGCGTAGAACAATGGACCTGTACAGAAATTGCAGAAAATATGCTAAGGTTTTAGGTGTAAAACTACCCCGAACCACCTTCGAATCGCTCCCAAGCCCTCAGGGCTCCCACCCAAACACACACTCTTACTCAATATTATCCTTCGAACTTGCTCGAGCGATCAATCGCTAAAATAACATCAGAATCAAAGAATCAAACCCCAAAACTCAAAATTTTCATTTCAATGTTCATAAACTTCCAACTTTAGTTATTTAGGTCTGAAACACATCAAACGACGTCCGATTTAGATAAAATTTCACAGAAAGCGCTTAACACATATTTAAGACCTCTATCGGGCGTCGGAACCAAAATATGAGCCTGATACCTATATTTTCTAACTCATTTTCATTTTCATTTTTCCTTAATAATTTTAGAAAATAATTTAACAGAAAAATTATTTTTACCGGGGTTCTGGACCTCATATTTCAACTTCGGGCACATGTCCGAGTCTCATATTTTTCTACGGACCTCTTAGGACTGTCACATCATCGGTCCGGAACCGTTTACCCGAAATACTGACCAAAGTCAACTATATCAATATTAATATCATATTTCTTCAAATGTTTCACAAAATTCATATATTTTAACATACAATTTTTTCGGCTTCGTGCCCGAACTGCACACGCAAATCGAGGCAACAAAAAGTAAGGTTTCCAAGGCCTCAGAAGTGCGGAAAAATGGAAAAATATGGTGATGATCCTTTGGGGCGTCACACAAGTCAAAAAGGGGCCAAGAGTATTTGTGTGGTTATAAAAACTTCTCATTTGGGGTATAATTTTAACTTAAAACTAAATTGTTACCAAATTTAGAAAGGGTTCATTCTTTTTGGAACGGACCAAAAGGAAATAGGTTCACATTAATTAGAACAGAGGGAGTACAATATAATTTTAGAAAGGCCATGGATTCATGACATGGATGCAGTGCAATTAATGTTGCATCAAGTAATCCAATTTTCATAACAATGGAGGATTCGTCAAATAGAGGAGATCAACAAGATGCACAAGAAATCAACACAGTTGAAATAGCAAGTGGAACACCCAATGACATGAATGAGAAATAGCAGCTACATAACTCATTTGAGGAGAATTCACTTTCTACCTTCACCGAAAATTCAAACAATTAAGCTGATATAGATTCAAGGTCTGGTTTAATCCTAGAGCTAGAGGGGAATGAAAATATCAAAACAACCACGGAGGAGATTGAACATGTTATATTGCTGATTCATTGGCATGATAGAAAAGTTTATATCAGAACAATCTGAACTTGGAGATGAAAAGTAAGTTAACTTTTTATGTGCTAATGTTGATTGTTTTGCTTGGTCGCATTCATACATGACAGGAATACTACCAGAGGTAATGACTCATAAGTTGAATGAAGATTTATTAAACCCATGTAAACCAAAAGAAAGGAAATCAAGGAGCTTTTAAAAACCGGGTAACCCAAGAGTAGGTACAGAAACTTCTGAAAATTGGCTTAATTCGAGAGGTAAAATACCCTTACTGGTTAGCTAATATTGTTATAGACCCAACGAAGAATGGAAAATGATGAGTGTGTGTAGACTTCACTGATTTGATAAAATATGCCCTAAAGAATCATTTCCTTTACTACATACAGATCAACTAATTGATTCTACAATAGGTCATGAGTTTTTGAGTTTTTAAGATGTGTATTCTGGATATAACCAAATAAAATGGATCCTTTAGATGAGGAAAAAACTTTATTTACTATAGACAAGATGACTTATTATTATAAGGTTATGTCATTTGGTTTGAAGAAGGCTGGAGTTACGTACTAAAGAATGGTGACCAAAATATCACAACAACACTTAGGAAAAACTATGGAAGTCTACATCCACGATATGCTGGTAAAATTAATACGAGCGAGAGACCATATCCAGCATTTAAATGAAACCTTTGAGATACTCCACAAACATAATATGAAGTTGAACCTAGAGAAATATGCTTTTGGAATGGCTTCAGGTAAATTTTTGGGTTTTCTTATTTTTAATAGAGGAATAGAAGTGAATCCCGCTCAAATTAAGGCAATCGAAGAAATACTTGATATGCTTACAAGTAAATAAGAAGTATAGAGGATAACATATAGAGTAGCAGCAATTGGGAGATTTATATTTAAATCCTCAGAGAAGTGTTTTAAATATTTTTTCAATATTGAAAAAAATCAATTTAAATGGACTGACATATGTCAACAAGCTTTGAAGGATTTGAAATCATATTCGTCCAAACCGCCCTTATTATCAAAATCAAGAGACAAGGAAAGGTTACTCATCTACTTAAACGTATAAGAGGTAACACTGAGCTGGTACTGGTGCGAAAAGATAAAGGTAAGCAATTTCGAAAAATATTATGTTAGTAAATCCTTGCTGGAAGCTAAAACATGGGATCCTCGTTTAGAAAAGCGTGATGACCTAGCCAGACATCTTAAGAATTATCTCCCATATTCCCTATTAACTGCTTTTCCCAAGTTTAATTTTGTTATTTTGATTTGTCGGGATGTTCGGTTTGTGTTTTGGAGGTCCTAGCTAATTTAGGCATGACATACCGAAAGTTAAATTTTTTGAAATTTTCGTTTTGATAGTGAGATTTTGATCTGAGGGTCGGAATGGAATTTCGAAAGTTGGGGTAGCTCCATAGTGTTTAATGTGATGTGTGTGCAAAATTTCAAGTCATTCAGACGAGATTTGGTAGACGCTTTGCTCGAAAGTGTGTTTTTAGAGTTTTTTGGATTCTTAGGCTTGAATTCGATGAAAAATAGGTGTTTTGATATTGTTTTGAGCATTCCAAATATTGGAAAAAGTTTGAATGAAGTTATGGGACATGCTGGTAGGTTTGGTTGAGGTCCCGGGGGCCTCAGGTGTGTTTCAGATGCTCAAATGGGCACTTTTGGCCTTTGGGAGATTGCAGATTTCCTGATATTTCTACAACAGTGATTTGTTCTTCACAATCACGTGAGATCACCTGTGGTCGCGTAGAGTAAGCTTAGACCAGGAACTTTGTTGTGACCTATGATCGCAGATGATGGAGTGCGATTACATATGGTGAGTTTGTTGGTCATTGCGTTCGCATGAGGACCATTGCGTTCGCATATAAGGGTTTAGTGAGGCAGTGGGTGATGGAATTTTTGCGATCGCGTAGGCTAAGGGAGCTAGAGCATCGCTTTCGCAGTCGGGGTTCCACGTTCGCATAGAGTAAATCTGAGGCATGTAGTTTTTGTTCTTTACGATCGCAACTGGTCTTTCGCGATCGGGATTAAAGAATTAACTGGACAGAACATAAAGTTCAATATCGAGGGTTTTGAGTTCATAACGCAAAATTGAATTGGGAGCTCAGTGGGAGATAAGTTTTGGAGAGATTTTCGGAGGGAGTGTTGGTAACAATTCTTAACTCCTTTTTACTTGTAACCCACTAATCTAAACATGAATTTATCCTTTAATTTCGGAATTTGTATGAAAATTGGGGAAAAGTTCTTAGACCAAGAATTTGGGTTTTGATTGGGGATTTGACATTGGATTGTGATAATTTTGATATGGTTAGACTTGTGAGGATGTGAGGATTCTATAAATGTAAATTTTACCTGATTCTAAGATATGGGCCCGAGGGGTATTTTAGTCATTTTACTGAATTTTGTGTATTAGCTTAGAACTTAATTATAGTATTAGTTACTTGAAGTGTTATTTACATTATGCAATTGAATTGAATAGATTTTGGTCATTTGAAGTCGAGGACTTGCGGCAAGAGCGTGGTTTCATATTGAATTGAGCTAGTTCGAGGTAAGTGGCTTGTCTAACCTTGTGTGGGGGACTTTTCCCTTAGGATTTTGTGTATTTGATAATTAATATGCCTTGTACGTGAGGTGATAATTGCGTACTTGTGCTAATTATTGGAAATTCAGTTTTCATTAAATAACTATTAGTATGTTTTCTTTCTTGTTTTATTCTTTGCACTATTTAAGCATGTGTTAGCTTAGGAAGGTATGTCTAAGTAATTCATTGACTTATTTGTTCAACTGCCTTACCTTATTTGTTCAACTGCCTTACCTGAATTCTATGCAGCCTGCTAGGCTAGACTATTGGTTTGCCTTAATATGAAGTTTTGACATTTCTGAGTATTTCTCTTGTTGTTGCTGTGTATTTACATTGGGACTATAGATGTGGGATTCCAGTAGCTTTCCCTAGTTTGTTTATATTTGAGACTACGGATGTGGAATTCTGGTAGACCCCCTGCACAGTTATATGGAACTACGAGAATGCACCTAGTAGATTCCCCTAGTAGTGGCTATTCATGTTTGGGACTACACAACGAGATTTCGGTAGATCCCCGTGTAGTATGAGCTCTACTAGGGACGGTATCCCAAAAGACTTATTGGATATGTATATTTGGGACTGCAGGACGGTATCCTGGAAGATCCCCGATTGATATTATTGGAGTTTAGCTATATTTCCTTGTGTGTTTACGTTGCTTCTGCATAGTTGTTGCTATCCTTTATATCCTATGTTACTTTTACTACTATACTTATTTATATTGTTCTGTTCTATACTGTCGAACTTTATCTTTTATTTAACCTCAGTAGGACCCTGACCTTCCTCGTCACTACTCAACTGAGGTTAGTCTTGGCACTTACTAAGTACCATTGTAGTGTACTCATGCCCTTTCTGTGCATATTTTTCATGTCCAAATCCATGTAGTTCGACACAGTCCTATCACCCCTGAGGCGATGTGACTGCTCTAACGACTGCTTTAGCGACTTTCAAGTATTTTTGTTGCGTCCGTAGACTGAAGAGTTCCTTTCTATTCTTGTTTTTTAGTATTATCCCTTTTGTATTTTCTATTCTTGTTAGACGTTCTGGAGTTAGAGCTATGTAGTATTTCTTAGCTTGTGATTCATGGGTTTTCGGGTCTTGGATTTATGTATTGGTTTGAGAGTTAAATACCGTGTATGTCGAGTGACACTTTAAAATGTTGTTTATTACTTTATTTCAGCTTTAAATTGTTTTACTTCCGCAAAATTTGGTTTTTCTTCCACAATTTAGGCTTACCTAGTCGTAGAGACTAGGTGCCATCACGATGGTTCACATAGGGCAAATCGGGGTCATGGCAAGTTGGTATCAGAGCTCTAGGTTCATAAGAATCATGAATCACAAGCCGATTTATTTGAGTCTCGTTGATCGTTACAGAGACGTCTGTACTTATTTACGATAGGCTATATAACTTTTAGGAAAATTCCATTTCATTTAATTTCCTTATTTTGTACTGACGTTCCTTTTTTGAGGATGCTGGACTTCCTCAGTAGGTGCTGTCAGAGTTCAGCTTGATAGGTAAGCTCCACGTCCTTTAGAGTTGCCAGGTCTAGGGTTTTGAGTACATATTGTGTGTCAATATATATATGTATGGTAGGTCGGGTCCTTCTTATAACCACAGTACATCTATCAATATAGGATTGTAGACATATCCTGCCAGTTAGTGCAGTATGTTAGGCTTGTAGGCCTTGTATGTATATTTTTTTGGTTTGTCAGTTGTAGCTAGTAATTATGAAAGCTTTATCGGCCCAGCTTTACATTGATGTTTAGTAAGAGCTAGTCTTCGTTTAGTTTTATATTTTGTTCCACAAATTATCTTGCAATGTGGCCTTATGGCCAAAGTTTGACATTATATGTTTCGAGTCCCTCAATCTTAGGTTGGTACGTTCGGTTAAGTGAGGCACCGGATACCGGTCTTGCCTTCCCTAGTTTGGGGCATGACAGATTTTTCTAGGGCCCGGTGATGAAAAAAGGTTTGAAGAATGGGAAACCAGTTATTGATAATAGTAGAAGCACGAAGGAAGAAGAGAAATTGCAAAAGAAGCTCGTAAAGGAATGCAAAAAGGAAGAACAAAAATTGCAAAAGAAGCTCATAAAGGAATAGAGGAAGGAAGAATAAGTTTTTGGGTGGTATGTGATGCGATATTAATAAGAGAGAAATGTCATTATAAACCATCATCATGGAACCTCCACTTCAAACTAATGTAGCCGCATAAATCCCTAAGAAGACTCTATAAACTACAAAATCAATTACAGCAGGACACGTGTGTCAGAAATTAAATAGAAAAGACGAATGTCTTTTCCCTTCTAAAGTAAAAATAATAATATTGGGAATAGATAGCAAGACATTCCCACCATAAATAAACTTACTACTTTCTAAATATTCAATTGAGAATATTAAAAAAAGGGAGTAACTATCTGTATTGGTAAAAAATAGATATGACACATGGATTGATAATGTGTTGACAAACGTCATTTGAATAAGATCATTAAAATATGAATGATAAGGCACGATTAAAACGCCCATGGGATTGCTTACACAAGATATCGTATATGACAACTGAAAAAGAAGATATATACACGAGATGCATAGAGACAATAAAAAGGAAGATACATCGACAACAACCAACATGGAAAGGCAATCGGCATAATCCCTAATTACACGCAATTATCTAGTATTACTATAATTGTTACGAATAATTTGAGTAACGAGCAACTAATGTAGTTAATATTATTAACGAGCAAGAATTAAGTGGGGAAATATCACGATCCGAATTTTTCACCCTTGGGAGTCGTGATGGCGCCTACTCGTAGAAGCTAGGCAAGTCATGAAATGCAGAAAAATTCAATTTCTTTAATTTTGGCCCTTTTTAAACCAATTAGCTTAACAAGTGATCAAAAATCAAACAATACAAGATGAGAAGGAGCTTTTGACGTTACGCTTCAATAGATTGAATTCAATAAGGGTAGAATATGCCCTATGGTTGATCGAAGGTGCTGTCCCACTTGAACTCAAGTCTATCTGATCTTCAATTCAGCCAGCTCATAACAAAATGTTAGACCAATCTCAGGGCTGACACAACCGAATTGGTTGAGGAAAAGGAAACCCCAGCGACCAAGCACTCCCGCCCCCAAAAGTAGAGATCGAAGAACCGCCAGGTTGTCGAGGACACGTCTGAAGAGGAGGCGGGCACTAAGTCAACAAAAATTGATTCTTAAATTTACCCTCCTTCAGCTAGGACATGAACAAAAAAAGAGATGTTGCTTAAAACTTATGAGAAAAATCATAAGACTTAAAAAGTTAAAATACAAAAACCGTACGAAAAAAGGAATAGCCAACTGGCTGAACTCTCCCAACTGGCTGAGCCACTGGAGTCTGAAATTGGGGAGCTACCTGCTCCGGAGTGTGAGTAGCAGGAGTCTAGGCTCCTACTCTAGCCTGAGAGACAGTTGGTGCTACAGAGAGTAAACCTACCCTAATGACACCCAATAGACAGACCAGAGCATCCTGAAGAACTGGGGTAGCAATAAACCCATTTAGGACCTGAGCTGGGCCTACCAGAAATGTTGGGGCTAGAACCTCGTAGGGATGTCAAATGGGGTAGGGCAGGGCGGGGCGGGCAGGGCAAATTCCAAACAAGGCAGGGCAGGGCAGGGCAGGGCGAGGTGTGGCGGGGCAGAGCAGGGTAAAACTTAAATTTTGAAAAATGTTAATGGGGCAGGGCAGGTTTGGGTTTAGTTTACTAGCTAAAATATGGGCCATGCAAGAAAATTGAAGGATGCCACGAAAGATTTAACTACAAATCTTATATTGCTACTGTCCATGGTACCCATAATTTCTACTCCCTACTCCTCAACAGTAGTAGAAATTTGAAGAAGACTACTTTCTTTTTTCATGGAAACATATAGTATAATATATTATTTCAACTGACCATAAAATTTGGAGATCGACTAATGACTTGGTCCAAGGTAACAAATATAAGATTAAAGTTTATAGATTCTTACAATAATTTTAAGTTAATAATTGAATTCATAATCAAATATTTATAAATATTTTAGCAATTTCTTAATAGCTATATAAAGTCTAGGCAAAAGTTATTGAATTCCCAAAAACCTGCACCATCCAACCATGAGTACAGGACCACAAATTTAGGTTTTTTTCCTTTGTCTTTCCAATTTGAGATGGAGTTTTTGTGAATAGTGGGAGTGAGAAAGATAAACATATGAGATATATTGTCACGACTCGGATTTCCCACCATCGGGGTCATGATGGCGCCTACTAAATGGAAGCTAGGCAAGCCAAATATTAATTACATCTCCATTAATTACTAATTTCTTATTAACAACATAAAAATTACAGCGGAAGACTTAGTCAAATGTGATAAAGAAAATCCAAATCTGATATACTACCCAAGATTGGTGTCACAATACTCACGAACTTCTAAGAATAATACACATAACCGTCTGAAAGAAAATACAAGCTGTTTATCTCGATTACATGAGATAACAGAATGAAAAGCATAGATAGAAGAGACAACGGGTCCTGCGGACGCCTGCAAGGCTACCTCGTAGTCTCAGTAGTCGAAAAATCCACAAGTCTCTACTGTCGCTGCTGCTGTCCGTAACCTGTATCTGCGCAAAAAGAGCGCAGTGTAGTATCAGCACAACCGACCCCATGTGCTGGTAAGTGCCTGGCCTATCCCAGCGAACTAGTGACAAGGCTAAGGCCGGTCACCCACCTAAACCTGTACAGTTGCAATATATATATATATATATATATATACAATACATTTATAAAGAAATACTCTGCTCTAAAATAACAGTCAATAACTCAAGTTATCCAGAATAATCTAATCAACAGAATAAACCTTACTTTCTTGTCTCAATTTCCTCTTTCATTTCATGTCTCGTGGTAGGCGTACCACCCGCTCCCAACTATCACAGTAATTATCTCTTGTGGTAGGCGTACCACCCGCTCCCAATTATCAATAATTATATATCGTGGTAGGCGTACCACCCGCTCCCAAATATCAATAATTATATCTCGTGGTAGGCGTACCACCCGCTCCCAAATATATCAATAATTATATCTCGTGGTAGGCGTACCACCCGCTCCCAAATATATCAATAATTATATCTCGTGGTAGGCGTACCACCCGCTCCCAAATATATCAATAATTATATCTCGTGGTAGGCGTACCACCCGCTCCCAAATATATCAATAATTATATCTCGTGGTAGGCGTACCACCCGCTCCCAAATATATCAATCGGCTACCGGCAACTATGGCCAATGCCAAGATTTTAAGTCACTTTGTGGTCGGCGTACCACACGATCCCAAATATAAAGTATATATGTTACCGGCATTTAGCCAATAATCTCTATGTCAACAATATTTATAATTACCGGTCTTAAACCAATAATTTATAATAATTTCAACAAATTACCTTCATTACCGGTATAACACCAATAACTCTTATTCAGCAATTTATTCATAACTAAATTCATATTCCTACAAACTAGGATAGAACAAACACTTACCTCGAAAGTTTACGAATGATTTAATCCGTAGCAATGCCCTTTCCTTTCGAATTTGACTCCAATCCAATCGTATCTATACACAATTGATTTAATATCATCAATACTACTCAACAAACTAATTCTTAAGACCAAATACCACTTTTACAACATTCTCTGCCATGAATAGTGAATTTCAACCCCGGGCCCACATGGTCGGAATTCGGGGTTAGGACCAAAATCCGGTTACCCATCCCCCCACGAGTTCATATATATAATTTGTTTCAAAATCGGACCTCAATTCGAGGTCCAATTCCCCAATTTATGAAAAACCCTATTTTCTAACAAAAACAAGAATTTTACCATGAAAATCTTTGATTTCTTATGAAAAACATGTTTAATGATGTTAGGAATTGAAAGAATTAAGTAAAAAGTGACTTACAATCGTTTTGATGAAGAAGAAGTCCTTGAAGAATCGCAAATGGGTGTTTTGGTTTTGTGAAAAATGAAGAAATGACTGAAATTCGTGTTTTTCAGGTCTCTGTGTTCGCATTTGCGAACATGGGTTCGCAATTGTGAACCCCGACCAATTTCTAGATTTTGAAAAATAAGCTAAGGGTGGGAAGTTCGCATTTGCGAACTTTTCTTCGCATTTGCGAAGACAAGGCAAAACTGGGAAGTTCGCATTTGCGAACTATTGTTCGCAATTGCGAACAAAAGCTAAATATGGGGAGGTTCGCATTTGCGAACTATTGTTCGCATTTGCGAACCCAGGCAGAATAGTGGCCAGTTCGCATTTGCGAACTATATCTCGCATTTGCGAACACAGGCACAGTAGGGTCAAGTTCGCATTTGCGAACTATTGTTCGCATTTGCGAACACAGGCACAATAGGGGGAGTTCGCATTTGCGAACCATTGTTCGCATTTGCGAACTCTGCAGAATAGTGGGGAGTTCGCATTTGCGAACTATTGTTCGCATTTGCGAACTCTGCAGACCAGTTGCAGACAACAACTTCTAACATGATAAATTGATCTCGTGGCCTATCCAAAGTTCACCCGAGCCCTCGGGGCTCCAAACCAAATATGCACATAACCTCAAAAACACATTATGAACTTGTTCGTGCGATCACATCGCCAATATCACCTCGTTTTCATCAAATCAAGCCTCAAATGCATGATTTTCATGCCTTTAGTTTTCAAAACTTTCAAACTTGGGACTCAAGGTCCAAAACATCTCAAACGACATCCAAATGTCATCAAACTTTACAGGAAATCACATATATAATATTTAAGACTTGTACCGGGCGTCGGAACCAAAATACGAGCCCGATACCAAGGTCAATTAATTTATTTCCTTTAATAATTGTATCAAAAACAATTTCACATAAAAATTCATAACTTGGGCTCTAGGCCTCAGAATTCGACTCCGGACGCATGTCCAAGTCCCATATTTTCCTACGGACCTCTCGGGACCATCAAATCTCGGGTCCGAATCCGTTTACCAAAAATTTTGACCGAAGTCAACCATATCAATATTAATATCATTTTTATCCAAATTTCTCATAGAATTCATATTTTCTATCACAAAATCTTTCCCGCTACATGCTCGGATCGTGCACGTAAATCGAGGCAACATAGAATGAGGTTTTCAAGGCCTCAGAGAAGCTCGAAATGATTAATAAAATAAGTGATGACCCTTTGGTCGTCACAATCTCCACCTCTAAAACAACCGTTCGTCCTCGAACGGACAAAAGAAAGAAGTACCTGAGTCAGGAAACAAGTGTGGGTAGCGGCTCCGCATATCGAACTCGGACTCCCAGGTCGATGCCTCAGGAGGCTGACCTCTCCACTGAACACGCACAGAAGGATAACTCTTCGACCTCAACTGTCGAACCTGCCGGTCTAGAATGGCCACCGACTCCTCCTCATAGGATAGATCATTGTCCAATTGGACAGTGCTGAAGACTAACACATGTGTGGGATCACCGTGGTATCTCCGAAGCATAGATACATGAAAAACTCGATGCACGGCTGATAAGCTAGGTGGCAGAGCAAGTCTGTAAGCCACCCCTCCCATTAGGTCTAGAATCTCAAATGGACCAATATACCTAGGGCTGAGCTTGCCCTTCTTTCCGAACCTCATCACGCCCTTCATAGGCGACACCCGAAGCAATACTCGTTCACCAACCATGAAATCTACATCTCGCACCTTGCGATCCGCATAAGTCTTTTGCCTAGACTGAGCTGAACGCAATCTCTCCTGAATAGTCTTGACCTTATCCAAGGCCTCCTGAACTAAGTCTGTACCCAACAACCGAGCCTCTCCCGGTTCAAACCATCCAACCGGTGATCGACATCGCCTACCATACAACGCCTCATACGGAGCCATCTGGATGCTAGATTGGTAACTGTTATTGTAGGCGAACTCTGCTAATGGTAGAAACTGATCCCACGAGCCTCCGAAATCAATAACACAGGCTCGAAGCATGTCCTCAAGAATCTGAATAGTCCTCTCGGATTGGCCATCCGTCTGAGGATGAAATGTTGTACTCAACTGAACCTCGGTGCCTAACTCCCGCTGGACCGCTCTCCGTAACCGCGAGGTAAACCGCGTACCCCGATCGTAGATAATAGATACCGGTACTCCATGGAGACGAACAATCTCCCTAATGTAAACCTCCGCTAACCTCTCCGATGAGTAGGAGACAGATACTGGAATAAAGTGTGCTGACTTGGTCAGCCTATCAACAATGACCCAAATAGCATCAAATTTCCTCCGAGTCAAAGGAAGTCCAATAACGAAATCCATAGTGATCCGCTCCCATTTCCACTCGGGAATTTCAATCCTCTGGAATACACCACCAGGTCTCTGGTGCTCATATTTCACCTGCTGACAATTTAGACACCGAGCGATATACGCAACGATATCTTTCTTCATTCTGCGCCACCAATAGTGTTGCCGTAAGTCCTGGTACATCTTCGCGGCGCCTGGGTGAATAGAATACCGCGAACTGTGGGCCTCTGCTAAGATTAACTCTCGAATCCCTTCGACATTGGGCACACAAACTCGACCCCGCAATTTCAATATCCCATCATCATCTAGATTTACCTGTGTGGCACCTCCCCGCTGTACTGTATCTCTTAACTCACGCAAATGAGGATCATCAAATTGCCTCTCACGGATACGCTCAAATAAGGAAGAACGAGCGACCGTGCAGGCTAACACCCTGCTAGGCTCAGAAATGTCTAATCTCACGAACCGGTTGGCCAATGCCTAGACATCTATAGCTAATGGTCTCTGACTGACCGGAATATATGCAAGACTACCCATGCTGGCAGACTTTCTACTCAATGCATCGGCCACCACATTAGCCTTACCTCATAGTTTTTTAGCAACTCTAGCCACCTTCTCTGTCTCATATTCAACTCTTTCTGCTTAAACAAATACTGAAGACTCTTATGATCGGTGTATACTTCACATGCTACACCATACAAATAATGCCTCCGGATCTTCAATGCGTGAATAATCGCCGCCAATTCTAGATCATGCACTGGATAGTTCTTCTCATGAATCTTCAACTGCCTCGAAGCATAGGCAATAACCTTGCCATCCTGCATTAACACTGCACCAAGCCCAATACGGGAAGCATCACAATAAACAATATAAGGTCCCGTACCTGTGGGTAAAACCAATACCGGTGCTGTGGTCAAGGTTGTCTCGAGCTTTTGAAAGCTCGCCTCACATTCATCGGACCATTCAAATTGAACACCCTTCTGGGTCAATCTGGTCAGTGGGGTTGCAATAGAAGAAAATCCTTCTACGAATCGGCAGTAATAACCGGCTAACCCCAAGAAACTCCGAATATCTGTGGCTGATGTCGGTCTAGACCAGCTCTTGACTGCCTCAATTTTCTTCGGATCAACCTGAATACCTGCTGCCGTCATAATATGACCCAAGAATGCAACCGAACTTAGCCAAAATTCACACTTTGAAAATTTTGCATGTAGTTGGCTATCTCTCAGAGTCTGCAAGGCCACTCTGAGATGTTGCGCATTTTCCTCCTGACTGCGGGAATATATTAATATGTTATCAATGAAGACTATTACAAACAAGTCTAAATAAGGCCGGAACACCCGATTCATTAATTCCATAAAAGCTGCTGGAGCATTTGTCAACCCAAAAGACATGACCATAAATTCATAATGTCCATACCGAGTGCGGAACGCGGTCTTAGGGACATCAGATGCCCTAATCTTCAGCTGATGATAGCCAGATCTCAAATCTATCTTTGAAAATACCTTGGCACCCCTGAAGCTGGTCAAATAAATCATCAATTCGCGAAAGTGGATATTTATTTTTGATAGTCACCTTGTTTAACTGTCGATAGTCAATGCACATTCTCATCGAACCATCTTTCTTCTTTACAAATAATACAGGTGCACCCCACGGCGAAACACTGGGCCTAATGAAACCCTTTTCAAGTAAATCCTACAACTGTTCCTTCAATTCTTTTAACTCTGGCGGAGCCATACGGTATGGGGGAATGGAAATGGGCTGAGTGCCTGGAGCCAAATCAATGCAAAAATCAATGTCCCTATCGGGCAGCATACCTGGCAAGTCTGAAGGAAATACTTCAGGAAATTCGCGAACCACAGGCACAGAGTCAATAGAAGGAACCTCAGCACTAGAATCACGGACATAGGCCAAATAAGCCAAGCATCCCTTTCCAACCATACGCCGAGCTTTAACATAAGAAATAACATTACGGCTAGTATGACCTGAAATTCCTTTCCACTCTATACGAGGCGAATTTGGCAGGGCTAAAGTCACAGTCTTGGCATGACAATCTAAAATAGCATGATAAGGAGATAGCCAGTCCATGCCTAGTATAATATCGAAGTCCACCATATTTAGGAGTAATAAATCAACACGGGTCTCAAGACCCTCAATTACTATAATACATGACCGATGAACTCGATCAACCACAATAGAGTCGCCTACTGGTGTAGACACATGAACAGGAACACTCAGTGGATCACTGGGCTGAATCAAGTATGGTGCAAAATAGGAAGACACATACGAATATGTAGAACCAGGGTCAAATAATGCTGATGCCTTTCTATCACAAACCAAAATAATACCTGTAATGACGGCATCAGAAGACTCAGCCTCTGGTCCGGCGGGAAGTGCATAACATCGGGGCTGTGCCCCACCACCCTGAGCAGTATCTCTAGGACGATCAGCTGCTGGCTGGTCTCTACCTCTATCGGTCCGAGCTCCACCTCTATGACCTCTACCTCCACCTCTATGTCCTCTACCTCCGCCTCTAGCCGGCTGGGCAGGCTGTGAGGGAACTGGGGCCTGAATCATGGCACGAGAACCCTGCTGGTGAGATCTGTCCGAAGCTCGAGGGCAATACCTTGCAATGTGCCTAAGATCACCGCACGTAAAACAAGCCCTCGGCTACTGAAAATGGCGAAGTGGTGGTGCACTGATAGGCTGCTGATCAGAGTAGCGTGGCTGAGAATTACGATCACCTGAAGTATCATGAGAAACCTGAAGAGCTGACTGATAAGGCCTAGGAGGATGGCCTCTATCATAAAAATATTCTCTGCTACCAGAGGAAGAACCACCAAATCTACCTGAATGACGAGGCCTCTTATCCGAAGAATAACCGCCTCCCCTAGCAAGAGCCATCTCAACTCTGCGTGCTGCATTGGCTGCCTCCTGAAATGATATGTCACTCCCCACGCCCATAGCCATCCTGGAGTCTAATCGGCTGATTAAGCCCATCTATAAATCTGCGGACCCTCTCCCGCTCCGTGGGAAGTATCACCACTGCATGACGAGCCAAATCGACAAATCTCGTCTCATACTGTGTAACTGTCATAGTGCCCTGATGGAGGCGCTCAAACTGCCTCCGAAGTAAATCCCGCTGAGTAGCAGGGAGAAACTTCTCCATAAATAGTTCCGCAAACCGGTCCCATGATAGAGCTGGGGACCCTGCTGGTCGAGTCAGGCAACAATCTCTCCACCAAGTCTTGGCGGATCCTGCAAGTCTGAAGGTACAGAAATCAACTCCGTTTGTCTCCACGATCCCCATAGTCTTCAGAATCTCATGGCAACTGAATAAGAAGTCCCGAGGATCCTCTCGATGCGGCTCCACCGAATGTAGTGGTAAATAGCTCGGAGAACCGATCAAGCCTCCATAACGAATCGAAGTCATGGCCGCTCCATCGCCGGCACGAGCTGTGGTACCCGACCGAGTGGCCACAGCTGGTTGAATCACCGGTGCCTGAGGCCGAGGAGCTACCGGCTCCGGAGTATGAGCACAGTAGAGTCCGGGTCCCTCCTCCAGCCTGAGAAGTGGCTGGGGCAACCGATAATAAACCCGCTCCGGCAATGCTATCCATAAATCCCGCTATTCTGACCAAAGCATCCCGGAGATCCGGGTAATCAAAGCCTCTCCCGGGACCCGAGCTGGGCCCACCGGAGCCGCCGGAACCGGAACCTCCTCTTCCATCTCAATACGAGGCTCCACCTCCGGGTAGCGCCTGAGGCCGAGCTCTACCCCTACCACGCCCTCTCTGATACGGCCCCGACCCCCGCCCCTCACAGGAGCTGTCTGGGCCTCGTGCCGCCGGTCACGGACGAAGATGCGCGTGTCCTTACCATCCGCGAAAGGACGTAATAGAAATTCAATCAGCAATCGAGGATCAAGTAGCACGACAAGAAAGAACAAACGAGAGACTTTTTCCTAACTCAATAGACTCTGAAGGACAAATACAGACGTCTCCGTACCGATCCTTCAGACTCTACTAAGGTTGTTCGTGAGTCGTGAGACCTATGCAACCTAGTGCTCGATACCAACTTGTCACGACCCGGATTTCCCACCATCCGGGTCATGATGGCGCCTACTAAATGGAAGCTAGGCAAGCCAAATATTAATTACATCTCCATTAATTACTAATTTCTTATTAACAACATAAAAATTACAGGCGGAAGACTTAGTCAAATGTGATAAAGAAAATCCAAATCTGATATACTACCCAAGATTGGTGTCACAATACTCACGAACTTCTAAGAATAATACACATAACCGTCTGAAAGAAAATACAAGTTGTTTATCTCGATTACATGAGATAACAGAATGAAAAGCATAGATAGAAGAGACAACGGGTCCTGCGGACGCCTGCAAGGCTACCTCGTAGTCTCAGTAGTCGAAAAATCCACAAGTCGCTACTGCCGCTGCTGCTGTCCGTAACCTGTATCCGCGCAAAAAGAGCGCAGAGTGTAGTATCAGCACAACCGACCCCATGTGCTGGTAAGTGCCTGGCCTATCCCAGCGAAATAGTGACGAGACTAAGGCCAGTCACCCACATAAACCTGTACAGTTATATATATATATATATATATATATATATATATATATATATATATATATATATATATATATACAATACATTTATAAAGAAATACTCTGCTCTAAAATAACAGTCAATAACTCAAGTTATCCAGAATAATCTAATCAACAGAATAAACCTTACTTTCTTGTCTCAATTTCCTCTTTCATTTCATGTCTCGTGGTAGGCGTACCACCCGCTCCCAACTATCACAAGTAATTATCTCTTGTGGTAGGCGTACCACCCGCTCCCAATTATCAATAATTATATATCGTGGTAGGCGTACCACCCGCTCCCAAATATCAATAATTATATCTCGTGGTAGGCGTACCACCCGCTCCCAAATATATCAATAATTATATCTCGTGGTAGGCGTACCACCCGCTCCCAAATATATCAATAATTATATCTCGTGGTAGGCGTACCACCCGCTCCCAAATATATCAATAATTATATCTCGTGGTAGGCGTACCACCCGCTCCCAAATATATCAATAATTATATCTCGTGGTAGGCGTACCACCCGCTCCCAAATATATAGTATATATGTTACCGGCATTTAGCCAATAATCTCTATGTCAACAATATTTATAATTACCGGTCTTAAACCAACAATTTATAATAATTTCAACAAATTACCTTCATTACCGGTATAACACCAATAACTCTTATTCAGAGCAATTTATTCATAACTAAATTCATATTCCTACAAACTAGGATAGAACAAACACTTACCTCGAAAGTTTACGAATGATTTAATCCGTAGCAATGCCCTTTCCTTTCGAATTTGACTCCAATCCAATCGTATCTATACACAATTGATTTAATATCATCAATACTACTCAACAAACTAATTCTTAAGACCAAATACCACTTTTACAACATTCTGCCATGGATAGTAAATTTCAACCCCGGGCCCACATGGTCGGAATTCGGGGTTAGGACCAAAATCCGGTTACCCATCCCCCCACGAGTTCATATATATAATTTGTTTCAAAATCGGACCTCAATTCGAGGTCCAATTCCTCAATTTATGAAAAACCCTATTTTCTAACAAAAACAAGAATTTTACCATGAAAATCTTTGATTTCTTATGAAAAACATGTTTAATGATGTTAGGAATTGAAAGAATTAAGTAAAAAGTGACTTACAATCGTTTTGATGAAGAAGAAGTCCTTGAAGAATCGCAAATGGGTGTTTTGGTTTTGTGAAAAATGAAGAAATGACTGAAATTCGTGTTTTTCAGGTCTCTGTGTTCGCATTTGCGAACATGGGTTCGCAATTGCGAACCCCGACCAATTTCTGGATTTTGAAAAATAAGCTAAGGGTGGGAAGTTCGCATTTGCGAACTTTTCTTCGCATTTGCGAAGACAAGGCAAAATTGGGAAGTTCGCATTTGCGAACTATTGTTCGCAATTGCGAACAAAGGCTAAATATGGGGAGGTTCGCATTTGCGAACTATTGTTCGCATTTGCGAACCCAGGCAGAATAGTGGCCAGTTCGCATTTGCGAACTATATCTCGCATTTGCGAACACAGGCACAGTAGGGTCAAGTTCGCATTTGCGAACTATTGTTCGCATTTGCGAACTCAGGCACAATAGGGGGGAGTTCGCATTTGCGAACTATTGTTCGCATTTGCGAACTCTGCAGAATAGTTGGGAGTTCGCATTTGCGAACTATTGTTCGCATTTGCGAACTCTGCAGACCAGTTGCAGACAGCAACTTCTAACATGAAAAATTGACCTCGTGGCCTATCCAAAGTTCACCCGAGCCCTCGTGGCTCCAAACCAAATATGCACATAACCTCAAAAACACATTATGAACTTGTTCGTGCGATCACATCGCCAATATCACCTCGTTTTCATCAAATCAAGCCTCAAATGCATGATTTTCATGCCTTTAGTTTTCAAAACTTTCAAACTTGGGACTCAAGGTCCAAAACATCTCAAACGACATCCAAATGTCATCAAACTTTACAGAAATCACATAAATAATATTTAAGACTTGTACCGGGCGTCGGAACCAAAATACGAGCCCGATACCAAGGTCAATTAATTTATTTCCTTTAATAATTGTATCAAAAACAATTTCACATAAAAATTCATAACTTGGGCTCTAGGCCTCAGAATTCGACTCCGGACGCATGTCCAAGTCCCATATTTTCCTACGGACCTCTCGGGACCATCAAATCTCGGGTCCGGATCCGTTTACCAAAAATGTTGACCGAAGTCAACCACATCAATATTAATATCATTTTTATCCAAATTTCTCATAGAATTCATATTTTCTATCACAAAATCTTTCCGGCTACATGCTCGGATCGTGCACGTAAATCGAGGCAACATAGAATGAGATTTTCAAGGCCTCAGAAGCTCGAAATGATTAATTACATAAGTGATGACCCTTTGGGTCGTCACATATATTGATGTCATGGAAGATTTAACTACAAATCAATTCTAGTTTCTTATATCTAGGAAGGGATAAAACACAGAAAAGCGTGATAAAAAAATAGATAGGATAGAAAAAACAAAAACTTAAATAGGACAGGCGGGCAGGGCTTAACGGGGCAAGGTGGGGCAGGGCGGGGCAAGACAACTTTTAAAAAAAGTTCCTAAATGGGGCAGGGCAGGGCGGGTCAAATTCTTAGCGGGTCAAGGCTTGCCCAGCCTCACCCCTCCCTGCCTACCCCATTTACCATTCATAGAACCTTGTCATCACAATCAACCTGAGGATCCGCTACTGGGTGCTGCTGCCCTGGGCGGAGCTCTGCCCTTCCCGTGGCCTCTAGCACGGCCTCGGCCTCACCCTCTACCCATTGTGGGAGCTGCTGCTGAGGGTTCGGACTGTTGATCAGTAGATGAGGAAGTGCAAAAGAATAAAGTAGAACTTCAATTAGCATTGAGAAACCAAACTGTACGACAAGAAAGAACAAATGTGAAGTTCTCCTAACTCTGTAGCCTCTATGGGATAAATATAAACGTCTTCGTACCGATCCCTCAGACTCTACTAAGTTTGTTCGTGAATTATGAGACCTATGTAACCTAAAGCTCTAATAACAACTTGTCACGACTCGAATTTTCAACACTCGGGAGCCATGATGGCTCCTACATGTAGAAGCTAGGCAAGCCACGAAATGCAGAAAAATTTAATTTCTTTTATTTTAGCCCTTTTTTAAAATCGATTAACTTAACAGATAATCAACAATCAAATAATAGCGGAATATGAGAATACGCAAAAGACTTAAATAATTAAAATTCCAAAATTGTATGAAAGAAAGGAATATCCAACATATGTTTCTACCCAGAAACTGGTGTTACAACATTCACGGACTGTCCATGAATACTACATATAGATGTCTGAATAAAAGAAATACAGTCTATCTCGATTACAAATAAAAACAGAACATATTAAATAATTGAGGAGACGCAGGACCTGCGCACGCCTGTAGGGCTACCTCAGAGTCTCAGTGGACTAAAGGCTGGCTCCTCTATTGCTGTTGACCAAGTGCTGCTCCGGTATCTGTACAGAGTACAGAGTGTAGCATCAGCATAACTGACCCCATGTGATGGTAAGTGTCTGGCCTAACCCCGGGGAGGTAGTGACGAGGCTAGGACCAGACTCCAGATAAACTTGTGAAGTTATATAATATATAGCGAAAAATAAATAGAAGTAAACAGTTTAAATGTGAGTGGTACATGCTTCGGGGAAACATATCTTCAAATACCCCTTATAGAAGATGTCAAAAGTCAAAACAATGTCAAGGAAAGAAATACCAAGTTAATTAAAATTTAAAAGAGTGGGTGGGGGTGGGTGAGGAACTTAATAAAATATGAAAGGACAATTCAATATCTACAACCATACAATAACAATACTACTGCGACTCACAACCAGATCCAATATAATATCTATTGCGGTGTGCTACCCGATCCAATATGATATTTGTTGCGGCATGCAAACCGATCCAATATAATATCTATTGCAGCATGCGATCCGATCCAATAGAATATTTGTTGCGGCGTGCAACCCGATCCACATAAACATGATAATATTGTGGCGTGCAACCCAATATATATATATATATAATAAATAATATTGCGGCGTGCAACCCGTTCCACATATACAGTCAGCAATAATCGCAATAACCGTCCCAGCAAGGGATCAACAATAAGCTACACTATCCCGGCAAGGGAACTCAACAGTACAAATATATATACGTCCTAGCAAGGGAGAATCAGCTATAACCAGTCTTAGCTCAACTTCTACTCATCACAGTTATCACCATTTCTCAATCATAACTTCCACGAAAATAAACTAAGTCCTTACTCATTATCAAGAATTCACCACTAAAGCATTCGTAGAATCATTTAAGAATACAATAAGTATCAATTTAGGACTCGCGGTCATGCTCGACACCAATGTATAGATACTCGTCAGCATGCCTATACGTCGTACTCAACAAGAAACAATTAGCAAATAGGACTCAACTCCTAACCCCTCAAGCTAAGGTTAGACCGTACACTTACCTCAAACTTCCACGACCAACTCAAGCATGAAACACCACCTTCCCTTCGAATTCGGCTCCAAACCAATTGTATCTATACATAATCGACTTCATAAAATCAATAGATGCTAAACAATCCAATTTCAATGCTTAATTATAGATTTTTAATCATTCTTCCCAAAAATCCAAAAATCGACTCTGGGCTTGCTTGGTCAAAACATGAGGTTCGGACCAAAATCAAATCACCCATTCACCCACGAGCCCAAATATATAATTATTTCAGAATTCGACCCCAAAATGAGGTCTAAATCACAATGAATCAAAAGGCCTTAACTCTACCCAAATCCCTAATTCTCTACCCTTAATCACATGTTTTAGGCCTAGAAATATGGTGGGTGTTGATAAAAATGGAAGAAAACGAGTTAAAAATTACTTACCCAAGAGATTACGGTGAAGAATTGCTTCGAAAATTGCCTAAGAGCTTTGCAGAAGAAGTGGTTTGTGAAATTTTAATATAATTTCGTAAGTGTTCTATTTTGGGTCTTTTAAAATCATTGGGCGAAAACACTCTTCGCGTTCGCGATGGGTCAGGCTGGATAAGCCTTCGCGTTCATGTAAACGGGCTCGCATTCGCGGAGAATGATCCCATCGAGCCCTCACTTTTGCGTCCAAAGGGTCGCGTTTGCGTAATGTAAATGCCCTACCCTCTGCCCAGGCCTACTTGGCCTTCGTGTTCGCGTGGCCAGGCTCGTGTTCGCGAAGAGATAACTCCCTATGCCCTGTGTTCATGACCTGAGATACACATTCGCGTAGAAGGATTTTCCTTCAGTAAGAATTAATACACCACGTTGGCGTGGTTTCTCCCGCGAACGCGAAGACAAAAACATCGTAATACCAGATCAGCTGTTTGTGCAATATTTCGTAAGTTCAAAACTTCCTGAAACACACCCGAGCCCTCGAGGCTCCTAACCAAACATACGTACTAACTCAACAACATCATACAAACTTATCTGTACGATCAAATCCCTAAAATAATCTCGATAACACCAAATTAATCCTCAAAAATCAAAGAATTTTCTCAAACTTCATAAAACATCAACTTTAACAATTTAGGTATTAATCACGTCAAATGACGTCCGTTTTTTACCAAATTTTGTAAAAAAATCTTAAATCATAAATAAGACATGTACCGGGCGCGGAACTAAGATACGTGCCGGATACCATCATGTTCTAATCAGATTTTATTTTAAATTTCTTTAAACAATTTTATGAAATAATTTTCTTTAAAAATTCATTTATCGGGCTTGGGACCTCAGAATTTGATTCCGCGCATACGTCTAAATTTCATATTATTTTACGGATCCTCCCGGATTGTCAAACCACGGGTCCGGATCCGTTTGCCAAAAAAGTAGATCGAAGTCAGATTTATTCATTTTATAGTCAAAACCTATCATTTTCACATACTTTCATGTTTAAGTTTTTCGGCTTTTCGGCTACACGTCCGAACTGCACACACAAATCAAGATGACTCTAAATGAGGTTTTCAAGGCCTTCAAAATACCAAATTTAATTTAAAAATACGTGATGACCTTTGGCTCATCACAGGAAAATAATATATATTGTAGCCTTATATAAACTCTCTTTACCATACTTTGTACTATCATAAAAGAAATGACAAATATATGCAATCAGTCTTTTACTTTTACATCTATGCTTGATTGAAGATTCTTACTCACAATTCTTGGAAGAAAGATACAATAATCAATAAGAGTTTCTTTTCTTCATTTATTGAATATTTATTTTCCATTATCTTTTAGTCTTTTATATTTGAAAAAGTTAAGTAAACTTGGTTATTAGAAATCCGATTTATTCAAATATTTACTTTGATCATAAAACTATCTTTTTTTTTGGTTAAACAACAAACGTGAATTAATGATAAACGATAAAATTGAACAATTTTACTATTTATAATAGATAATCAAATTTGAATATCTATATATTATTAAAAGCAAAGAAAAAATCTCTCTCATTAAGCCACGTGGCAGCTTTATAAAAAGCCACGTGGCATAGTTAGTTATTAAATTAGTTATTTAGTTAATAATTAATTATTGATTATTCTTTTTAAATTTAAATATATCTAAAAAACTAAAATAAAAAACTACCATATATATATATATATATATATATATATATATATATATATATATATATATATATATATATATATATATATATATATAGGTTACTTTAATTACATTAATAAATATAGATATCTTATAGTAATTAACTATAATAAAAAACTATATAAAAATAAAAATATAAAAATATATCTATATCTATATATTATTAAAAGGAGAGAAAGAATTCCTCTCATTAAGCCATGTGGCAGCTTCAGAAAAAGCCACGTGGCATAATTAGTTATTAAGTTAGTTAATTAGTTAATAATTAATTATTAGTTATTCTTTTTGAATTTAAATAAAAATAAAAATAAAAATAAAAAACTACTATATATATATATATATATATATATATATATATATATATATATATATATATATATATATATATATATATAGTTTACTTTAATTACATTAATAAATATAGATATCTTATAATTAATTAACTATAATAAAAAACTATATAAAAATGAAAATATAAAAATATATCTATATCTATCTATATATTATTAAAAGGAGAGAAAAAATCCCTCTCATTAAGCCACGTGGCAGCTTCAGAAAAAGCCACGTGGCATAATTAGTTAATAATTAATTATTGGTTATTCTTTTTGAATTTAAATATATCTAAAAACAAAAATAAAAAACTACCATATATATTGTTTACTTTAATTACATTAATAAATATAGATATCTTATAATTAATTAACTATAATAAAAAACTATATAAAAGTGAAAATAGTTGCAAGTTGGAGTTATTAAATTATTTTAAAATAAAAAAGTAAAAAAAATCTATAAAAAATAAAAAATAAAAGAGAAGAAAAACTACTCATTCAAATTGGGAAAGTATTTTCAAGTTGGAGTTTTAAAATAAACGAAAGAAGAGAAGAAAAACTACCCATTTAAATCGGGGAGTAGTTTCAAGTTGGAGTTTTAAAATAAAAATGGATATCTTATATTTAACTATATTAAAATATATATATATAAATATATTAAAAAAATAACTACTCATTCAAATTGGGTGGCAGTAGTTTCAAGTTGCAGTTTTTAAATTATTTTAAAATAAAAAAGCAAAAAAGAAGTCTATAAAAAACGAAAAAGAGAAGAAAATCTATATATTATTAAAAAGAGAGAAAACAACTCTCTCCTTAAATCAAGTGACGGCTTTAGAAAAAGCCACATGGCATAGTTAGTTATTAAATATTTATTTGTTTAATAATTATTTATTGGTTATTCTTTATATATATATATATATATATATATATATATATATATATATATATATATATATTGGTTACTTTAATTATATTAATAAATATAGATATCTTATAATTAATTAACTATAATAAAAAACTATATAAAATATGAAAATATAAATATATAATAAATAACTACCCATTCAAATTTGGTGAGAGTAGTTTCAAGTTAGAGTTTTAAAATTATTTTAAAATAAAAAAGCAAAGAAATCTATAAAAAACGAAAAAAAGATAAGAAAAATAACCCATTCAAATCGGGGAGTAGTTTCAAGTTGGAGTTTTAAAATAAAAATAGTTATCTTATAATGAACTATAATAAGAAAATTATATAAATATATAGAAAAATAACTACCCATTCAAATTGGATGGGAGTAGTTTCAAGTTGCAGTTTTTAAATTATTTTAAAATATTAAAAAAAAACAAAGCTTTAAAAAACGAAAAAAGAGAAGAAAAATTACCCATTCAAATTGGGGAGTAGTTTCAAGTTGGAGTTTTAAAATAATTTTTACATAAAAAATAAAATAAAAAAATAGTAAATTACCAATTCAAATTGGGGAGTAGTTTTAGGTCTCAAGTTCGAAACCCAACGGGTGCAAATAATTTCTGAGGGCCATCGGACTGGGTATAACCTGAATTAACCGTGGTGCACTTGTAGAAAATTTCTTGCCGAGGGCCTGTGCACCCTCGGGATTAGTCGGGGCTCAAAGAGATTCGGACACCCGGTGCAAAATAAAAAAAAATTGCGGTGTAATTTTAAGTTGGAGTTTTAAAATTATTTGAAAATAAAAAATAAAAATAAAGAAAAAATAAACTTCAGAGAAAATTTTTAAATAACGTAATAGCTAATGAACTTTCTATTAACAATGTAATAGTGTTAAATATCGTAAGATATAATACAAAAAAATACTTAACAAAAACGTTGCGCTGCATGTATAAGTCCCGTTAGTTTAACATAGATTTTATTCACTAAAATTTTGATAATATTATTAAGAACAACAAAATAAACTTTAAAATAAAAAATATTTCAATAGTAATATATTATATATCTTCTCATATATTAGAAAAAGAAAGTGAATGCTAAATATTGTTTAATATAATAAAGAAAAACAGAACAAAAAAGTTATTCACTGCTATATAAATACCTTTGATTTAATAGAGATTTTATTATTGGTATATTGTATTGACAAACAAGATGATAATTATATTTTATTAAAAAAATGATCTAATAGGATCAAACAAGTCTGATCATAATTTAATTTAATTAATTTTTTTTTAATATTGATCGCGCATCGCGTGACTACTAATTTTTCCTAACAACATTTGTATAGTAACAATTACAACTAAACCGGTCAAAGGTTGTTATTGACTTAAAATTCGAAATGGCAGGAGACTAAAGATACGTTTTCTTATTAATTACGAGTAGTAATAATCTTTTTTACGCATAATCATTAAAACCCTAAGACAAGAGGGGTTTGTTCCGATAGTAAACAACATCCACTTCAAATCAAGAGGTTGTAAGTTCGAGTCTCCCAAGAATAAGGTGGAAAGTTCTTGGAGGAAGAATGACGAGTATCTATTTGAAAACAACGTCTTTACCCCAGGATGTGATTGTTGTAATCATTAAAACCCTCAAATATAAAAAAGCTCAGCATGATCAATAGCTAATCAAAATCATGAAATTAATTAGTTGTCTACATGCATAAGGGTTTTGAGACGAATAAAAATAATTAAACGTAGCGAGTTTAAAGTTCTGAGTTTCTTAACAATATTCAAAAACTTAGTATTTATATTATTTAAGATTTTTTAATATACACTTACAATATATTTAAAATAGTAGATTCAATTAAACTCACTTCTTATAGTGAAGGTTCGCCTAAATTTGGATATTCTTAAAGTAAAAAGCAAACAACGAAATAAGGGGTCGTTTAGTTATCTGAATAATGATACCAATATCAACACTTCTTCGATTATTTTATGTGGTTATGCCCGAATTTTGATAGTCAGACAAGTTCTTCTGTTCGTAATTTTTTTATATGCCTTTTAAATTATTAATGTGACTTATAATACTTTTATATAGTTTCAAATATATAAATTTTATTTTAAAATACTTAAAGATTTTATATTCTAATTTACAGTGAAAATTAATTTACTTATTCTTAAAATCTGATCATATAAACTGAACAAAAGGAATATAAAATTTAAAATTATATTTATTCCATATTGGTAGTTGTTATTAGCTTATACCAAAATCTTGGTATTTGCTATTCCATACTGGATGTAAGAATACAATTTCGGGATGAAGCCAAACGACCCCTACTGAGTCAGACTCAGAAGATGCAAAACAAGTAAATTTTAGAGCTATAAAGTGGGCTTTAAAAATGCCTTAGAAGGTTGCTTTATTTACTAAATTCTTGGATAGCAACAAATATTTATTACCTAACAAATCCAATTTCAAAAATTACTCTCATGCCATTATATATAAAATGGCACCCCCAAACATCCATATTTACAAGCTTAATATTGATGGATCTTGCTCAATTAAACATAACAACTATGACATTGATGGTATTTTCCGTAATCATCTAGGCAATTAGATTATAGGATTTACAGGAACAACACTACATGTGACACATATCGAGACAGAACTTTTAGCTTTGCTCATGGAATTGAAAATTACTGTTCAAAATTAAAGCATCTCAAACCACTAATTGAGACAGATGCACAAGCTCAACTCGATATGTTTAATAGCACTACAATGCAGTACATTAATATAATTAATGATTGCGTTTATTACTACTACAGTTGGATAGTCCCCCTCTCCAAATCATCTACAAGGAGCAAAATTGTGTGGCAGATAGTCTAGCCAACTATGGAGCATTGCATGCAAAGAAAACCTATCTACTTTTTTAAAGCCCACCAACTTTTGTCTCAACTTTATATCAACAAGATCAAAACGGGATGCTCAGAAAAAAGGTTGATTAAAAGTCAGTCTGTTTTGTATAATAGTAGTTTTTCAACTAGTACTGTACCTAGTACTCATAGTAGTGTTTTAGCTAATTCTACGTTTGTTAATAGTAATGATTTCTATATGGGGATCTTAGGAATAAACTCTATTAATGTAAATTTGATGCGACAAATACATCTTGTTAACCGTTCTCTTGTAAGAGCTTAACTATATATAATATAACTATTCTTTCAAAAACAAATATCCCATTACCATGCCAAAACCATTCGGACCAATGGAGTGGCTTAAAAGTAGAATTATCTAAGGGCCCAACAAGAAAATATATAGTCATTTTCAATCACTATTTTCACTAGTTTTAAGAAACGCGGCTTATCCAATTAGAACGAAATAGAGGGACCAAATGAAATAAAAATAAGGAAAACAAAAACGTCCTGAAATTGACGTTATTATTGAAACAGACTACTTTGCCAAAGAAAAATTGATCTAGTCAGACTAATAGACAGAAAGTAGCTAAATGCAGGAGCATTTGTTGTTTTTTGTCGCCGACAAAGTTTTGTACCTTTTTTTAAAAAAAAAATTAAGCAAAAGAAAAGCCATTAAAAATTACGATTTTTCCATTCTTTTCTTGAGGTCTCCACAGTGTCCTCCTTATCCTTAAGACAGCCAAACAAAGAATATTTTTTTTTTCTTCGGGTGAATCCGTGTAGCATAAAGCTAGTAAATTTTTTAGTAAATATTTTTGTATTCGTCTCAGTTCTATATATATTATATGGGTCAGAAGTTGACCCTATAATAATTAATAAAATTAATTGTATTTTGAACTAATTCATAATTAATAAAGGGAACGATCACTTGCTTACAACATGATTCGACTCTTTAGTAATATGAAAATAGGTACGGCCTACCCTCCTTCCATGGGGACGAAATCTCAACGTGGTCATGACCACTCATTTCCTGTTCATAAAGTTCAACTATAAATACTAGAAGCATGAATGCTAGAAGGGGTCTTCTTCTTCATCACTATTCTCCAGAAAGATAGAGAAAAAACCGACAAGAAATGTCCATCTCATGGAGAGATAAAACACTCATTGTAAGGATGTGAACCTCTTTATGGAGAGGCAGACCAAATCAATATCATCAATAAAAGTTATCCATGCTTCTTCTCCAAATTTTGAATGTTTATTATCATTCATTTTACATGGTTCATGGATTATTACAAGTTGCTATGATTTACCCGTAACTTATAAATATTGCTTTGTATTCATAAAATGTATTGCAACATTTTGAGTCAAACAATTTGGTGTCGTCTGTGGGGATTTCCTAGCAAAATCACGTAGTTCACCCCAGGACCAAAAGGAAAGAAATGTCAAAATAGAAGAACAACCCCGCTTGAACAAGCCAAAGCGGCATCCCCAGACAAGGGGAACTCGAAAATCTCAAATCAAGGTCCAAGCCCTCTCTCTCTCGATAGTGCGAACAAGAAGAAGAAGCCTCCCCCGGAAGGAGGATCCCTCTGAGGCACCTCCTACCTCCCCAATACGGGCTCCAACAGAAAACCGGCACAGAGATATCTCGAGCTGCGAGCCACCTCAAAACAGCCTACATGCCCCGATTGGGAAAACAACATATAAAATGCTCAAAGTTTCGAATCAAAATGAGCTTCAACGCTCGATACCCACAGCGTGAAGATTCAGGCTATGCGCCTTTACCCTAAAAAAATGACAAGTTCAGCAACAGTTGAACTGGGACTTAGGCTATGCGCCTTCGCCCTAAAAAATGACAAGTTCAATAACAGTTGAACTGGGACTCATAATATGCACCTTCGCCCTCAAAAATTACAAGTTCAACAACAGTTGAACTGGGACTCAGGCTATGCGCCTTCGCCAATAAGTTCAACTACGGTTGACCCAGGTTGTGCGCCTTCGCCTCCAAAAATCGATAAAGTTCAACAACGGTTGAACTGGGACTCAATCCATGCGCCTTCGCCAATAAGTTCAACAACGATTGAACTAAGACTCAGGCCATGCGCCTTCGCCTTCAAAAAGACAAGTTCAACAACAGTTAAACTGGGACTCAAGTTATGCGCCTTCGCCGTAAGAAAATGACAAGTTCAACAGTTGAACCGGGACTCAGGCTATGCGCCTTCACCAATAAGTTCAACTACGGTCGAACCAAGACTCAGGCTATGTACCTTCGTCATCAAAAAATACAAGTTCAACAACAGTTGAACTGGGACTTAGGCTATGCGCCTTTGCCCTAAAAAATGACTAGTTCAACTACGGTTGAACCAAGACTCAGGCTATATGCCTTCGCCCTAAAAATGACAAGTTCCAGAACAGTCGAACCAGGACTCAGGCTATGCGCATTCGCCATAAAAAAAGACAAGTTTAACAGCAGTTGAACTGGGACTCAGGCTATGCACCTTCGCCCTAAAAAATGACAAGTTCAACTACGGTTGAACCAAGACTCAGGCTATGCGCCTCCGCCATAAAAAAAGACAAGTTCAACAACGGTTGAACTGGGACTCAAGCTATGCGCCTTCGCCCTAAAAAATGACAAGTTCAACAATGGTTGAACAAAGACTCAGGCTATGTGCCTTCGCCATCAAAAAAGAAAAGTTCAACAATAGTTGAACTGGGACTCAGGCTATCCGCCTTCGCCGTAAAAAATGATAAGTTCAACTACGGTTAAACTAAGACTCAGGCTTTGCACCTTTGCCCTCAAAAAATGACAAGTTCCAGAATAGTCGAACTAGGACTCAGGCTATGCGGCTTCGCCAATAAATTCAATTATGATCAAACCAAGGCTCAGGCTACACACCTTCGCCATCAAATTCAACGAGTTCGACCTCGCTCGAACCATAAAGCCAGATGCTTTCACCCTCAAATTTAACAGGTTCAACCATGGCTGAACCAGGACTCGGACGGAGCTCCTTCATCACTAAACTCAGCACAACTCAATCTCCAACGAATCAAGGCGCGGGTTAGGCACCCTCGCCGCTCAAGTAAGTACGCCCAACTCGAACTAAGATTAGAGGCACGTAAAGTTCGAACCCGGTCAAACTACAAGGCCACGTTTTTTATCATCACGTCCAATAGTCCGACCGCGCCCGAACTGGGACTAAGGCTAAGAGCCACTATCACCAAGCAATGGTTCCGACTCGATCACCCCGAGTCGAAGAAGAATGTTGCCAACAATCAAAAACTAACATGCCTACCGTAGTCAAACTCAAGGCAAACAACCCTTTAAAAGGAATGCAAAGAAAAACCCAAGGGGGAAAAATGGGGAGGTACAAAACAGATACAAGGCAAATAACGAAAAGAGGATTTCATTTATTCATAAAAATGATTGTGGGTCTTCCCCGATTACAACAGGCCAAGGCCGGTAAATAAAAAGAAATAAGTAAAAAGGAGAGAGAAAAAAGAAAAACACTTCTTTTTACTTGGCGCCATCCGCGCCCCCATCTGTGTCGTCGTCAGCCTCTAGCATCGTCGCATCAAAACCACAATCAATATGAGCCTCCTAAGCCTTTTGGCACGCCACCTCGAAAGCAGCTTCGGTCACGATACCGGCCTTCCATAAATTTTTATACACGTCTTGTTGGGCCTCAGCATAAACCCAAAACTCACGAGCATGGCCGGAAGAAGCAGCCTAGTCCCGTAGACACTGATTCTCTTCCTCTAGGGCCGTAATCCGCTCCGCCATAGCCTGGGAATCTCGCTCGAAAACACCTATCCTCTCTTCGAGGCTCGCCTACCTAAAGGCAGCGGCAGCCCTCACCAACGACAGCTAGGACTCACTGGTACGGACAACCTCTAACAATGCCTCAACCCTTGATGAGGCGTCGTTCACCTGGTGGTTCAAGGCCGAAACTTCACCCTCTGTACGGATACCTTCCCACTCCATGCCACTACAGCCTCCACTACCTTGGCCAGGCCCTGGCGCTCACACTCGGATAAGGCCCTCCTCCCGACCTCGAGCTTCTCGTTATTTTGACGGATCTGTTCCTCAAGGGCACCCATCTTGCCAAGTGTTTGTTGCATCTGGAGCTCCCGCCTTGCCAATTCCTCAACCAGGGCCTGGCTACAGGGATCGTTTCTCAAGCGCACGCTCATCTCTTGGCATCTATTCGGGTTGCGATGATACTTCTCTAACACCCGCAAAAATACCGCCGAGCGGACGTTCACTCGACGGATGTTCTCTATCTCCAGGAAATAGGACTACAAAACAAAGGTAATGGTCAGAATAGAAATAAATCAAGGAAAAGAATAAGCAAACCAACATTCGATTACGTACCCTCAAGCCCATCAGGACCACCTCATTTATCAACTCGATGTCCGTGACGTCCCTCAGCGATGTGTTCTCGGTTTTCAAGCATAGCAGCCTGAACTACGGCATCAAACTCGAGCCCTGGAGCAATAAGTTTAAATCCGTAGGGACCTCGATAAGGTGAGACCTTCTCTCCGGGCACGACCAAATTTGTGAAACCTTCCTGGAACATGCGGACGTCCTCGGGGTCCAAATCTGATTTAGATTCAGACTCTTCTCATGCAGCATCTTTTCCACCCCCCGCTACAACCGCCAACGGACACTTGGCTCACCAGCCTTAGCAACTGCTGAGCAACTTCCCCTCGTCTCAGCGATGAGAGTCACTAACTGAGTCGCCGAAGCGATGGTACCCCTACAATTTGCTCGCCCTCAAGGGCAGGTGCCGCAGCAAAACCATCTTCCGCAACCGTTGGAGGGAATCCAAGTTAATCACCATGGGAGGAGCCGACATGATTACCGTGGGAAGAACTAGTGTGAACACGACCCTACGCCTAATTAGCTGCCTCTCCTCCTTCTCCCCATTTGAGGGCGATTCGTCCATAGGGCGCACAACCCCCGATGGCCCCTCATCCCGAAATGCGACCCATGGTGGGGAAGGAGCTGCCGAAGACTCAACTGACGCCGACCTCGGTATGCGGCACGGTACTGGTGCTGCAAGAAGTCGAGCGACTGCACCTGGCTGCTGAAAGGCCAACTGAGGAGACCTGCCACGACTTGCCCTCCCTATCACAGAAAAGCAAAGTTGGTAAACAAAGCCGAACAAAAATAGAGCAAAGGTAGAAACCAACTTCTCTCATGTAGCAGGCCTACGACTATGTCTCTCCCAGAAAGATGCCCACGTATGAATCACCTCAGTATGAGGGAGCCGGTGGCGACTTCTCGGATACAAAATTGACAACAAGTCAACACTCACGAATGCAAGACATAAAGAAAAAAGGAAAGGAAGAGAAAAGATTATGACAATGAAATAACTCACGTGCATGGATCCAAGCCTCCGGGAACCCAGTAGGGCACGCCACTAAATGCTCGGTCCTGATATAGAAGAAGTGCTTAAAAGGGTGAGGGTCGACCTCATTGTCCAGCGTCGCAGTCAGGCCCCTCGACCCACGAGGGCACGCCCAAAGCATGGTACCACGGGCTCTCTAGGCAGCGTAAAGGGTGAGTACGTGTTGTAGCATGACCACCCTACCGGCCAGTTCCCCATACTTAATAAACATTGCCAGTAATTTGTATAGAGAAGGAGTGAGCTGACCCGGGCATACCCCGTAGTGACGACAAAAGTCCACCAGCAGCATTGGGAGTGGAATCCTGAATCCTATCCTGAAGGGATATGCATAAAAAATGCAGTATCCCCTACGGTCGGTGTGGACCCTTTCCTCGCTTCTGGCGAAGACAATGTCTGCATGGGTCGGAATGGACCCCTGTTCTCGCAATCGGGCCATTCCAATCTCCCCAATTAGTGGGGCTTCATCCACCGGGTCCTCTCCACCATCAGCGGTAAAATCAATTGCCGAACCTCCGGGCCGAGGAACTATCGCGTCAACTGACGGAACTTCTCCGGTCTCTATCTTCTCAGCACCTCCCATTGCCGGATATGGCCTTTCAACTGTAGGATAATTGACCGGCAAATCCATCGAAAGAGCATCGCGCGAAGAACTGCCTGTCATTGCTGATCTAGTTGAAGAGAAAGGAAGATATTTCGGTAGGCAAGGTGAAAGTTATCACAATCAAGAAAAGAAAGGAGAAGGAGAATTAGCAGAATAAAAGAATGTCCTGAGAAGCAGTCTCAGATGAACAATGAAGTAACAAGAAATGAATGCCTCAACCTACCTTTATAGGCAACGTAAATAGCTTTTGGGAAACCCAATGGCGACCATTAACTGCATGACCAACCGTAAAACGGTTCGATTCTACCAAGATGTGCGCCATTATGACGAGCACTACGAAGTGACTCCTCGGCCTTCCGCAGACGCCTCGCCGTTAAAACAATTGTAACGACCTGCGAATGCTGGATAAATGCACCATGCGTCTTCAAAACTCTGGACGCTATGAACAGCGCACCCGGCGCATACTTATTTCTTTCGACCGCGTCGCACACAGCCCGTCCCCCTTCGTCAACAATTACAAACCCAAATGGACGCATGGTCTAGAACGTGATGAAGTTCAGTCTTGCTCGAATTGTGTTAGAGACGTCGTATATCTTTGCCAAGAAGAGGCACTTCGTCTTGATTATACGTTGATTTGGCAATGAGATTACACGACGCCGAAATTCTACAAGTTCGGGCCACCGCCAAAATGAAATCGGTCTCAGCCAAAGCAACGGACGACCCCCCATCCCCCCTCTTTTTTATCTGAGTTTTTCAGATCATGATCGATGAAGTACGTTCCTCGAGCTCGGCCGAAGCACGACTTCGATAAATAGAGGGACTAACTGTATGGGTCAGAATCTAACCCTACGACAATTAACAAAATTAATTGCATCTGGAACTAATCCATAATTAACAAAGGAAACGACCACTTGCTTATAACATGATTCGACTCTCATTTAGTAAGATGAAAATAGGTACGCCCTACCCGCCTCCCCATGGGGACGAAATTTCAACGTGGTCATGGCCACTCATTTCCTGCTCATAAAGCTCAACTATAAATACTAGAAGCATGAACTTTAGAAGGGAGGCTTCTTCTTCATCACTATTCTCCAGAAAGAGAGAGAGAGAGAGAGAGAGAGAGAGAGAGAAAATAGACAAGAAATGTCCATCTCATGGAGAGATAAAACATCATTTTAAGGCCCTGAACCTCTTCATGGAGAGGCAGACCAAATCAATATCATCAATAAAAGTTGTCCATGCTTCTTCTCCTAATTTTGAATGTTTATTATCATTCCTTTTACATGGTCTATGGATTATTATGATTTGCTATGATTTACCCGTAACTTATATATATATATATATATATATATTGCTTTGTATTCATAAAATATATGGCAATATTTTGAGTTATTTTATTATACAAACATATATATATATATATATATATATATATATATATATATATATATATATATATATACATCGGATCGGTTGTACGAAGAGATGTCAAAGGGCTTCTTATATATTAATTTTTACCAGTAAATTTAGAATCCTTTTTAAAAAAATATTCAGATATATTATCTTAAACGTTTATTTCACTGTAATATTATTAGTTTATATATAAGAAACAAAATAATTATTTCAGCCACTTTGAAAACTAGAGCAATTAAATTTGTAGTGGCCGAAACAACACTTCAAATTGCAGCATATTTGACCAAGCTTCTAAAATCAGCTTATTTTGAGAAATGCTTTTCTCAAAATACTTTTAAACTTTTGGTGAGAAGCCGTTTATGTTTGACTAATTAATTTAAAAATATTTTTGAGCAATAATTAATGTTTGGCCAAACTTTTGAAAATTATTTCTAAGTGTATTTTTCTCATAAGTGCTTTTGGAGATAAATTACTTTTTTTTTGCTTCTGATTCTGCTTCTCCTCAAAAGCACTTTTTACCTTCCAAAATCTTAGTCAAACACCCTTAATTTTTGGCCAAAATACCTTTGGAAAAAAACCTTGACCAAATAGCCTATTGGTGAAGAAAGAGGATAAGAAGATGTTTGGCTAAACTTATAAACTGGTCAAACTAACTTATAAGTACTTTTGACTTATCTACGTGTTTGGTGAACACCTAAAATGCGTATAAGCTAAAATCAACTATAAGTTATAAGTTGGTCACTCCAACGTCTGACTTTTTAGCTTATATAAGCACTTTTAGTTTGACCAAAGCTTTTACAAATTTATCCTTAATAATATTTTCTAATTCATAAAATATTTTTCTAAAATAATTTTTTTAACTTTCCTTTCCTTAACTTTTTCATTACAAAGAAATTTTTTAATTTATAATCTTTTCTAAAGTTTCTAAAGATATTTTAATTATTTTAATAAAAGAATAATTTATCAGTACTTTTTTTACCAAACACATTAACTGCTTATTATTAAATTCAACATATTTATTCAAATATATAAATGCTTATTTAAAAAATTAGGACTTTCTCTCTCTCTCCATCCTCTCTGTTTTCTTCTCAATGGTCAGTACGCCAGCCGCCTTCATCGCTCACCTCACCTCACCCTCCCCCCCTCCGCCGCCTTCACCCCCCTCCACCCATCCACTCCGGCGACCAGCCGCCGGCGACCACCAGGTAAGTTCACCTCCCAAGTAAGGTCACTTCTCCTCTCTTCTCTCTCTCTTCTCTCCCCCCTCCCACCCACAGCCCCCCTGCCTAGCCCCCCACCCCTCCCCACCTCAGTTTCTCCACCACCCTTCCCCCAACTCCGGCGAGTTTTGCCGGCAACCCCCCCTCGGCCTTCCTTCTTTCTCCTCACCTCTCTCTTTCTCCCTTCCCCCCCTCCCTCTCCTATTCCCCCACCTCCCACTCCACTTTCAGGCAGTCCCTCCCCCAATTCAGGCAGCACCCCTATCCCCGCATTTTTTTGTGGTTGGTTTTTGTGTTTGTGCAGGTTCTCGGCGGGACGCAACAGAACTACCCGTTCCGGTAAAACTCACGACAGGCGACAAGGCGACTTTGCGGCGTTTTGGGAGTGAAGAGCTAAGCAACACTGGACGGGACGTGCAAGTGGAGGCAGCACTCGAACTCGGGCTTCTATCTTCAGGTTTTCCCACCGGGAGTTGGTACCTCCCGCCCCTCTAACTTGTAAACCTTTTTTTCGTGCTCTCGTTAGCATTTCTTGTGGGGTTCTCTCTGTTGCTATCTAGTTTGCATTCTGTGGTATCTCCCTTTTGTCTGTGTGTGTGCGTCTCTATTCCCATAGTCGGTTGTATGGATAGTGGCCGTAGCGGGGGATATAAGTGCAAGGTTATGTCCTCGGGGGGTGGGGGCGGTGGCGGGGGTGAGTAGGGGGCAGGGAGAGGTTCTGCGGGTAGGGCGGGAGGTAAATGGTGGGAAGAGGGTAGCGGACGCACATAGATTAAGGATCGGGTCGTGGAACATAGGCACTGTGACGGGTAAGTCCATTGAGTTGGCGAAGATTCTTCAGAAGAGGAGGGTCAACATAGGTGGAAAGGGAAGAAGGCGCGGGATGCAGACGGGTATAAGTTGTGGTACTCCGGGGTCGTGAGGGGTAAGAATGGAGTGGGCATCCTGGTGGATAAGGACCTTAGGGAGTCCGTGGTGGAGGTTAGGTGAGTGAACGATAGGTTGATGTCTATAAGTTGGTTATCGGGGGCTGTGTCCTCAACATCATCAGTGCCTATGCACCGCATGCGGGCTTAGATGAGGAGGTCAAGAGGCGTTTTTGGGATGACTTGGATGAGTTGGTGTGTAGTATCCCCCAATCTGAGAAGTTGGTCATTGGAGGGGACTTTAATGGCCATATTGGGGCGGATGCTAGTGGTTATGGTGAGGTGCACGGCGGCTTTGGCCTCGGGGTTAGGAACGGAGGAGGCAATGCACTGTTGGATTTTGCTAGGGCTTCCGAGCTTCTGATTGCTAACTCGACATTTCAGAAGAGGGTGGAACATTTGGTCACCTTCAAAAGTTCGGCGGCGAGGACTTAGATCGATTATCTCCTTCTCAGAAGGAGCGATAGAGGTCTGTGCAGGGACTACAAGGTTATTCCGGGAGAATCCCTTTGTACCCTTCATAGACTCCTAGTGATGGATGTCGGACTCTGGGTGAAGAAGAAGCAGAGGGTTGCTCGGGGTCGACCGCAAATTAGATGGGGTGCTATGACTAAAGAGAAAGCCCAGGAGCTGGAGATGAGGTTAGTTGATGGTGGAGCTTGGAGAAGTTCCAGGGTAGCAGACGCAATGTGGTCAGAGACGGCGAATCTGGTTAGGGAGGCAGCGCGAAATGTGCTTGGGGTAGCCAAAGGCTATCTAAGCAGACATCAGGGCGACTGGTGGTGGGATGACGTAGTACGAGGAAAAATAGAGGTGAAGAAAGTAGCTTTTGCGAAGTTGGCAGGGAGCACAAGCGAGGAAGAAAGGCGGGTGAACAGAGAGAGCTATAAGGTGGCAAGAAAGGAAGCAAAACTGGCGGTCACGGAAGCTAAAAATGCGGCTTTTGGTCGCATGTACGAGGAATTGGGGGAGAAAGGCGGGGACAAGAAGTTATTCCGGTTAGCCAAAGTAAGGGAAAGGAAGGCGAGGGACTTGGATCAAGTTTAGGTGCATCAAGGATGAGGATGGTAGATTCCTGATGGGGGAGTCTCAAGTCAAACAGAGATGGCAGGCGTACTTCCGAGACCTTCTCAACGAGGAGGGGGACCAGAGTATAGAACTAGGGGAGCTGGGGCACTCAGAGCGTCGTAGAGACCTAGGGTACCACAGGCGCATTAGGATGGAAGAGGTCGTGGGGCTTTGCGTAGGATGAGTAGAGGTCGAGCGACCGGGCTAGATGAAATCCCGGTGGAGTTCTGGAAATGTATGGGTAAGTCAGGAGTGGAGTGGCTTACCAGGTTGTGCAATGCAATCTTTAGGACCAAAAGGATGCCGGAGGAATAGAGGTGGAGTATAGTGGTGCCCTTGTATAAGAACAAAGGGGATATCCAGTGTTGCAGCAACTATAGGGGCATCAAATTAATAAGCCACACCATGAAGGTTTGGGAGCGGGTGATCGAGGCCATGGTGAGGGAGTCGGCATCTATTTCCGTGAATTAGTTCGGTTTCATGCCGGGTCGGTCTACTACAGAAGTTATCCACCTTGTCAGGAGATTGGTGGAACAATTCAGGGATATGAAGAAGGACCTGCACATGCTATTCATCGACTTGGAGAAGGCGTATGACAAGGTCCCTAGGGAGGTTCTATGGAGGTGTCTAGAGGCTAAGAGCGTGCCAGAAGCCTACATCAGAATAATCAAGGACATGTACGATGGAGCTAAGTCTAGGGTCAGGACAGTGGGTGGCGACTCAGACCATTTCCCGGTGGTTATGGGGCTCCATCAAGGATCTGCGCTTAGCCCTCTCTTGTTAATTTGCCTTGGTGATGGATGCTTTGACGCGACATATTCAAGGGGATGTGCCTTGGTGTATGCTATTTGCTGATGACATAGTCCTGGTAGACGAGTCGAGGGTCGGTGTTAACGGAAGGCTTGAGGAATGGAGACATGCTCTCGAATCTAAGGGCTTCAAACTAAGCAGGTCTAACACAGAATATCTGCAGTGCAAGTTTAGCGCTGAACCGAGCGAAGTGGGAGGGAGCGTGATGATTGGATCTCGGGCCATAGCCAAGAGGGATAGTTTCAGATACCTTGGATCGGTGATTCAGGGGGACGGGAAGATAGACGGGAATGTCACTCACCGTATAGAGGCGGGGTGGTCGAAGTGGAGGCTTGCATCAGGAGTCCTGTGTGATAAGAGAGTGCCACATAAACTCAAGGGGAAGTTTTATAGAGCTCTGGTTAGACCTGCCATGCTGTATGGGACGGAGTGTTGGCCGGTGAAGAAATCTCATGTTCAGAGGATGAAGGTTGCGGAGATGAGGATGCTCAGGTGGATGTGCGGGCTCACCGGGTTAGATAAGATTAGGAACGAAGATATTCGGGAGAAGGTAGGGGTGGCCCCAGTGGACGAGAAGATGCAAGAGGCGAGGCTTCGGTGGTTCGGGCATGTGCAGAGGAGAAGCCCCGATGCCCCGGTGAGGAGCTGTGAGCGGCTAGCGGTGGTCGGTGTGAGGCGAGGCAGAGGGAGGCCTAAGAGATACTGGGGAGAGGTAATTAGGCAGGACATGGCCAGGATGCGGATTTCCGAGGACATGACCCTTGATAGGAAAGTCTGGAGGTCTAGTATCAGGGTTGTAGGGTAGGGGCTCCTAGATTTGGGTTACTAGATTTTTCGAACTCCTTTCCGGGGTGGGCGAGGTGCGGTAGGGCCACCCATAGAGAATTAGTTTGCGTTCTCTTTTGGTAGTCATTTCTGGTAATTACTGTTTTAATACTATTGAATACAGGTATATTTACGGTACGTATGTCTCGTATGTTTAGTTAATTATTTATGCGATGTATGTTGGTGTAACTAATGCTGTTTTTGTTTTTGCTTTTGTTTGCCTTTCTCTCCCCTGCGCCGAGGGTCGATTGGAAACAGCCTCTCTGCCCTCTTGGGTAGAGGTAAGGCATGTCTACATATTACCCTCCCCAGACCCCACTTTACTGGGTTGTTGTTGTTGTTGTTGTTGTTGTTGTTGTTGTTATTTAAAAAATTAATTTTAACATTAAGAATTGCTTTTCGGAACTTCAAATTTATCAAAAATTTACAATGAGCTAATTCAAACAGGCTCTAAGTAATAAATACTTACAGAAGTACTAAAATTATAATACATAAATTTAAATTCCGACAAGTCTTAAAAATAATGAAATACCACATCAACAACGACAAACAAATAAATAAAAAGTAGAATAGTTCCGTTTGAAATGATAGAATAGTTCTGTTTGAAATGAAATACTTAATCTATATTATATTAAAAGCACGAAGGCCCTTAACGAAATGTCGTTCGCCTTTTTTATCCCTTAAAAGTAGATTTCTCATTGGACAAAATTGTAATTAATTTATTTTCCTAATATTTGTTATTTTAAAATCAACAAAACTTTTGGTTATAAAATTCTTCCTTTTCTGAACTATGTAAAAACTTCTAAGATTTAGGAATTTAGAACCGAGTAAGAGTTTACTTATATAATTTTTTCCCTTATTTACTTCATAATTAATTTATTTATGTTTGGTTAAATTCGTTAGGTGTCTATAGTTATTATTTATTTGTTTTACACTATTTTAGGTTTAGTTTATATAAAGGTTGTAGATTGCCATTTAAATAAATAATCTTTTTCCTTATTTACTTCATAATTGATTTGTTTTCGTTAGGTTGATTTCGTTATGTGTATATAATTATTTTTAATTTGTTTTACACTACTATAGTTTTAGTTTATATGAAGGTTGTAGATTTCCATTTAAAATATACCATTAAATCTAAAGAATTTACGTATAAAAATATAAATGTACAACCTAATATCAAACTCTGGAAAAACTTTTAAAGAAATATTGTAAATGTGTCTATATCTATATGTCTGTCTATATATATATATCAAAAGCACGAAGTCCCTTAGCGAAATATGGTTCGTATTTTTTACCCTCTAAAAATAGATTTCAATAATTCTGCATTTCACCATTTTATCAATGTAATAATTATTTTTAAATTTAAATAAATGTTGCATGATTTATCTCCTGGTCAATTGCTAAATACACATAACTCATTCTTGTTCTAAATTTTATACACTTTTTATTGAGAGGCATAAAAAATGCGTGCAACGCAGAGCTAGAAGACTCTTAGTGAAATGTTGTTCTCCTTTTTTATCTTTTAAAATAGAGTTTACACTGGACAATATAATAATTTTAACATTTTTCTAATATGTAGGAATTTCATTGAATTAATTTCCTAATTAATGGGATATTGGGATCAACTATAATTCTGAAAATTTATTTTTTCCATATTTAGGATTCTACAACCAATTACAATTTTTTTTCATGGAGATTTCCTTATTTAAAGCCCATTAATAATAAAGTTGTTGTAAACTATAATATATTTTATTTAGTAAAACATGGAAATTAAGAAGTTGTATTTGTACTACTTTTTTCGTCCAATTAGCATTACTAAAATAGGCACACATAAGCTATATATAACACAAAAGTAAAATACTCCTTATATTAGTCAAAACCAAGAGGACCATCGAATAATTAAAAAAATTAAGGAACAATAATTGTAAAAATATTTTGTTAATTGAATTTTCTTTGAAATGTTAAATGATATTACAAATTTATTTTTGGACAAGTTTGTCTAAGTATTATGTTTCTACATGTTATATGTAAAACGTAGGATTCAATTTTAAAATTAAGTTTTTAATGTTTGATTTAGCTTTTTACAAATTTTTGAGACTATTTTCCTTGTAATATCTTTTGTAATATGACATATTTAGGGTATTTGGATTCTTAGTTAAAATCAATAGTTTAAATTTTTATCATACATTAATAATTTTTTAATATTAATAAATAAATTAAAAAGAATAATCGAATAGAAAGAAGATTGATTTATTTCATTTCTAACTATCAATATTCAGTCTAGGTAAATAAATATGCAACATGATCCATGGAATAGTTTATAATTTGTACATAAGATAAAAGAGTTGTAATCCTATTTTTATCATTTTGGAAGTGCAAGTACTTTTATTTTGTACTCATGTAAAGAAATTTGTGTTATTAAAAATAATCTTTAATATTAATTCCCTTAAAGGGCAATTTGAACATTACGTAAATGTTAATAGATTTTATCATATGAATTTTGTTCGTTTTACAAAAATAAAAATACGAGAGGTGTGTGTAGTTCTCAAACTACAATAGAAGTTTGTGTTATAAGGAGAATCTCAGAGGAAAGTTTTTGAAATTATCCCTAATTGTGATTATAGCTAAATATTAAAACTTGGGATGGGTTAATAACAAGATTTTAATTGATGAAAAAAATATTTTCTTTAATATTTAAAATAAATAATTAAATTAGCTAAATAGCAAAAAATGCAATTTAATTTTTTTCCAAAATTATCATAAAAGTAAAATTATTTTTCAAATTAAAAAATCTAATAGGATATGAAGAATGAGAAATACCGTAAAATCAGGTATTGTATATTAAGAGTCAAATCAATAAAAATGCTAACGTAAAACAATAAAAATAAAACAGAGACAAATTATATTCTATATGATTTGTCATTAGTTATTTTTCTTTTTTTTGTTTTGTAAGTATTCCCACATATTGAACTCTCTATATTTCTTTTCAACTTACTTAGTTGTTTGTTGTAAAATATTAATTTAATATAAATTATTTTTAGACTTTAGTCACATGTACCTTTTTTATAAGAGCCATAAGGCAAATCATAAGAGCCATAAAGCAAATCTATCATGCCCACATCTCAAATGGACTAAGAGATTATATTTTTAAAATTATGTTATTTGCAAAAAGTATTTTTATATAACTTTTTTTGATATTAGATACAAAACTAATATCAATTTTTATAAGATATTACACATAATTCTAAGGACTTCTAATGACGCATAATTCTTCTTTAATTGAACTAACTAAAGTGAGATTAACATTCTATCAATTTTATGAACTTATTTTGTGTTTCAAACACTTTGCTTAATGTTTTTTCTAAAAATTTTAGGACGATATATTATTGATATAAGAAATACACGCTTTATAACACGCGCAAAGCGCGTACCCTAAGACTAGTATTTAATCAAAAGGAGAAAGGAAAATAAAACACAAGACGACAGCTCATGTGCATGTGATATTAGCGGCGTAATTGCCTAATGGGGCCCCTTTAGCCTTTTTTTGTATTTGTATTTATACACGCTTTTTGTGTCACATTTAAGTTGTGCTTATTTTGCAAAAAAAATTACAAGCGTACCTACTTTTTTGCATAACTTCATCACACGGGGCTGAAGTAGCAAATGCAATCACACAAAACTTCAGCATTCTAGTAGGGCCTCAAATTTTGCTCTAGAGCTGAAGTTTTGTGTTGTAACTCGAAGCTTCAGGTCTAGAGCTGTAGTTTTTATGTTGTAACTGGAAAACTTCAGTTCTAGAGCTGAAGTTTTTGTGTTGTAATTGGAAACTTCAACTATGGAGTTGAAGTTTTTGTGTTGTAATTGAAAACTTTACCTCTAGAGCTGAAGTTTTTGTCTTGTAACTGGAAAACTTCAGCTCTAGAGCAGATGTTTTTATTTTTATAACTTCCATAACTATGCGATAGCATGTATATATGTATGTCAGTTATGTTGTGTATTCTGTTCATTAACACAAAAATTTCTATCTATTCTGTAGTAAAATTTATGCGTATTTGGAGTTGGAGGGATGCTCTAGTAGTTACTGCTGTAAAATGCGTATTTGGAGTTGACCTTTGTGTTGCTTGCAATTCCATCTGTATAAATAAAAAAAATAGAAGGAGATTCTCTGAACAAGTAGAAGTGCTAATAGCTGGCCAAACTATATAGCATCCGAATTAAGATAACTCAGGAAAAGGAGCAGGAAAAAAAGATATTGCACCAGCAGATTTTGTTTTTCTAGGGTATTAGACTAGATTGAAAATAGCAGCAGAAGAAAAAAGAAAAAGAGAAAAATGAAGGAGGTGAAGGAGAAGGAGAAAGAGACTAAAATTATTTAAAAAATAAATACAAATTATAAATTTTTTTAAAAATAAATATAAATTAAATAAAAGCGACCAAATAAAGAAGCTCTGTACAATTTTTTTCCCAAACCCCCTTAGCCTTCAACTGGGAAAAATTTGCTGCCTTAAAAAAGCTTTGTGCAATAAAAAGTTTGCCTCTTTTTATTTATTATTTATTTTTTGGGTTGTTTCAATTGCTTTTTTGTTGGAACTTGTTATTTGTCCGTTTTATGGTTGTTTCTTGGAGAAAATTTCTTTTTTTTCTTTATTCTCGTTAAATGTCTTTTGTCTTATGTCCAAAAATACTTCCTCCAATTCAAAATAAGTATTTTTTTTGATATTTTTATAAATATTAAGAAATTCATCTTTTAGTATTAATTAGTAATGCAATTAATCATATTAATTAAAATTATTTTATATAAATACTTCTAACACATATTCCAATATTATTTACATCAAAAACAATGTAAGAAAAAAATAATTAATTTATTTTTGAAATCTAAAAAAATAATTTATTTTGGACCACAAAAAACTACCAAAAAATCACTTATGTTGGACGGAGGAAGTACAATAGATATCTTCCAAATTATAGCCGATATTCGATCATCTACTACTCCTCGACTAAAAAGTGCACTTGCAATAGAGGTGAACACAATGTCACACCATCGGGCTCATCAAAATTTAGTATTTCAACTTAGAATATAAATTTATCTGTGGTTATTATTAAAATAATAAATATAGATTTAAATCCATGAAAATTAAATTTTTAATCCGCCTTGGAATATTACTTAAGGAAGCTGAAAATGTATTGATGGCAGATATATTGGTGTTCCTTGGATTCTTTCTTTATGTCCTTTCAATCTTCGTGATAACTTGTTGGGATATACTATTAATTATGTGGTTTAGATATAACATTATATTTTATTCTTTATGAAATAATAATTATTTAATTTATTCAATTCAATAAAGCACTGTTTTAAATAGATCAATTGTCACATGTGTGTCCTTTTAGTTATGTAGTATACAATTTAGTGTATGGAATCTTAACTCAAGCACATAAGATTAAATTGTTAGTTCTCATAATTAATAAACTATATTCACAATCCAAGATATTATCAGATACAATATCTTGATGATTGTAGCACAAGATTATTGCATAATTTGTCTTGATTATGAGAGTAGTTTTACTCTAACTTCTTGTGCTAGTATACTAAGTGTATATTTTGAAAGGACCAAATAGAAAAAATATGTTTTTGTAATGTATATATATAAAACATTTTCTCTAATTCATTAATTGAGCTTATACTCCTAATCTTGATATAATTGTTATGATCAATGAAATTTGTTTATTGTTTTGATTTATCAAAAGGTATGACTCTATTTAGAGTTAGTATATGCGTAATAAATTGGACAATAATAAATAATATTTGTGAATAATAATTAGTTGATAGAATCCATGACTTGGCCTTGGGTTGATGATACCCCTTTATATAAGCTTATAAGTTTTCATGTGAAATTCCGGCCAATGGATTTTGTATCCGTCACACGAGATGGTTTAAGCGAAGTTATAAAGGATTCAATTAGTTAATTGAATTAAATTTTCAGTGATTTAATTTAATTAACTAGTATTTGAAATCATAACATGGGGAGTTAAAATAAGTGTTGATGAATTTTCGAAATTCATATTGAGGAGTTCAATTGCAGTTTTTTAGTGGAATAAATTATAATTAATTATAGTAAGAATTAATTCATGCTAATACAAAATTAATACTATAATTAGTAGCCTTTTATTATTTATGTGGTTTCTGCTATACCTAGTAAAAACCTGGACAGACTTGGGTAAAAAGTAGCTTGGGTGAAAAGTTACCTTTTTGAGTTAGAGTAGGATTCTACTTGTAGAATCGTACACGATCTTTAGATCTTTTTAGGGCTGAATTTCGCATCTATAAAATGTAGACTATTTTCACCTAATCAATTACCCTAGAGTTGTACTGTTATTGCACACCCAAAAGCAAAATTGTCCAAGGCTTTACTAGGCAAATAGCAGAAGACTGTAGCCCTGGACTCTTGCTGTTTGGAAGATTTGTGCAACCACTTCAAGAGGTTAGTATTCCTAATCTCGTTATTGTTGCATTGTCTAGTTCACATGTATTTGATACCTAGTTGATTGATTGCTTCCGCTGCGCATGTTCTAACATAACTATGCACCAATTCACATGTTAGCAACTTTCAAAAGATGTACTTTTCAATTAATTGATAGTTGCATTATAATTCTCTTAATATTTGAAAGTACATGAGATGAGTAAATTGTAGGCAACTAAAATTTTGATTGACTAAATGTGAATTTAGTCTATTAGGTTTTGCACAGTGAACAATTCTAGTAGGAATGAAGTAAGCTAACAGAAAGGTAAAGAAGGTATAATAGTTCTTATACTGGTTTAGTACCACTGTGGTACCTACATCCACATCCATTGGGTCAGAAGGGTTCTCTTAGGTCTTTGATAAAGGATTACAAAAGTGATGGTTTTAGTTCGTTCACCATCAACAATATTCAACAATAATGATTTTTGTAATGCTGGCACAACTTCATTTCTTCTGCTTCTTCCTTTATAGCTTTTCTGAGTCTTCTGTTTCCTTGTCTTCCGGAATTGTATTGCAGCAATTCTAGGAGTCCTTTCCTTGTGAATCATATACATCTAAGAGAATGACACAAGGGTTGCATCATGAATCCAGCTTAGAATGATAGCTAGATTCATCTTTATTCATTACGAATTACTTTCCTTCAATCTTCTTTGATTTGAGATAATTTGGCTGATTGCTTTCTTCATTCCAATCTTAGAAGATTTCTTCCTTCTTGAGGTTCTAGAGAATCTTCTAGATTTGATTGCTGTAAATGATTTACTCAATTCTTGCGCGCTTGAGGATCTTGGTCAATACTGATTGATTCCCTTCTTCTTAGGCTTGATTGATGTACTTTCCATGCAAAGAGAGGTTCAAGATATTTAGTTGTTGAGTAGATCATCTTTCCTATTTGTAATTCTATTGCTTACCAGAATATGCATACAAGAGTATATCATTAGTCAAAGCTTCTTTAGGGCTATTTATTATTATTAAAATTCTAAACTTAACAATCTCCTCCTTTATGATGATGACAATAATCTTAAAAAGGGTTTGACTAATTTATGGATTCTCCCCCTTTTCAATTGTGCTCCCCTGTCTTCAAGCTTGTTCTTGTGTACTCTTTTTCTTTCTTCTCCCCCTTTGACATCAATCAAAAAGAACAAGAGAAGCAATGTGCAATAATAGTTCTAATTAGACAGGCAAGGTTATTTACACAGTCAACTAACATGCTCATCCAAGATATAACCAAAATAGATAGTCTTAAACCGCCACATAAAATAGAAAAGAGTAAAAAGATTTTCTTAAGCATCTAATCATTCAATTCCTTCCAAGGAAGTACTTCAAGGTGTTGATCACTTTATTGGTGAAATTATCATAAGAGGCATCAATATCTTTTGTGACTTTGGTAAGCTTATCAGCAACATCCTACACGTCCCTAATTCCTTGTCTCATTGTGACTTGGAGAGTGATCCTTAGCTTAGCCACGTCTTCTCCAGTTTCCTTGGTTACTTCCCCAGTCTTTTCTACTTGCTCCTGCATAGAAGTTAGTAATTCCTTTATACGTGCAATATTTTGTTGCATCAGTATCAGTTAGTCTGGGGAGGAGGATATTTTGGTTTCAAATTTGATTCTCCCATTATTCTGAGTTAGGATGAGCTCTGGTGCTTTGTCTTTATTAAGCCAAGTTCCCTCAGTCTAGGTAGGGGTGTGCGTTCGATTTATCGATTGGATTTTGACTCTTATCGATAATTACTTATCGATTATCGATTTGTACATATGCTTATCGTTATCGTTTCAATAAGGTTTCGATTTTTTCGATTTCGATTTATTAATTTTTGGGGCTTATCGATTTGGTTATCGATTACACCAATAAGAAAATTTGCGGGATTCCACGAAAAGTATATCGCTATAAACACGCTTAACTAATATGGACAAAAAGAAGTTAAAATAAGACGAACACTATTTATAACATAAAAATTGTGTCAATAAACATATGCAACGAAACTAAAGTAAGGGATCAAATATATGCCACCAACACTCCAACGGTATTAAAAAAATAAAAAATACATCATCACTGCTAATTCTATTTTTCATTAATTTGAACTTGATTCCCTTCAACTTTAAATATGATCATTCCTTAAATGTGGTAGATGAAATAATTAGGGGTGTGCATTCGATTTATCGATTCGATTTTGACCCTTACCGATAATTACTTATCGATTATCGATTTGTACAACTGCTTATCGTTATCGTTTCAATAAGGTTTCGATTTTTTTGATTTCATTTATCGATGAATCGATAACAAATAATCGATTCGATTTATCGAAAAATTGATTCGAATGCACACCCCTAAGTCTAGGTATACCCAATCATGGAAAATGAAGTCTTATCATAAGTGGTGAAGATAGTCTTAGGAGCATAGAGAGAAATATCCACTTTCATGAATTTCAAGATGTGAGAGATTAGTAAACCATAAGGCAGACTACTTGCATAACGAGATAGCAGAGTTGTTAGAATAATATAGTCTAAAAAACGATAATTAAACTTTAAGTTCTTTGGTCCTACATCGGGGGGGGGGGAGGGGAGAGGGTTCACACAATACACTCTTGGCCTCTTCTAAAGATACTTTAAATTATCTGGACATGTATTTTGCACAAAAAATTGTATCCAACAAACTTTGTAGCAAAGATTTTCTCAAACTGATAAGAATCAAGGATAATACTAGTTTCTATGACCATGAATTCTAGATCATCTTTATCATTCACAAATAAATTTACATAAAATATACGCAAAGGTTCTTCATAGACAGAATCACCAATAATAGCAAATAGAGTGACAAGTTTCCAAGTTTCAAAAATAGGTAGAACATCACAATGCGAGTTTTGCATAGACTTTAAACTTACAGTACGACCAAAAACAATTGATTTCCCTTTGAAGGCAACAAACATAGCCTTCACTTCAGGGCATAGAAATTTATCTTGTTTTCAGGACCAAACTCTACACTTTAAGTTTTTCCCTTTTTTGAGAGCTTTTTGGGGATATACACCAATTGTCGTTTTCCTTCTTGCTTTTGGGAAATGAGGATGTATTCTTAAGAGCCACTCAAATCTTTATCTGTTAGTAAATGATCTGTGCTTTCGGGGGATTCGATATCAGTATGGTTATATTTGGTTTTCTTGAACCGATGGCTTCTTCTAGGTATGGAAGAGGAAGGAAAGGGTTTGGTTTTAGCCATGAGTAGAAGAGGACAGAGGCATATGAGTTTGGTTTCTTTTAGAAAATGGGAAATATACTCGAGGGAGGAGGGGTTAAAAAGGATTAAGATAAGTCTCATCGATTCCCGGAGAGACGTATGAAAGGAAACTAAAAAGTTGCCTTCTGCAAAACCTGTCGTCAGTTCATAATAAATGCATGTGCAGACTAATCATGTACTTAAAAAAATTTTGGGGCGAAAATAACGAGATTGGAAATAAACTAAAGCAATTATGGAAAATATTAAACAAAGTTACAAGGGAATTGTACAAATACCAATGTTGTTCTGAAGGAAATAAAATCTTTCTTCAAGTAAAGGTTTTGTAAAAATATCCGCTAACTGATTTTCAGTATTTATAAATTCTAACATAATATCTCCTTAAGAATCATGATCACGTATAAAATGATGCTTATTCTCAGTATGCTTAGGCCTAAAATGATGCACAAACGTTTTTTGATAAAGAAATAACACTAGTATATATTGTCACATATAATAAGAACAAAATTAAGGCTTAAATCATAATCTAACAATTGATGCATGATCCATAGTACTTGTGTGCAGCAGCTGCCTATTGCTAAATATTCTACCTCTGTGGTGGATAGAGCCACACAACTTTGTTTCTTGTTGTGCCAGGATATAAGAGATTTTTAAAGTAATTGGCATGTTTCACTTGTGTTTTTTCTATCAATTTTATCTCCTGCAAAATCTGCATCCGAAAAGCCTTTGAGATCATAACTTTCTAAACTTTCATACCATAAACCATAGTCGACTGTCCCTATCAAATATCTGATATTACGTTTAACAACAATCAAGTGGGATCCTTTAGGAGCCAACTGATATCTAGCACATTTGCAAACACTAAACATAATATCTGCTCGACTAGTTGTAAAATAGAGTGATGATCTAATCATACCTCGATACATAGTTTCATCAACACTCTTATTGTTATGTCTTCATCCAAAGTGGTTGATGGACTCTTGCATTAGGCATACCAATTTTTTTGATGAGTTTTTTCGTGTACTTTGTTTGACTAATGAAGGCCCCTTTATGTACTTTCTTGATTTGAAGTCCAAGAAAGAAAGTTATTTCTCCCATCAAACTCATTTCAAATTCTCCTTTCATGATGTTTGAAAAATCCTTGCACAAAACATGGTTAGTACTGTAAAAAATAATATCATTTACATAAATTTGTACAATTAAATTACCCAGAGAAGATAGTTTAACAAAAAGAGTGGTATCACTTATTACCTCTGTTGAACCCATGTTCAGTGTTATGTTGTTATTTTATGTTATTTTCATATGAGTCTATTGATAGTACTAATTTATCGTCTTTTGTTGATGTCTTGAGCCGATGGTCTCCTGGAAACAGCCTCTCTGCCCCCCGGGTAGGGGTAAGGCCTGCGTACATATTACCCTCCCCAGACCCCACTTGTGGGATTATACTGGGTTGTTGTTGTTGTTGTTGTTGTTGAACCCATGTTCAACCAACAATGAACTAAACTTTTCATACCAAGCCGTAGGAGCTGCTTTAGGTCGTACAATGCTTTGGACAATTTGTAGATATGATGTGTAAGGGATTCATTTATAAATCATGGAGGTCACTTAACAAAGACATCCTCATAGATGAATCCATTTAAGAAGGCACTTTTTACATCCATCTGAAAAAGTATGAAACATTTATGAGCAACATATGCTAATAGAATGAGAATTGATTCTAACCTGGCAATAGGGGCAAGGTCTCCTCATAATCAATCCCCTCTTGTTGTGAATAACCGTGTGCGACTAGTTTGGCTTTATTTCACACTACTTGTCCATATTTATTCAACTTATTTCTGAATACCCAGTTTGTTCCAACAATTGATGCATTTGGTGGCTCAGGAGTGAGTTCCCATACTTTGTCTTTCTCAAATTGATCAATCTTTTTCTTTATTGCAGTTATCCAGCTTTGGTCCCCAAGTGACTCGTCCACCTTTTTGGTTTAAACTGGGATATGAGATCAATATTCAATTTCTGCTTTACTGATCTTCTAGTTTTCGTTCCTTCTTGCAGATCTCCAATGATATACTTATGTGGATACCCATGCCCACTCTTCCATTTATTGGGACAACTAATGCTGGCTCTTTTTCCATAGAATTTGTTGGATCATTTGTAGTAGACTCCTGATTTTCTGAAAGATTCACCTGTATTGATAGACTTTGGCACTATGGAAATTTTCTCGTATTCAAGAAGTTTTTCATTCCTTGAGCGAGGGTTAGTATCAACAAAGACAACATGAGTTGATTCTTTAATGCATAAAGTTCTTTTAACTTGTAAACTCTATATGCTCTACTGAGGGAGAATATCTAAGAAAAATACCTTCTTCGCTCTTTGGATTGAACTTACCCAGCTTGTCCTTTCCATTATTGTGAATGAAGCATTTGCATCCAAATGGGTGGAAATAACTAATATTGGGTTTCTTACTGTTCCTTTTGATAATGAGTCGAATCAGACATCTGTTAATAATATGACATGCTCCGCTCACACCTTTTTACCCATATTTGGCGGGGTAGAGAGTTTTCCACAATCATAGTTCTTGCCGTGTCCTGCAACGTTGTAGTTTTACGTTCTACCACTACGTTCTGTTGAGGTGATCTTGGCGAAGAGAAGCTATGAGATATTCCTTGATCATTGTATAAGTTTTCAAAAGTCATGCTTTCAAGTTCTCCTCCATGGTCACTTCTGATAGTGGAAATGTAGTAACCTTTCTCGCGTTAAACCTTCTTACAGAAAACTTTAAAATTCCTTAGAGCTTCATCTTTATGACTTAGAAAAATAATCCAAGTGAAACGAGAGAAATCATCTACAATAACAAAAGTATATTTTCTTCCAACAATGCTAGCAGTTCTAGTTGGACAAAACAGGTTTATATGCAAGAGTTGAAGAGGTTTAGTAGTAGAGACAATGTTTTGATTTTGAAAGAAGAACGAGTTTGTTTACCTAATTGACATGCATCACAAATATGATCTTTTGAAAAATCCAGCTTTGGAAGACCAATAACAAGATCGTGTTTGTAGAGTTTTTGAATAGTATGCATGCTAGCATGACCAAGCTTTCTATGCCATACCCAGGGATCATCAATCACAAAAATGCTAGACAAATTTGATTATCAAGATTATCTACATTAGTGATAGTATAGACATTTCAGTCTCTATTACCAGAGAGAAGAAATTTACTTGATTCGTATTCTATAAACGAATCATGTTTCTTAAAACGAACCTCATAGTCATTGTCACATAGTTGACTGATATTGAGAAGATTGTAACTAAGTTCATCAAATAGGTATACTTCATCTACATCACATGTAGGGATGAGGGGAACCTTTCAACTCTAATTATGTTTCCTTTTGATTTATCTCCAAAGGTAACCATTTCTTTATCTAGCTTAGTGACCGTTTTGAATAATTGTTTATCACCAGTCATAGGTCTGGAACACGCCCTGTCACGATGCCATTTTCCTTTGCGATTCTTCTTCCGGTGTTTCTGTAAAAAAATGATTACTTATTTTTAGGTACCCAAGCTTGCTTGGGTCCTGAATGGTTAGATTTCTGAGTATTATCTTGATCGTAAGATTTAGGTCGCCAGACCCATCTACTGTTATCTTTGAACCTGCAATGGTTAGACGTGTGCCCAAGTTTTTCCACAATAGAAACAAAAAGGATTATTGGGATTTCAGAGCCTCTTTCTACTCGAATTCTATTCTAGCATTGGTTAGTGTTATGACCATTTTTGCCATAGCAGGAACATGCAGTAGAATTTCTTACTCTAATCAAAGATGTGTGAAGAGCAATCTAATTTGATTTGACAGAACTATAATTGGTGGATTTTTGCAATCCATTTAGTTGAAGTAGAAGTTCATTCTTGAAGCATATCACGCACAATTTCATAGACTTCCAACTTCAAGTATTAGTCTTTCTTTTCTCTTTTGATTTTTCTGAGTTCATATAGAACTCTATCAATATTTTCAAGAGCTATATCAACAAATTCTTAAAGTTTATAACAATTAGGACATGTAGGAAGACACTAGTTCCTTCGTCTTCCAAAAAACCAAGTTCACCTGAGTCTTCTTCCTCATCCATTACTTTGGCTTCCATGCTCCCGAGTTTACCTGAGTCCTCATTGATGTCTTTTTTTATGTCCATGAAATATATATTTGCAATTTCTTCATGGTCAGATTCATCTTCATCACTCCAGGCTCCAAAAGACTTCTTCTTTTGAAAGTTCCTGCTGAGTTTCTTCTTCAATTCGGGGATTTCAGCTTGAATCTGTCCATGTTTCCCACATTCATAGCACCTTCCATAATTTTTATCATTATCATATTCAACCTTCCTTTTCTAAAGGTTATTTTACCTCTTGTGTTGTTTTTGTTTTGCCTCATCATGCTTGTTACAACTTGAGAAAGCATTCCATGTTTTTATCCTATTCTTTCTTCTTCCTCGTCATTTTCTGGTTTAGCCACAATCGATGTGAATGCAACTATTTTCTTCTTTTCTTTTTGAATCTACCTGTCCAAGTGAGTTTTCTCGAAGGCAATTAGATCAGCCTTAAGTTCATCATAGGACATATTGTCAAGATCCTGACATTCTAAAGCAATACTTTTTAGTTGCCAAGTCATGGGAAGACTTCTTAGGATTTTTCTTACCTATTCTCCACTTTTTATTGGTATACAAATGACCTTAAGTCTCTAAGGATTTAGCTGCTTGTAAAAATTTGCTCTACTGATTCTCCATCCTTCATTTGAAGTAATTCATAGTCCCGAACAAAGAGATTGATCCTTGTTTCTTTTACTTTGTCGGTTCCTTTATATGTAACATCTAATTCATTCCACACTGTCTTGGCAGTTTCACAACTTAATATTTTTTTCATATTCTTCTCCACTGATAGCATTGTACAACAGGTTTTTGCCTTGGCATTCATTTTTATAATGACTGATTGCTTATCAATGTAGTCATCTAAGTCAAGTGGATCGGTTGATATTATGGCTTGACCATTTCATCACTTTTTGGCGGAATTGAAACATTTCTGTTTTTGATCACGTGCCAAACTTTAATGTCATATGACATAGTGTATGCTTTCATACATACTTTCTAGTCAGAAAAGTGTTGACCATTGAAATATGAAGGTCCTAGTTGAGAGGTTCCTTCTTAAAATAGCGCTCCAACAATTGTATTTGATCCCATGTTTTTTTTCTCACTAGCTGTTAAGAAAAGTTTGTGATCATTGATTTGATACCAATTGAAATTACTGGGGGGGGGGAGGTGGCGGGTAAATTATAGGAAATTAAAATCTTGGTTGTCTAAGTGTGAATTTAGTCAACTAGGCTTTGCACAGTGGACAATTTTAGTAGGAATGAAGTAAGTTAACATAAAGGTAAAGAAAACACAATAAGTTTTATACTGGTTCAATGCCACTATGGTATCTACTTCCAGTTCCCTTGGGTCATAAGGGTTCTCTAAGATCTTTGATAAAGAATTACAAAAGTGATGGTTTTAGTTCGTTCACCATCAACAATATTGAGCGATAATGATTTTTGTAATGTTGGCACAACATTCATTTATGTTCTAATTCTTCCTATCTTTTGTGACACTTTTAGACTCAAGAATATAATATTTGTACTAAGAAGTAGAAAGACTTAGAAAACAGTTTGTGTAGTTGCGTGCCTTTCTAGGTTCTTCTGCTTCTTCCTTTGTACCCTTTTTGAGTCTTTTGCTTCTTTGTCTTCCAGAATTGTGTTGCAACAATTCTAGGAGTTCTTTATTTGTGAAGCATAAACATTAATGAGAATGACCCAAGGGTTGCCTCATGAATCCAAATTAGAATTGTAGCTAGATTCATCTTTATTCCTTACAAATTGCTTTCTTTCAATCTTCTTTGATTTGAGACAATTTTGGCTAATTGATTTCTTCATTCCAATCTTGGTGGATTGCTTCCATCTTGAGATTCTGCATAATCTTCTAGATTTGATTGTTGTCCATTACTCTATTCTTGTGCGCTTGAGGATCTTGGTCAATACAAATTGATTCCCTTCTTTTTAGGCTTGATTGATGTACTTTCCACGCAAAGAAAGGTTCAAGATATTTAGTTGTTGAGTAAATTATATTTCCTATTAGTAATGTTGTTGCTTACAAGAATCTGCGTACAAGAGTATATCATTAATTAGTATATCATTAGTCAAAACTTTTTAGGGTTATTGATCATTATTAAAATTCTAAACATAACACGATTAACATTGAGAATTGAGATACTGCAGAAATTACTTAATGAATATTGATAATCTATTTATTGTATTAACAGAGTTTTGCTTAAATGCCTCTTGGATACAATATTAAAACTCAATATATTGATTAGCTTGTGTGCAACATAATCAGAACCCTACACACATAGAAAAGAACGAAGTATCTAACCTATCAAAAAAAATCTAAAGTAATTTAGAGTTGGGTGACAAAAATAAATTTAAATAAAGGCTAAGGAAATTGGTTGTATGTACTACGAATTATCTTTCCCTCTTTTTCTACTTTACTTTAAACATGGAAAATTATAAGCTACAGACTTGTTTAACATAAAGATTCTTTAATTAAAATACAACTATATAAAGGAAGGTGACTCCTCTTAAAAGAATCCCAGGTTTCTATGTGTCACGATAAGATTTTCCACTATAGGCGCCCAATATCGCTGTTAGGCAAGCTAACAGTAAACTATCCATTTAATTTTTTATTTTGATATTTTTAAAGTCTTTGATTTTTATTTATTGCAAAAACAAATAGTAAGTGAGCATAGTGTATGGGGTCGAATCGGATACGATTAATGTAAGTCGAGTACATCTCCCTATACGGCAACGTCAGATAACATCTTCCTTCACGTCCATATGACGAGAGGGAGTACGCCCCCAACCATAAAGGCGTATTGGCAGACTCACCCGTATAGGCGTTCCGACTCCTCCGCCTAATTCCGTCGCTGTAATAACAGTAGCTCTGAAATAATGTAATGTGTTGGCGATGGGGCCTTCCTTCTATATAAGGAAAGGTCTCCTCATTTGCAGGACATGTGTTATTATTCATTAATAATACAATCTCTCTCTATCTATCATTCTCTCTCTATTTCATCTCTCTATTGTTGGCTAGCTTTAACACTTCAATAAGTTTTCTTGCGATTTTATAATAACAATCTGCATACAAATCATAGATATGTCTTTGAATATATTACCACTGATTCCGATTTACCCTCTTATATAATCTTTGATTGTACCTAACATAAAAAGCATCCGATATCTTTTGAGTCAAATAATTTGGCGCCGTCTGTGGGGATTTCGAGAATCAAACCTGTAGTATATATCCAAAGGATCAGATCATCAGACAAAACCCATAAATGGCCGAAAACAACACCCGATCCAAAGCTATAACGGAAGTTACCACCAACCTCTTGAGTTCCCTGAACGAGGCCGGTGGTAGCGCTGCCGTCAACACCACCCCCGGTATTACACCCGAGGCGGAAGCCTCACCTTCCCCCCTTCGGGAATCTTACAACCTTGTAGGAGAAAGATACCTCCACTTCAAAAGAAACACCTCCAGTGGTCAGGAAATTACTGGAGGAATGGCTGACAAGCGTCCTGAGCGGCTTAGTGGAAAAACCACTGCGAGTTATAAAAATACAGCACCAACAAAAAGCAACACCGCCAGAGCAGACGAGCAGGAAGAAGCACGAACCAACAACCAACCCGCCAAAACGCAAATGCACGACGATACGCTGGCCTCCATTCTGAGAAAGATGGAAGAAATGGAAAGCGAAAATCAAGTCCTCCGTGACCAAATGAAGGAACATCAGGATAGGGTCGATAAGATCCCTGGAGCGCCTAAACTGCTACCCAAACGGGACGTAGGGAGGTTTGTAGAGCAACCCTACTTTGAGGAAGCTACCGCCTATGCCATCCCGAAGACTTTCAAGATGCCCCCTTCCTGAGGGTATACGACGGAACTACCGATCCCGAGGATCATCTCATCCATTATGCCACCGATGTGAAAGGTAACGACTTGTCTAAGGAATAGGTCCCATCTGTGCTGCTGAAGAAGTTCGGCAAAATATTGACCGGAGGAGCCCTGACCTGGTATTCCCAACTACCCACCAAAGCAATCTCGACCTTTGAAGAAATGGCGGATAAGTTCGTCACAGCGCACGCCAGCGCTAAAAAGGCAGAAGCAAGGGTAAACGTCATCTTCGACGTCAGACAAACCACGGGCGAAGGCCTCAGGGACTTCCTCGCCAGGTTCATCTGGGTAAGAATGAGCCTACCGAATGTGTCAGAGGGCATGGCGGTAGCAGTCTTCCAGAACGGACTCAGCAGGGACGGCTCCAGAGCAACCAAAAAAGCTGCTAAGCCGGCTAATAAAGTATCCCCCTACAACCTGGGACGAGATCCATAATGCCTACTGCGCCGAGGTACGGGTAGACGAATAGGACCTCAACGGACCGACCCGACGACTGATAGCTATACATCCAGACACAGGGAGAGATCGACGACACGAGGGACGCGGGAACTCCCCCCTCACCCCAGTAAGGAACGACACCAGCCTTACATGAGATCACCCCTTCCGCCTCCTCGCCATGCAGACACACTACAACGCTATCTCACCCCACTTAGAAACGAACGAGGTACGCCTCCTTTATTTTCATCACATAACTTCTCTATTTCTCCTTCAAAGATCGTGTACGCACTAGAGAAGCTCGGCACCAAGGTGCAATGGCCTCAAAAAATGAAATTGGACCCCGCCACAAAAAAATCAAATGTTCTGTGTGAGTTTCACCAAGAACGGGGGCACATGACCGAAAACTGCATTGGCTTACGACAATAAGTCGTCAGGATTCTAAACCAAGGGTACGTGAAGGAGATGCTGAGCGACAAGGGGAAAACTAATTTTGCACGCGGACGAGAATATTCCCGCGGACCCCTGAAACCACCCTCTCTGACGCGCACAGTGAACATGATCGTCGGATAAGGGAATGCCGTCGCCATCAATCATGTCAAATTTGCCAACACACACAGACTTAAGAGGACCATCTCCCATGAACGGTACGATGACCTCGAAGAAAGTATCACCCTCGATAAGTATGATGCCAACGGTTTGTGTTTCCCTCATTATGATGCTTTTGTTATTACTCTACGTATCGTTGATACGGACATTAGGAGAGTCATGATCGATAACGGAAGCAGCGCCTGCATCATCCATCCGAGAGTCCTCTCACAGATGGGACTCGAGGATAGGATAACCCCCCGCTGCATAACTCTAACTAGTTTTAACAATGCAGTAGAGCACACATCAGGAGAAGTGACTTTACCTGTCCTCGCGGGGGGCCTCACCTTGGAAACGACCTTCCATGTGATGAATCAAGAGACAACATACAATGTCATCATCGGGCTCCCATGGATACACGCCATGAGAGCGGTCCCCTCGACCTTATATCAGGTGGTCAAGTTCCCTACTCTATGGGGAATATTTAGCATCAAGGGAGAACCGCACACAGAGCAAGAATGCTATAAAATAACACAAGACTGCGCCCACACCCGTCAACTAAGCGGGGCAAGCGTAGAAGCATCGCAATCAGCCGTGTTGGGGACCAAAGCAGACCCAACGACCGACGTTATCAGAGACCCAGACGTTGTGGAAGCTTGTAAAGCTACGGTCGAGGATCTCGACCCAGTTTAGCTGGATCATAACAACACCGAAAGGAAGGCGTACATCAGCCACGGGCTCGCCGACCCGGGTAAGTATCATGAATTTCTGACTAACCATGCAGACACATTTGCTTTTTCCCATGCATAAATTCCAGGGATCTCGCGAGATATCGCCACCCACAGGCTCAACGTGGACCCAGTACATCTGCTGGTAAGGCAAATCAGGAGAAAATTCAACGCCGCAATCAATGAGGTAGTCCGCGAAGAAGTAGACATACTGCTAGCCAACTGCTCTGTCAGGGAGTCAAAATATCCATAATAGGTCGCCAATGTGGTGATGGTAAAAATGAAGAATGAAAAATGGAGGATGTGCGTGGACTTCACCGACTTGAACAAGGCCTGTCCTAAGGATTCCTTCCCCCTCCCTCACATCGATCAACTGATCGACGCCACCGCCGGACATGAACTACTAAGTTTCTTGGACGCATACTCCGGCTATAACCAAATCCTAATGGCCGAGGAAGATCAAGAGAAAAACACGTTCATCACACACCAGGGTACCTACTGTTACAAAGTGATGCCCTTTGGGCTCGAGAACGCAGGGGCCACTTAACAAAGACTGGTCGCTAAGATGTTCAAAGAGCAACTTGGGAAAACCATGGAGGTTTACATCAACGACATGCTAGTGAAGTCGGCAAGGAAGGAAGACTACATCGACTACCTACGAGAGGCCTTCGAGACACTAAAATAATATGGGATAAAGCTGAATCCCGAGAAATGCGCATTCGATGTGGGGTCAGGAAAGTTTCTAGGGTTTCTCGTATCCCAAAGAGGGATCGAAGTCAACCCAATTAGATCAAGGATATCGCCTCAATACCCGAAACACTCAACAACAAGAAATAGGTCCAGAAGTTGACGGGTCGAATAGCCGCCCTCTCCCGCTTCATCTCCCGATCCTCAGACATATGCCACAAATTCTTCAGCATATTGAGAAAGGACAACGGATTCCACTAGAATGACGGATGCGTTAAAGCCTTGCAAGGACTGAAAGCATACCTATCGTCGCCACCATTGTTGTCAAAAACAAAACCAGATGAGCCTCTACTGACATACCTAGCCGTATCAGAAGTTGCTGTTAGAGCGGTACTGGTTAGTGAAGAAAAAGGTACGCAATCACCTATCTATTACATTAAAAAAACCCTAGTAGATGCTGAAACTCGATACCAACAACTTGAGAAATTGGCTTTGGCACTGGTCACGGCTTCTCGAAAGCTCAGACCCTACTTCCAATGCCATCCCATCAAAGCAGTGACCACTTTCCCTTTGAGAAGCATCTTTCACAAGCCCGAACTATCGTGCCGGCTCGCCAGATAGGCCATAGAGAGCACGATATCACTTATGTTCCCAGAACTTCCATCAAGTCACAAGTCCTCGCCGACTTTGTGGCTAATTTTAGTGTCAAAATATCACCATAGGCAGAGAAGGAAGCCCTACAGGCCGCTTCAAACACCGACCCCTAGATCCTCCACACCGACGGGGCCGCAAATGCCTCGGGATCGGGACTGGGACTCGTCCTCAAAGTCCCTATGGGCGAAATCATTCGCCAGTCCATATGATGTCCCGAGATGACTAACAACGAGGCAAAATATGAGGCCGTTATTGCAAGTATGAAATTAGCCATCAGGTACAGAGCTCGCCGACATGTCCTACATTGCGACTCACAACTCATGGTAAATCAAGTCACCGGGACTTACCAGGTCAAGGAGTAAAGGCTACAGAAATATTGGGCAGAAATCTGCAAACTAATGGCACAACTCGACGAATGCCTCTTTGAACAGGTTCCTAGGGTGCATAACGCCGAAGCAGATGGACTGGCTAAACTGGCCGCTGCCGCTACCAACCTGCATAAAAAAAGCACCGTCACCCTCCTTCACTCAGCGATCGACCATACCGAGGTACTCTCCCTGCATCTGACTTGGGACTGGCACAATCAATTCGTATCATATCTGCAGGATGGAAACCTACCACCCGACAAAAAAGAAGCAAGAAAGCTTCGCACACAGGCAACAAGGTACTGTATGATGAATAACGACCTCAACAAAAGGACCTTTGGAGGACCCCTGGCTAAGTGCCTAGGCCCCAATCAGACGACGCCAGTATTGGAGGAGGTCCACGAAGGTCATTGCGGCGCTCATACAGACAACCGAGCACTCGTGCGATGTTTAATACGGGCTGGGTACTACTGGACCACCATGAAAAAAAATGCAGCAGAATAATTTTGCCAGTGTGAGAAATGCCAAAACTTCGCCCCTATGATACATCAGCCGGGGGAACCCCTCCATTCAGTCACTTTACCATGGCCCTTCATCAAATGGGGAATGGACATCGTTGGACCACTACCCGTCGGACGAGGAAAGTACGGTTTTTGTTAGTTTTAACTGACTATTTTTCCAAGTGGGTGGAATCAGATGCCTACCCCTAGATTCGCGAGAAAGAGGTCATCGCCTTCATCTGGAAGAACATCATATGTCGCTTCGGCATCCCCAAAGAAATAACCCGCAACAATGGACGACTGTTCATAGGATAAAAAACAACCGACTTCTTCGGCAAATGGCGCATCAAAAGAATACTTTCAAAGCCATATCATCCAGTCGCCAACGGCCAAGCAGAGTCATCCAACAGAACCATACTGAATATTTTGAAGAAGAAACTCGAAGACGTTAAAGGTTTATGGCCCGAGCTACTGTCAAAAGTACTATGGGTGCACAGAACTACCCCCAAATCCTCCATAGGTGATACTCCTTACTCACTAGTCTACTGAACCGATGCCGTCATACCAGTCGAAGTCGGTGAGCCAAGCCTAAGGTACTCGCACACGAGCGAAGAGGAGAATGACGCAAATCGACTACAAGACCTCGACGAAGCTGAAGAAAGAAGGGAAATGACCCACATTAGGCTAGTGGACCAAAAACAGCAGATCGAGAGATACTACAACAAGAGAGCAAAAATCCGACCACTCAAAGTAGGCGACTATGTGTTAGAAGCCAAGACATTGGCATCCAAAGACCCTAACGAAGGAAAGTTGGGCACCAATTGGGACGGACCCTACAAAATCATCGCATCAGCAGACAAAGGCTCCTTCAGGCTAGAGACCATGAATGGGAAGACGCTCCAAAATAACTGGAACATCTCCCATCTCAAGCATTTCCATTTTTTGAAAGAGTATCCCCCAAGTCATACTCTTTTTCCCTCATCCAAGTTTTGTCCCAATTGGGTTTTCTCGGAGAGTTTTTTAATGAGGCAACGAAGGAGACGCTCGGGAATGCTTAGAAGTGTAAATCTGATACACCAAGCGTACCGACGATCGGCACGGATGACATATCACAGGGACTAAGGCTACGAACATCTTCGATGTATGAAAGGCTACGGCCATCTCCAATGTATGAAAGGCTACGGCCATCTCCAATATATGAAAGGCTACGACCATCTTCAATGTATGAAAGGCTACGACCATCTTCAATGTATGAAATGCTACGACCATCTCCAATATATGAAAGGCTACAGTCATCTCCAATGTATGAAAGGCTACGAACATCTCCAATGTATGAAAGGCTACAGCCATCTCCAATATATGAAAGGCTACAGCCATCTCCAATGTATGAAAGGCTACGGCCATCTCCAATATATGAAAGGCTACGGCCATATCCAATGTATAAAAGGCTACGGCCATCTCCAATGTATGAAAGGCTACGACCATATCCAATATATGAAAGGCTATGGCCATCTCCAATGTATGAAAGGCTACGGTTGTCTCCAATATACGAAAGGCTAAGGCCCTAACAACGTAAGGAAAGACTAGGTTTCCCTCGACAAACGAAAGGCCACGGCCACTCATAAATGCAAAAGGCTAAGGCCCTGACGGCGTAAGGAGAGACTATGGTCATCTCCAATATACGAAAGGCTAAGGCCCCAACAACGTAAGGAAAGACTACGGTCTCCCTCGACAAACAAAAGGCCACGACCACTCATAAACGCAAAAGGCTAAGGCCCTGATGGCGTAAGGAGAGACTACGGTCATCTCCAATATACGAAAGGATAAGGCCCTAACAACGTAAGAAAAGACTACAGTCTCCCTCGACAAACAAAAGGCCAGGGCCACTTATAAATGCAAAAGGCTAAGGCCCTGACGGTGTTAGGAGAGACTGCGGTCATCTCCAATGTACGAAAGGCTAAGGCCCTAACAACGTAAGGAAAGACTATGGTCTCCCTCGACAAACGAAAGGCCACGGCCACTCATAAACACAAAGGGCTAAGGCCCTAACAGCGTATAAAAAGATTACGGCCATCCCCGACTAACAAGAGGCCACGACCACCTATAAACATAAATGGCTAAGCCCCTAACAGTTTATAAAAAGACTACGGTCGTCTCCGACAAACAAGAGGCGACAACCACCTATAAACATAAAGGGCAAGGGTCCTAACGACGCATAAAAAAAGTACGGTCGTCTCCGATAAACAAAAGGCGACGCCACACCCAAAACATAAATTGCAAAAAAAAAGGAGACGTAAGAACACAATAGTTCCCGCGAAAACATCATAAATCATTAAATAGATTACAAATTTACAACATAGCCTCAATTACAAAAGAGAGAGAAAAAGTCCTATCTAACCATCCTGGCCTCCACCATCTTCCTCCGCGCTGGCCGCACCGTCAACATGGTCCCTATCGCCTTCGGCTCGGAACGCCATACAAATCCAAGACCCTATTCCCAATTGGTCCACATCCTCAAAGGTACAGCCCGCCTGGTCCAGAGAGTCGGGGTTATACCCACAAGCCTCACGTACGATCCTAACAAGGCGACGCTGAGTTTCAACCTCTGCCTCAGTGGCTCTACCGACGGCTAACAGCTCCTCAAAAATGGTCCGCCTCGCCTCAGCATACACAAATATATTGTGAGCCTCACGAGACGTATCGCTAGCTGGAACAACAGTTTCCGCCTGCTGAGGGGCGACCACCTCAGCCGTTGCGGCCTTGAGCTCGACGGTAAGGACATCAACCATGGCACATAATTCTGCTACCTCTGCCTTCACCACGCGGCCCAAAACCAACTATCCCTCCTGCTGCTGGAGGAGACGCTCCAATTCGGTATTTCGAGCCACAGCGGCCATCAAGTCCGCATCCATCCTCTCCAGCTGGGCCGTGCGCTACCGCAGCTGATCCTTTGCCAGCTTCAAACCCTCACGAAAAACCCGAAACTGAGGGTCCTGGGTGTAGAGGTCCGCCAGTGTCTTGTGCTTATTACGGGTCTCCCGGTATTTCTTCGACGCTTTCCTGAGGGCAACATTCTTCTTTCGCTCTTGCCGGCCTCGCTCCACTTCTAAGATGAGGGTCTGAGAAAAAGATAAAGAAAAGACATAACTCAAAATGACACAACGCCTCAGGGCTCGTAAAAGAACTATGAAAAACAATAACCAAGTCACATCTACAAGGCAGCACCAGCAACTCGGTGAGACAAATCTCTGTCGCTCACGACCTTCAAAGATTTTGTCTCGGCAGCCCCACACAGCAAGGACATGTTCGTCGCAGCCTGTTCGCTATCCATCAGCAGATTGTATCCCGTAGGGATCATAAGTCGATGGGTAGGACCTATAATCGCCATATCCACCCGGGTATAGTCTTCCTGCGGCACGTCCGCAAAAGGAGGAGCCTGTCCGGGAGAAGTCCCTTCCTCGTCAGCAGTCGGCCCGGCGACAGCAGACGCACTGTCATCCTCAACATGCAGAGAAGCGGTATTTCCCGCAACCTCCCTCAGGAGGGCCACCCTCTCCGGTCAGATGTCGTCGCCCATAAAAATTGGCCTCGATTTGGGACGGCGAGTAATCACCTCCCTCTGCTCCATGGCCATGCCTTTTCCAAGGAGCAATCAGCGCCTCTTTCGCTCCAATGGCTCATCGTCCTCTGAAGCATCCTCTTCAAAAAAATGAGGTGGAGGCAAAGGGCCCTCTCTAGACGTCAGTTCATTTACCGACTCTACCACGGGGCGAGAAGTCCCGGGGACATCCGCAAAAGTCGGCTCACGAATTATGGCTTCGCCTTCGGAATGAACGGCATCGGAAACATCAGCACTAGATGCTTCCACATCCGCTTGATCACCCTCAGGGCGAGCGGCCTCAGAGGCGGTCTCTCTCACGTGAACCACATGTTCAAAGCCAGAATCCGCTGACGAGGAAGTGGCGGCTCGACGTCTCCTTCTCCGTGGTGCACTCCGGGCTGCCAACACAGTTATAAAAATGTATCAGAAAACACGACGCCTAAATAACATATGAGGTTGCCAAATCCAGAACCACTACAATACCTGGGAGGTCGTATCTTGCGGTAAATGCGGCCAATGTCCTACATTCCCCCACGAAGGGGATCAGCCGCCCACCTAAGTTTTGATGTCCGGTACGGACTGGATTGTACGCACCCTTGTTGTAGACATAAAACACAACGAGACGATGAAAGGTCGAACATGCATAAAGTAAGTAAACGCAAGGTATAACACTTATGTTCAACATTCTATGCCTTAGGGAATCCGGCTGGGTCCGACACAAGATCCGAGGTTCGGACAAAGAAATATTTCAGCCAGAACTGACGATTGGGTTTGTCATCCATCTCGATGACCTGGACCTTCATCCCTCGATTCTTTAACTGGAGCATTATCCCTCTCATGAATCCGGGACAGAACAACTACAGCAGGTGGTACACCGTGACGTCTAAGCCGGCCCTCTCGACATAAGTCGTCAAAATACGACATATCTTTCACGTGTAAGGGGTAAGTTGGGCTGGACATATATTGTAGAACCGGCATAACTCTTCCTCCAATGGATAAATAGGGAATCTACACCCCATTATAAAATGATATTCATAGAAGGCACAAAACCCGACTCTATGCACGTTGGCAAAGTCCCATTCGGCCGTTTGCATGACGGTCGCCTCCGAAATCTGACAAGATACTCGGAGTTCATTTAGAAGAGGTTCAGTAAATGTGGACCTTTCCCATGACAGGGTAGCCCCCTTTGTAGGGAAATCCCTTCGAACGTATAGTTTGTGGGGAAGCAGGTTATCCACAGAAAGAGGAACAAGAGGTTTGCGGGGTTTCTTGCCACATCTCGAGGACTGAGGAACCCTAGAAGTAGCCTCACCCTCGTCTGTCCCACGACGACGACCGCCCTTAGCCATTTTTGATATTTTTATCAAAGTCAAGGTATACTAACGAACCACGAGGTCAACACAAAAAGCTGTATTGCTATAAGGAAATGATGAATGGCAAAAGTATAAAGAACCTTTTGTAATGATCCAAAGAATGAAAAGTCTTGAAATCATTCACTATTTATAGTAGGCCAGTATACGGGATTCGAAGAGGTTAGTATCAGAAAAGGAGGCGGGAAACCGAAACATCAAATCACCTTTCTGGCCTATCTTGGGAGCAGCTGCAATCATGACGCATGTCGTTAGCAACGACGGTTCAAAAGAACGTGCCACGTATGCACATATGGATAGATCCGAGACGAGTCAACTTTTTCCACCCATTTCAGATATATGTCGAATACATCTCCAATAGGCAGAGGGACTAACTGTATGGGGCCGAATCGGATACGATTAATATAAATCGAGTACATCTTCCTATATGACCGTAAACGTCAGATAACATCTTCCTTCACGTCCATATGACGAGAGGGAGTACGCCCCTAACAATAAAGGCGTATTGGCAGACTCACCCGTATAGGCGTTCCGACTCCTCCGCCTAATTCCATCGTTGTAATAATAGTAGCTTTGAAATAATGTAATGTGTTGGCGAGGGGGCCTTCCTTCTATATAAGGAAAGGTCTCCCTCATTCATTCTCTCTCTATTTCATCTCTCTATTGCTGGCTAGCTTTAACACTTCCATAAGATTTCTTGCGATTTTATAAGAACAATCTGCATACGAATCATAGATCTGTCTTTGAATATATTACCACTGATTTCGATTTACCCTCTTATATAATCTTTGATTGTCCCTAACTTAAAAAGCATCCGATATCTTTTGATTCAAACACATAGTAATGTAAAGTATAAATTAAACAGGAAAGTAAGATAGTAAATTAATTAATCAAAACTCACGAGTGTATATTAGAACCCCAAAATCCGGTATCATGAGTGCACGAGCATCTAGTAGAATATATAAAACTGTCTGAGAACTACTGTCTGAAACAAAAATAGACAGAATTGACAAATCATAACAAAAAGAGGCTCCGAGTGCTGTAGAACGGAATGTGGGAAATTAAAGCAGCTCACCACTAAGCCTCCGGGTAATGCTGCTACGCACCCGGATAAAATCTAGATGCACCTGCTTCAGAACCTGCACAATATGTACAATAGTGTAGTGTGAGTACATAATAACATGTAACCAATAAGTATCTAATTTAACTTCAAAGAAGTAGTAACGAGGGATCCACTTCGACACTTACTAGTAGGAAATATATAAAAGGCAATAATTAAAGATCATTTGTCAAAATAACAATTAAAAGTCCCCAAATATCACATACTAATCTCAACAAGTAAGGGCTCAACATATACTTGTAAATCTTCAAGTCATGAAAGACATATCCAGTGTAATTGAACTCCGAGTGACAACGTGAACGAGTTATGTCAAGGTCGTACGGCCTCTGATCTATATATATATATATATATATATATATATATATATATATATATATATATATATATATATATATATATATATATACATATATATATATATATATATATATATATATATATATATATATATATATATATATATATATATATATATATATATATTGCAACTGCACAGGTTTATGTGGGTGTCTGGTAAACTCTTCGGATTTTGAATTTCATATTTACAACTCCAAGGTAAGCCCATGAAAGAATATAATTTGTATCAATAATTAGATACTCCACCAACTCTCTAAGCGATGAAGCTCAATTAAACCTAACCTTTAACCAAGTTTTTCTTACTAATACAAGCAATTAAACTAGCAAGTTGAGTCAAAATGGTGCAAGTAGTGGCATAATAAAGGCATATGTCTACCCAGACATAACATGAATTTTAGCTACGTACGGACTCTAGTCACTTTGTGTGTATGTAGAAATCATAATTTATTACCTATGACGTTAATTACCTCTTACAATGTTAGGCAAGAGCATTACCTCATTTTCAAGTCCACTTTCCGGTCCACATCGCTCTAAAACCATCAAGTTGGTGCCAAACATTCTAAAACTAGCCAAAGGTTGTACTACTAATCAATAATTTCTCAAAAGTTCATAATTTAACTATTAAAGTGATTATCCAACCCAATATCGAAGATCTCTAAAATTCACTCCAAGACCCACGTGCCCGGACTCCAGAATTTTTTGAAGATAAATGCTACCCATGACCTCCCAAACTCAAATATATAATTCATTCCGATTTACATAACCAAATCTCAATTTTACTCAAACCCTAGGTTCTTCACAAAATCCCACAAGTTTCACTAATTTTTCATGTTAATTCTAACTATAATTCGCGTATTTAACTTTAACATGGGTAGAGTTTACTTAATTTGTAAAGTGCTGATGAGAATCCCCCACAAAAATTCTCTCAAAATCGTCTAAGATCAAGTAAAAGTGTGTGAAAAATAGGCTAAGTCCCGAATTAAATACCTTTCACTACCCAGCGATACCCGTTTCTACGCGCCAAACAATCGCACTTGAGGCCCCGCACCTACAAAAAAATCCATCGTAGGTGAGGTCCTCACTTAGGCCAGCTCTCTTCGCTTCTGCGGACAATGCCCTCATTTGCGAGCCCACTTTTGCGAAAAATGGACCGCGCTTGCGGTCCTTTACAAGCCCATCATAGTTCCGCTTTTGCGGAAGAAAACTCGTGCCTGTGGAAGCGCATCCGTGCCCAGGTGTCCGCACCTGCAAACCAAGGCCTGGGATAGACACCTGTGCTTCTGTGATGAACCACACACACCTGTATGTCTGCACCTGCGACCAAACCCTCCGCAGGTGAAAAGCAAAATAGCAGAAACTTCAGCGAAAATAACTAAGTCCAACAAAATGATATGATTTACAACAGGGCTCCTGGGACCCCCTCCGAATATACCAAAAAAGTACCAAAATATATAACGGGCCCACTCGAGGCCAAAATCACACCAAATAACATCAATTCTGTGAATGACAACCTAATATAAGCCTATCGAAACTATGAACATCCGACTTCCAAAACTAACGCCGAATCACATCAAAATAACTCTGACTAACCTCAAATTTTTCACACAAGTAATAAATGATACGAAGGACCTACTCCCAGGCTCGAAATCTCAAACAGACCTTAATAACACTAAATTCTACTATAAACCAAACTTAATGAACTAGAAAACCTTAAATAAACCAACTTTCAACATCAAGCGCTGAAATACTCTCGGATCGCTCGAAACCCAATCCGAACACACGCCTAAGTCCAAAATCATCACACGAACCTGTTGGAACCATCAAATCCTGACTTCAAGGTCGTTTACTCAAAACGTTGACTCAAGTCAACCTTCGCCATCATAGGCCACTATTAAGAAACTAAGTGTTCCGATTTCAACCTGAACCCTTCCAAACTTAAATCAACTATCCCCGCAAATCATAAAATAGTAAAAGCACATGTGGAGAGTGTTAATTAGGGGAATAAGGATCTAGTAAGAAAAATGACCGATCGGTTCGTTATACTCTTCACCTTTTAAACAATCATTCGTCCTCAAATAGGTTTAGAATCATACGTGGAGTGCTGAATAAATTTGGATATCTACTCCGTATGTCCTCATCGGTCTCCCAAGTCGCCTTCTCGATTGGTTGACCCCTCTATTAGACTTTTACCATAGAAATCTTCTTGGACCTCAACGGGCTAACCTGCATGTCAACTATAGCAACTAGCTTATCCTCATAACCCAAGCTCTCATCTAGCTGAATCGTGCTGTAATCTAACACATACGACCTATCGGCATGGTACTTTTAGAGCATAGACACATGAAAGAACGAAAGAAATCCCGATGGATTGGGAGGCAAAACAAGCTTATAAGCAATCTCCCAACTCGCCTCAACACCTCCAATGGGCCAATAAACCTTAGGCTCAGCTTGTCCTTCTTTCTGAGCCTCATGATACCCTTCATCATCAAGACTTTCAAGAGAACCTTCTCGACGCCATAAATGATAAATCACGGACTTTCTGATCCGCGTAATTTTTCTGTCTAGACTGTGCCGTGCGAAGCTGCTACTAAATCAACTTTACCTTCTCCAAGGCATCCTTCACCAAATCAGTGCCATATAACTTAGCCTTGCCAGGCTCAAACCATCCGAGGGGCGAACGACATCGCCAACCATATAGAGTCTCAAATGAAGCCATCTCTATGCTAGACTCATAAATGTTATTATAAGCAAACTCGGTTTAAGGCAAGAATCGGTCCCACTGACTTCCAAAGTCAATCACACATACTCTGAGAATATCCTCCAGAATCTGAATTGTCTGCTCCGATTGCCCGTTGGTTTACGAATGGAAGGCTGTGCTGAGCTATACCCGAGTTTCCAACTCACTCTATATTGCTCTCCAAGAATGCAAAGTGAACAGAAGGCCTCTATCTAAAATGATAGAAACAGGCACACCATGTAACCGAACAATCTCCTGAATGTAAATCTGGGCCAATCTCTCTGAAGAGTACGTAGTCACAATCGGAATAAAGTGTGCCGACTTGGTCGCCCTGTCGACAATGACCCAAACGTCATCAAACTTCCTCAACATTCACGGCAACTCAACTACAAAGTCCATAGTCATTTGCTCCTGTTTCCACTCCATATGTAAGTGTGTAGCACCGATTGGACTACTCAACTCATAGGCCTCCCACCATCTGAAGGGTGTCCCCGATAGCTAAAATGTATTAGGTGAGACTCCGCCAGTCACCGGAATACTCGCCATGCGAAGGATCCGCTCACACTTATTTAGGAAATTCTAAGCATCTTCTGAATCAGCCCCACTGAACCTTGGAGGCATTGGCCTCCCAAACCACTCTAGTCTCTCCTGCTCCTTGTCGCTCATAGGTGAACCAATGGGCCTGAGCAGCTGCAACCGCCTCGGCTGGTAGTACCTCCGGTGTCTGAATTCACCAAACCACCTGCTCTAGAGTGTAGGCAGTGGGAGTCTGAGCTCATCCCCTTGCCTGAGTAGTGTTGGTGCGGCCTGAAATAAAACTACCTGAGCAAGGATAGTGCATACAGTCAATATCTGGGTCAAAGCCTCGTGAAACCTTGGAATCACAATAGGCGCAACTGGTGCTTGTGCCGGCCCCATCAGCTCAACCACATATGGTATTTGCTCCTGAGCTGGAGCAACTGGTGGCTCCACATGTGCTCGCGTAGAACAATGCGTTTGGCATTCCAAGACTCATCTTCGTTCATCACGAACGCGGTATCTCTCACACAAACGCATAGCACTAAATCCCCAAGGTTCGCAATCGTAGACTAAATCATGCGAAACTTGGCCAACTTCACCAGTCACCCTAAAAACTTCACGATCACGGACCTTCCCTCGCAATCGCGTATAAGGAAACCAAAATTAGATATAACAACAGTCCTACCAATCCAACAATGAGATGAACATGATCCGAATCACACCACGGGCCCCAGGACCCTATCCAAATATACCAGCACATCCTAAAATATCATACGAACTTAGTCAAAGCCTCAAATCATATCAAACAACATCGAAAACACAAATCGCACCCTAATTCAAGCCTAATGAACTATTGAACTTCTAACTTCTAAAACTAGTGCCGAAACATACCAAATCAACTCTGATTGACCTATATTTTGCACATAAGTCATAAATGATAGAACAAACCTATTCCAACTCTCGAAACCAACTTCGAAACCCGATAACAATAAAGTCAACTCTCGGTCAAACTTTTCAACCTTTTAACTTTCGTCAATTCAAGCCAGAACGACCTATATACCTTTAACTCAAAATTCGAAAATACTTTCTAAGTCCAAAATCACCATACCAAGCTGTCAGAACTCTCAGTTCCGGAGTTGTTTACCCATAAATTTTCATCCGATCAACTCTTTTAACTTAAGTTTTCAACATTGGGATTACGTATCCAAATTCATTCCGAAACATTCCCGGAACCAAACCAACCACCCCGGCAAGTCACATATCATAGCTGAACATAGAATAAGCAATAAACAGGGAATCAGGTCTACTATAGTCAAAATGACCAGCCGAATCATTACACTGAGTATTCAACCTGAGTCACTCATAGCGAGATTTCTCCGGGCCACAACATTGTTCTATCATTAATTGTTTTTACTTTATTTCCTTTATCTTTAATTAGATCAACTTAGTCTACTTATCTATAAATTACGTTACCAATTCAACTGTACCATTTTTCAAGTAAACATTTAATATCTCACTCAGCCAAAAATAAATAAGAATAACCATAACCACACCAACCATGACGATAGTTTTCGAGGAAAGTCTACGGATATGATGGGAAAGAAACAACGTCACATGATGTCTTCATGAGGGTAAACTGAACAAGCTTTCTTGAAGGTTGCTTGTGGTCCTTAGCTTAAGTCGACAATTTGGCCGCCCCACCCATGTTCTCAAGCAAATTACTTATTTTGAATTGTACAATGGTCAAAATCAGATATTCATGACTACTGATCCACTAGACTCAGACAAGAGCTTTGACAGGTGCATGGCTTCAAGTATTGATCGTATTTCTTCTTTTAATGTGGATGAATCTTGAAAATGATTCAGTAGAACTTTGCTAGCTTAGAAACTAGTGACGAAATTAAAAATCGTGAGCTCTAAGTTGAGAAAGTACTGGATTCTAAAATCATGTATATTTAACTTTGTCTTTATTTATATATTTTTGAGTTGCATACATAAATGTATGATTCGACGTCAAAGCACTGAGTTCGTGGAACCTGTAAACCCATTAATGTTGATCTACAAAAGGACGTACATTTTCAAACTCTTCCTAAATGGTCTGTGCAGATCCTGGACCGTTCAAAGTAGTGTATACAGTCGAAACCGGGCTCATCTATTGCATGATGAATCAGAACCGAAACGTGATGGATTAAACCCCTATCCCATGTTCTATCAAACCAAAGTACGAAATTAGAACATGTCTCCAAGATCTTTGAGCCTGTGACTCCGGAATCGACCCCGATTCCAAACAAGCTCGAGGAAACATTATGGGCCTAATAATGGAAGGCCGAAATATCCGCAAACGGTCTGATCATGGTGGGACTCTCGGCATGTATCAACGAGAGACAGACTAATTAACAAATTACGAGATTTCTTACCTTTTATAGAATTGTACCTAAAGCAGAGTCCCCTAGTACTATGTAAAGGGGTCTGATTTCTTGTAATACAACATTGTAACACGCATCCCAAAAGCATTATAATAGTATTTTCTTTCAGCTGCTAGCTACTGTTCTTATGTAGCTGACATTGTTTGGATCATATTATGTTCGAGTGAGGTCTATTTTCTCAAGGCTATAATTGCTCATGTCACACGATTTGAATTTACTTTATTTTTGTTTGCTTTACTTATATCCATCGGTCAAATTAATCCACATATCTTTAAAACACTTATAAATTCGATTGTAATGCGATTTTGGGGGTAAACAAGTAACAAATATGAGTGCCTGCGTTTTAACTCAGAAGGTTTTAGACTTCTAAGACATAGTATAACTTAGTTATATGACACAACTGAGAATCCTTCAGTATAGTCCATAATACAGACATAGAGACTTTAAGAAGTTCAATAATAATGTCAATGTGATGGATGTATAAATATAAGATAGATAGCTACCTCTGAACTGCATTTAGAAACCTACATTTTATCAAACGACATGTCTTAAAATTAGCTATAACAATAGCTAGTATGGAAAGTTAATAACGGACCAATATTGAAAAGTACACATTGTTATTCGAAAGGATTTGTCAATTCCTACATATGTGAACTTGGTAATTATCGAAGTTGACGCAAGACATAAATTCAAAATTCTCACTTCTGACTGTGATTTTAGATATAAATATTTTAATTGGTTGAAATAAAAAAATTATATGTGAAAACTACACTAAAAATATTATAAGTCACAATAATTAAGAAATTTAAATATATCAAAAATATATATGAAAAAAATCTTGGTCAAACAGAAACTCGTTAGTCTTTGAAAATCTGAAATACATCAAACAAATTGAGACGGATATATTAATGCTAGTCATCTAACAAATCAAAGTAGGTGATTACTCTGCTGGTAATTAACTAAATGTTCATGTACATAACATGCTTCTTATATAATCTTCAAAGGTTTAGCTGCTTTCTTTGGAAGATAGCCTTCTTATGTTTGTCATTCGAAATATATTAACATGCTAATAACAAGTGTAAAAAGAATGAACAACATCAAAATCTAATTCCTTTTCTAATAAATTACTTCTATCTCTGTTAAGAAACTTAGCTCAAAGTAATAATATAAAACAAAAAAATAGACAAGAATATAAGGAGCAAGGGAGGAGAGAATCTTATTTCTTCCATGTATTCAAATGTATACAATGTGATGCCAAAACCCTCTATTTATAGGATGATATATGTAATACATGAAGGGATGCCGTGAACATGGTATTAACTATTGAGAACATGGGGGAAGATCATAGAGGTATGGGAGTTACATCCATAATGGTAAGAAATAATGGGATGTTATTGGAGAAGAGTAGTGGGTGTTACTGTCACGACCCGGATTTTCCCCCAACATCGGGATCGTGATGGCGCCTACTCGTGGTAGCTAGGCAAGCCACTATATTCATACTATCCTGTTTTTAACACAATTTTAATTAAATAAATGCGGAATGCTTTATCAAAATGGAAATAACAATTCACAAGGTGAAAATCATACTAAAATCCTCTACCCAAGACGTGGAGTCACCAACTCACGAACTACTATGGAATACTACACATAAAAGTCTCAAGGAAATATAACATAATTCTGTTTGTCTCGGAACAAAGAGACTACAGCAAATAACATAAATAAAGAAAGAGACGCCGGGCCTGCGGACGTCTGCAAGCTACCTCGGTCTCAAATATGATTAGCTCCCACGCAATCGATTTACTGCTGCTGCTGCTCCTGATCGTAACCTGGACCTGTGCAAAAACGCACAGAAGTGTAGCATCAGCACAACCGACCCCATGTGCTGGAAAGTGCCTGGCCTATCCCGGCGAAGTAGTGACAAGCCTAGGACCAGACACTCACATAAACCGGTGCAATTCAATATATATATGTGTACCACAAAATAACAAGAAATAATCAAGTATTAACACAATAAGGAATATCTTAAAGAATTCAACAATTAACCACGGTTAATAATTTCACAAGGAAAAACAAAGTATAATGTAAACACAAGTAATATCAATTCAAGAAATAGCAAGCAGTTGCACGGCATCACCCTTCGTGCTTTTACTCTCATCCTCACATCCATAGTACGGCATGATCCTTCGTACATGGTTCAATAACAGGGCACGGCATGATCCTTCGTGCATAATCAATAATAGGGCCACGGCATTAACCTTCGTGCATAAATAATAAATCAAGGCACGGCATCACCCTTCGTGCATTATCACTCTTCCTCACCCAAATAACAATCACAGTTAAGGGCAAAGAATGAAACAGTAAATCATAAACCGTCCCAACAAGGGCAATCAACAATCATCTTCACAACAAGTCTCGACAAGGGAGAACAATAACATTTCTACAACCCGACAAGGGTTCGACAATTTATATTCAAATATGTCCCACAACAAGTATTAACAACGACTCACGGTCATGCTAGACGCCATAGTATGGATGCTCGTCACCACAGCCCATACACCGCACTCGATCACATAACACATAACACATAATCCTATTCCCTCAAGCTAGGATAGAACAAACACTTACCTCGAATGTTTATGAACAATTCAATCTGTGGCAATGTCTTTTTCTTTCAAATTTGGCTCCAATCCAATCGTATCTATACACAATTGATTTAATATCATCAATACTACTCAACAAACTAATTCCTAAGACCAAATACAACTTTTACAACATTCTCACCAGAATAGTGAATTTCAACCCCGGGCCCACATGGTCGGAACTCGAGGTTAGGACCAAAATCCGATTACCCATCCCCCCACGAGTTCATGTATATAATTTGTTTCAAAATCGGAACTCAATTCGAGGTCCAATTCCCCAATTTATGAAAAACCTATTTTCTAACAAAAACAAGAATTTTACCATGAAAATCATTGATTTTTAATGAAAAACATGTTTAATGATGTTAGGAATTGAAAGAATTAAGTAAAAGTGACTTACAATCGTTTTGATGAAGAAGAAATCCTTGAAGAATCGCAAATGGGTGTTTTGGTTTTGTAAAAAGTGAAGAAATGACTGAAATTCGTGTTTTCAGGTCTCTGTGTTCAGATTAGCAGGTCCTGGTTCGCAATTATGAACCTGACCAATTTCTGAGTTTGAAAAATAAGCTATAGGTTGGGAAGTTCGGATTTGTGAACATTTGTTCGTGATTATGCGACATCGCAGATAAAGTGATGTTCGATTTAGAACTAATGTTCGTGATTTGCGAACACATGTCAGATAAGGCAGTTGTTCAGATTAGTGAACAATGGTTCGTGATTTACGAACTAAGGCAAGATGGGAATGTTCGCATTTGCGAACATTCTGTCGCATTTGCGAACTGGCACTGGGGACCTTCGCGAATGCGAACAATTGTTCGCGATTGCGAACTTAGCAATGAGGGGCTTCGCATTTACGATGAAGGTTCGCATTATGCAGCCTCTGCCTTACATCGTCCTCTTCAGCAATTGCGAGAAATGTCTTCGCAATTATGAAGCCAACAACTGGGTGAAAAACCAATAGTTCAAAATTTCAGAATTTCATCCAACGGCCTATCAAATCTTTACCTGAGCCTCCCGGCTCCAAACCAAACATGTACATAACCTCAAAAACACATTATGGACTTGTTCGTGCGATCACATCACCAATATCACTTCGCTTTAATCAAATCAAGCCTCAAACTCATGATTTTCATACTTTTGATTTTCAAAACTTCTTAACTTGGAACTCAAGGTCCAAAACATCTCAAACGACATCCAAATGTCACCAAACTTTACGGAAATCACATATATAATATTTAAGACTTGTACCGGGCGTCGGAACCAAAATACGAGCCCGATACCAAGGTCAATTAATTTATTTCCTTTAATAATTACATCAAAAACAATTTCACATAAAAATTCATAACTTGGGCTCTAGGTCTCAGAATTCGACTCCGGACGCATGTCCAAGTCCCATATTTTTCTACGGACCTCTCGGGACCATCCAATCTCGGGTCCGGATCCGTTTATCAAAAATGTTGACCGAAGTCAACCATATCAATATTAATATCATTTTTATCCAAATTTCTCATAGAATTCATATTTTCTATCACAAAATCTTTCCGCCACATGCTCGGATCGTGCACGTAAATCGAGGCAACATAGAATGAGGTTTTCAAGGCCTTGAAAGTGCGGAACAAGTAAGGAAAATGAGTGATGACCCTTTGGGTCGTCACAATCTCCACCTTAAAACAACCGTTCGTCCTCGAACCGACAAAAGAAAGAAGTACCGAGTCAGAAACAAGTGTGGGTAGCGGCTCCGCATATCGAACTCGGACTCCGGTCGATGCCTCAGGAGGTTGACCTCTCCACCGAACACGCACAGGAAAACTCTTCGACCTCAACCGTCGAACTTGCCGGTCTAGAATAGCCACCGGCTCCTCTCGTAAGATAGATCATTGTCCAATTGGACAGTACCGAAGTCTAACACATGCGTGGGATCGCCGTGGTATCTCCAAGCATAGATACATGAAAAATCGGATGCACGGCCGATAAGCTAAGCGGCAAAGCTAATCTGTAAGCCACCCCTCCCACTCCGTCTAAAATCTCAAATGGACCAATATACCTAGGGCTGAGCTTGCCCTTCTTTCCGAACCTCATCACGCCCTTCATAGGCGACACTCGGAGCAATACTTGTTCACCAACCATGAAATCTACATCTCGAACCTTACGATCCGCATAAGTCTTCTGCCTGGACTGAGCTGAACGCAATCTCTCTCGAATAGTCTTGACCTTATCCAAGGCCTCCTGAACTAAGTCTGTACCCAACAACCGAGCCTCTCCCGGTTCAAACCATCCGACCGGTGATCGACATCGCCTACCATACAACGCCTCATACAGACAAAGTCTCAATGGGTCCATCTGAATAATTGATAGGCAAACTCTGTAAGTGGTAGAAATCGATCCCACGACTCTCCAAAGTCAATAGCACAGACATGTAGCATATCCTCTAGTATCTGAATAGTGCGCTCAGACTGACCATTAGTCTGAGGGTGAAAGGTTATGCGCAACTGTACCTGAGTACCCAACTCTCGCGGAACAGTCATCCAAAATTGAGAGGTAAACTGCGTTCCCCGATCAGAGATAATAGATACTGGCACCCCATGGAGACGAACAATCTCCCTAATGTAAACCTCTGCTAACCTTTCCGACGAGTAGGAGACAGATACTGGAATAAAGTGTGCTGACTTGGTCAGCCTATCAACAATGACCCAAATAGCATCAAATTTCCTCCGAGTCAAAGGAAGTCCAGTAACGAAGTCCATAGTGATCCGCTCCCATTTCCACTCGGGAATTTCAATCCTCTGGAACACACCACCAGGTCTCTGGTGCTCATATTTCACCTGCTGACAATTTAGACACCGAGCGACATACGCAACGATATCTTTCTTCATTCTGTGCCACCAATAGTGTTGCTGTAAGTCCTGGTACATCTTCGCGGCGCCTGGGTGAATAGAATACCGCGAACTGTGGCCTCTGCTAAGATCAACTCTCGAATTCCTTCGACATTGGGTACACAAACTCTACCCTGCAATTTTAATACCTCATCATCATCTAGATTTACCTGTGTGGCACCTCCCCGCTGTACTGTATCTCTCAACTCACGCAAATGAGGATCATCAAATTGCCTCTCACTGATACGCTCTAATAAAGAAGAACGAGCGACCGTGCAGGCTAACACCCTGCTAGGCTCAGAAATGTCTAATCTCACGAACCGGTTGGCTAAGGCCTGGACATCTAGAGCTAATGGTCTCTAATTGACCGGAATATATGCAAGACTACCCATGCTGGCATACTTTCTACTCAATGCATCGGCCACCACATTGGTCTTACCTGGGTGATATAATATAGTAACATCATAGTCTTTTAGCAACTCTAACCATCTCTCATTGCCGTAGATTCAACTCTTCGTTGAACAAGTATCGAGGCTTTGTGATCGCAGTACACTCACATGTCACACCATATGAGTAATCTTCCGATCTTTAAGGCATGAACCATCGCTGCTAACTCAAGATCATGAATCGGATAATTCTTCTCATGTATCTTTAATCGCCTCGAAGCATAAGAAATAACCTTACCATCTCGCATCAATACCGCTCCAAGCCTCGTACGTGATGTATCACAATAAATCAGATAAGTGCCCTGCACCGTAGGTAGTACCAACACCGCGCGGTGGTCAGTGCTGTCTTGAGCTTCGAAAGCTCGCCTCACACTCTCTCGACCATCGAAATCGGACACCTTCAGGTCAACTCGTCATCTGGTCGCAATAGAAGAAACCCTCTACAAAACGACGGTAGAATCTGCTAATCCCAAGAAACTCCGGATCTCGACCATCGAGTTCGGTCGAGGCCAATTCGATCGCTCAATCTTCTTCGTCTACTCGAATACCTTCCACCGATACAACGTGACCCATAAATGCTACCGAACTCCACCGTAACTCACATTTAGAAAATTTGGCATATAGCCAGTTATCTTTCGTAGTCCGAAGAACCACTTCGAGGTGTCGTTCGTGCTCTTCCCGTCATGGAGTATACCGAGATGTCATCTATGAAGACTATCACGAACGTATCTAAATATGGCTCGAATACCCGATTCATCAACTCCATGAATGTCGTGGGGCATTGGTCAACCCAAGGACATGACCAAGAACTCATAATGCCCATATCTAGAGCGAAAGTGTCGTCTTAGGAATGTCACCGCCTGATCTTCAACTGATGGTACCTCGATCTCAAGTCTATCTTAGAGAATACCTCGCTCCCTGAGTCGGTCAAACAAATCATCAATCTCGGGGATGGATATTTATTTTTGATAGTCACCTTGTTTAACTCGCTGTAATCAATACACATCCGCATCGAGCCATCCTTCTTCTTTACAAATAATACAAAGCTCCTCGTGGAAACATCTGGCTCGATAAAGCCCTTTCTCAAGAAGGTCCTCGCAACCGATCTTTTCAACTCTTTTAGTTCGCAGGCCATACGATAGGTGGAATAGAGATGGGCTGAGTACCGGTGCCCGATCAATACAGAAATCAATATCCTCGTCGGGTGGCATGCCCGGCAGTTCTGAGGAAAAACCTCCTGAAACTCCCGTGCAATAGGACCGACTCAATGGAAGGAACTTCGGGACTGGAATCACGAACATAAGCCAGATAAGCTAGACACCCTTCTCGACCATGCGTCGAGCCTTAACATAAGAAATAACAGTGCGAACGGAGTGGCTTGAGGTACCCTTCCACTCTAATCGGGGTGATTCTGGCAAGGCTAATGTGACAGTCTTAGCATGACAATCAAGAATAGCATGGTATGGGGACAACCAGTCCATCCCCAATATGACATCAAAATCTACCATATCCAAAAGCAACAGATCAACACGGGTCTCAAGACCCCCAAATATAACTACGCACGAACGATGCACCCGATCGACTACAATCGAGTCACCCACTGGCGTAGCCACATAAACTGGAATATCCAGAGCATAGCTGGGCACAGCCAAATACGGTGCCAAGTAGGAAGACACATAGGAATATGTAGATCCAGTGTCAAATAATACGAAGCACCTCCGCCACACACAAGAATAGTACCTGTAATCACAAGCATTCGATGCCTCCCTCTGGCCTGGTCGGTAAAGCATAGAATCGGGATCTGCACCCCCTCTGAGTCGCGTCTCTAGGACGACCATCAATCGGCCCGACCTCTACCTCTCGCCGGACGGCCTCCACCTTCACGGTCTCGACCTCCACCTCTATAACCCTACCCCCGCCTTCGGTCGGTCGGAAGCTGAGGGTCAGCTGGGGCCTCGAATCATAGGACGAGGACCTCGCCGCCGAGAGTTGCCCGCTGCTAGATGGGCAATTCCTGATAAAATGACCCGGGTCACCACAACCGTAGCAACTCTTAGATTGATAGGGTTGCTGGCCCCGACGACCCGAATGGCCTCCACGAACACTCGAAGAGGTCGAGCATTAATAGGAGGCCGGTCCGAATAATGCCCCCGAACACCACGATCACCCGATCCACCCCGTGAAGCCTGAACGGCGAATGAAAAGGCCTGGAGGACTCGCCTCTATCAAAGGATTCTCTGCTACCAGAGGAAGAAAGCACCAAACCTACCCGAATGACGAGGCCTCTTATCCGAAGAATAACCGCCTCCTCTAGCAAGAGCCATCTCAACTTTGCGTGCTGCATTGGCTGCCTCCTGAAATGATATGTCACTCCCCACGCCCATAGCCATCTCGAGTCTAATCGGCTGATTAAGCCCATCTATAAATCTGCGGACCCTCTCCCGCTCCGTGGGAAGTATCACCACTGCATGACGAGCCAAGTCGATAAATCTTGTCTCATATTGTGTAACTGTCATAGTGCCCTGATGGAGGCGCTCAAATTGCCTCCGAAGTACATCCCGCTAAGTAGCAGGAGAAACTTCTCCATAAATAGTTCCGCAAACTGATCCCATGATAAAGCTGGGGACCCTGCTGGTCGAGTCATGCAATAATCTCTCCACCAAGTCTTGGCGGATCCTGCAAGCCTGAAGGTACAGAAGTCAACTCCGTTTGTCTCCACGATCCCCATAGTCTCGAGAATCTCATGGCAACTGAATAAGAAGTCCCGAGGATCCTCTGATGCGGCTCCACCGAATGTAGTGGTAAACAGCTTGGAGAACCGATCAAGCCTCCATAACGAATCGTGTCACGGCCGCTCCATCACCGACATGAGCCGTGGTACTCGACCGAGTGGCCACAATCGGTCGACTACCGGTGCTCGAGGCCGAGGAGCCACCGGCTCCTGAGTACGAGCAACAGGAGTCCGGGCCCCTCCTCCACCCTGAGAAGTGTGGGGCAACCGATAATAAACCCGCTCCGGCAATGCTGTCCATGAATCCCGCTATTTCGACCAAAGCATCCCGAGATCCGGGAAATAAAGCCTCTCCGGGACCTGAGCTGGGCCCACCGAGCTGCTGGGACTGGAACCTCTCGTCAATCTCAATACGAGGCTCCACCTCCGGGTAGCCGCTCGGGCCGAGCTCCACCCCTACCACGGCCTCCGATACGGCTCTTGCCCTCGCCCTCACGCGAGCCGCTCGGGCTCGGCCGGCCGGTCGCGACGAAGGCGCGTGTCCTCACCATCTACGAAAGCACATAATAGAAATTCAATCAGCAATCGAGGAACAAGTCGCACGACAAGAAAGAACAAATGAGAGACTCTTTCCTAACTCAATAGACTCGGGAGGACAAGTACATACGTCTCCGTACCTACCTCTCAAACTCTACTAAGCTTGTTCGTGAGTAGTGAGACCTATGTAACCTAGAGCTCGATACCAACTTGTCACGACCCGGATTTTTCCCCAACATCGGGATCGTGATGGCGCCTACTCGTGGTAGCTAGGCAAGCCACTGTATTCATACTATCCTGTTTTTAACACAATTTTAATTAAATAAATGCGAAATACTTTATCGAAATGGAAATAACAAATCACAAGGTGAAAATCATACTGAAATCCTCTACCCAAGACGTGGAGTCACCAACTCACGAACTACTATGGAATACTACACATAAAAGTCTGAAGGAAATATAACAAAATTCTGTTTGTCTCGGAACAAAGAGACTACAGCTAATAACATAAATAAAGAAAGAGACGTCGGCCCTGCGGACGTCTGCAAGCTACCTCGGTCTCAAATATGATTAGCTCCCACACAATCGATTTACTGCGGCTGCTGCTCCTGATCGTAACCTAGACCTGTGCAAAAATGCACAGAAGTGTAATATCAGCACAACCGACCCCATGTGCTGGTAAGTGCCTGGCCTATCCCGGCGAAGTAGTGACAAGCCTAGGACCAGACACTCACATAAACCGGTGCAATTCAATATATATATGTGTACCACAAAATAACAAGAAATAATCAAGTATTAACACAATAAGGAATATCTTAAAGAATTCAACAATTAACCACGGTTAATAATTTCACAAGGAAAAACAAAGTATAATGTAAACACAAGTAATATCAATTCAAGAAATAACAAATAAAGTACACGGCATCACCCTTCGTGCTTTTACTCTCATCCTCACCAAATAAACAAATAAAGTACACGGCATCACCCTTCGTGCTTTTACTTTCATCCTCACATCCATAGTACGGCATGATCCTTCGTACATGGTTCAATAACAGCACGGCATGATCCTTCGTGCATAATCAATAAATAAACATGGCACGGCATTAACCTTCGTGCATAAATAAATAAACATGGCACAGCATCACCCTTCGTGCATTATCACTCTTCCTCACCCAAATAACAATCACAGTTAAGGGCAGAGAAAGAAACAACAATTCATAAATCGTCCCATCAATGGCAATCAATAATTATCTTCACAACAAGTCCCAACAAGGGAGAACAATAACAATTCATCCGTAATATATCTCAAAATAATCATTTTCCAACGACTCACGGTCATACTAGACGCCAGTGTATGGATGCTCGTCACCACAGCCCATACACCGCACTCGATCACATAACACATAATACATAATCCTATTTCCTCAAGCTAGGATAGAACAAACACTTACCTCGAATGCTTATGAACAATTCAATCCGTGGAAATGTCTTTTCTTTCAATTTGGCTCCAATCCAACCGTATCTATACACAATTGATTTAATATCATCAATTCTACTCAACAAACTAATTCTTAAGACCAAATACAACTTTTACAACATTCTACCCGGAATAGTGAATTTCAACCCCGGGCCCACATGGTCGGAACTCGGGGTTAGGACCAAAATCCTGTTACCCATCCCCCCACGAGTTCATGTATATAATTTGTTTCAAAATCGGACCTCAATTCGAGGTCCAATTCCCCAATTTATGAAAAACCTATTTTCTAACAAAAACAAGAATTTTACCATGAAAATCATTGATTTTTAATGAAAAACATGTTTAATGATGTTAGGAATTGAAAGAATTAAGTAAAAAGTGACTTACAATCGTTTTGATGAAGAAGAAATCCTTGAAGAATCGCAAACGGGTGTTTTGGTTTTGTAAAAAGTGAAGAAATGACTCAAATTCGTGTTTTTCAGGTCTCTGTGTTCGCATTTGCGAACATGGGCTCGCAATTGCGAACCCCGACCAATTTCTGGAGTTTGAAAAATAAGCTAAGGCTGGGAAGTTCGCATTTGCGATCATTTGTTCGCATTTGCGAACACTGGCAGACAAAGGGATGTTCGCATTTGCGAACTAATGTTCGCATTTGCGAACACATGCTGCGCATTTGCGAACAATGGTTCGCATTTGCGAACCAAGGCAGTATGGGGAATGTTCGCATTTGCGAACTTATGTTCGCATTTGCGAACATAAGCAGGCACTGGGGACCTTCGCAAATGCGAACAATTGTTCGCATTTGCGAACAAGGCTCGGCCAAAGGGGGCTTCGCATTTGCGATGAAGGTTCGCATTTGCGAGCCTTGCCTTACACTGTCCCCTTCGCAATTATGAGAAATTCTTCGCAATTGCGAAGCCAACAGCTGGGTGAAAAAAACCAGCAGTTCAAAATTTAGAATTTCATCCAACGGCCTATCAAATCTTTACCCGAGCCCCCCG